>JABYQP010000025.1:0-575796 GCA_022606235.1 Abortiporus biennis | reverse complement strand
TCATTAGCCGATACCATGATTCACCACAAGCAGGCCACCCGGGAGTTTTTAAAACACATGCGGCAATAGTACAATACTATTGGTGGCCAGGGTTACACGCAATGATTTCCAATTATGTCAAGGATGTGCCTCATGCCAACAAATGAAAACCAACACGCACCCTATTGTACCACCTTTACAACCAATTTGCCGAACTCGACATCGGGACCTTTCGATGTTATCACCTATGACTTTATCACGGATCTTCCTCCATCCAACGGATTTGATTCTTTATTGGTCATTGTGGACCACGACTGTACAAAGGGGGTAATTTTATCTCCTTGCACCAAAACGATTGATGCAATTGGAACGGCAAAGCTACTTCATGATGGAGTATACCGACGATTTGGCTTATGGAAAACAGCTATATCGGATCGTGGACCACAATTTCACTCTCAGGTCATGAAAGAGTTCGGGAGAATTCTTAAGATTGATACACGATTCTCTACTGCCTATCACCCACAAACAGATGGTCAAACAGAAAGGACGAATCAAACCGTAGAAACCTACATAAGAATCTTTTGTGCGAACAATCCAGAAATATGGAGCGACCTAATCACCGATATGGAAGTATCATTCAACTCGCATTTACCTGATGGACGAAATGCCACCCCTTTTTACCTAGCTTCTGGAAAGGAACCCATTCTGATTCCCTTATCGTTCGAACCAACCAATCTTCCGTCATTAAACGAACGAATGGAACTCCTGACTAAGGCTAGAAGGGAAGCAATTGCTGCAACTGAACTAGCTGCAGCAAAAATGAAAGCACGAACCTTCAGCAAGGGGTTCAAACCATTCAAAGAAGGAGATCAGGTTTGGCTAGAAGCAAAGAATCTAAATTTAGGAGTAACAACAAGAAGATCACTCCTAAACGGCAAGGACCCTTCACGATAACTAAGGTTATCTCGGCATTTGCCTATCAACTCAAGTTACCAGAAAAATGGAAGATTCACAACGTGTTCCACGTATCTCTGTTATCTCCCTACATAGAAACCTTGGAACATGGGCCGAACTATCTCAGACCTCCTCCGGAAATTATCAATGAAGAAGAGGAGTACGAAGTCGAAGGAATCATCGCTCACAAGATGATCAGGAAAAAGCGCCACTATCTGGTTAAGTGGAAAGACTATCCTACATCAGAAAACTCATGGATCACGGCAACCGAATTCTATGATGAAGACGATGGATATCTTCCCATGTTCCTGGAATATCTTCGGAGAAACAAGCTTCCTATTCCCATCGATGAGAAAAGACAAGAAAGAACATGAGGAGAAGTCATTCTACTTTCACCAAAGAAACTCCAAGGAAACTCCGGGTCATTCGAAAACTAGATAAAAGACACTTAAAATCGTATCTCTTCTCTCCAGTCCCCAACAACTACTTACAACAACCACTTCCATCGACTGTACAAAGTCTATTCAGATTTTATTCCCCAACCTCACTCAATTCTCAACAATCATGAAGACCTTCTCCCCCTCCACTACCACTCGATTCAACCCCTACACACTCACTGAACGCGACCAACGAGTTCTCAAGGCCATTCGACTCATGAACCCGGGTTTCGCAACGAAATCCGCTACACCACAGCGGAGGTCACCACGTCCTCGACACCATCAACCGATTCGAGACCATGCGAACCAGTCACCTCAACATGAACGAACGACTTTCCGGAGTAATAAAGGAATGTCAAGATCTCGCTCAAGAGATAAACCAAACTCATCACTTCGCAATGGAAGGCCAAGAGCAGTTAGCAAGGCTCTTAGTCGACCTAGGAGTCCGTGACCCTGGACAAGATCGCATCGACAACCGCACTCCCACTCCCTTCACCCTTAATGAGCTCCCCAACTATCCTGACACCGAACCAGCATCTTCCCCTTCCCCAATTCCGATTCCACCCCCTCACGTCGACGATCATCAGGACGAACCCATCTACGTTCCATCATCCCCGTCGGAAGCTGAAGCTGAAGCAATCAGAAACTGGGGAAGAGCTGAAGAGTTACTAGAGGAAGTAGCTCGAGAAGCAATCCAGCAGTCCTTTCGAGACGCTTCACCCTCTGGAACTCCAGAGAATCATTTCCGAGCTGAGCGCGGTACCGCTCTCGTCAGCAAAACCATCCCGCAAATACCTCTGCCAGAAAATCCTGCAGAAGTTAATTGCGAAGTCACTAAGGATTTTGCCAAGCGGAATAGACGAGCCAACAGACGGATGCGCAACGAGGACACCCGAAGCAGAAAAACCGTCCGAATGTCTTTGGACGATTTCAACAACAGTATCCTTGATCGAGTCGCTATCCCGGTGGCTACCCCTGCGACTAACGAATCTCTGCTGGGAAGCAGAAATCGCCCGTTTTCCATCGCCATCACTACCCACATGGACGAAATCGCCTTCAACAAATATCGTCATAACGTCCCCATTCGAACCAGTCCCCGAGCCTTCGATGTTTGTAAACGATGTGGTCGACATGGACACTGGGCTCCTCACTGCAACCAACCTCGATGTGCCGCCTGTGGAAATGTCAGACACGCCAATTCCCATGACTACCATTTCTGTAGTCAGTGCCCACCATTCCGATTCCCCGTACCCCCGACCTGTTTCGTTGAGATCGACTTCTTCGAGGTACATTCTTACTCCAACAAGCACCACTTCGTCGACAAGGACGGAAATTATCATGGTAGAAGAAAGCCTTGCGGTACGAGAACCACGTCCCCTGTATCCGGCGAATTGGAAGCTGGACAAGGATCTCATTATTTTTCTCGACGATCTCGCAAGGGATACTCGTTTCGAAACCAGTCTAACAGTGGAGCCAGTCGAAGCAGTGGATCAGATGGTGAACGGAAGAGAATGTTAGAAGAATCATTTGGGAAGTTGTTCACCGAGCAAGTACCCAATTCGTTCTATCAGGAACCCTATGACGACATCGATTACGGGTCTGCAGGAGAACACAATTTGTCAGGGGAGTGTTGAAGTATTCAATGATGGAATCATTGGGATAGCAATGGGGTAATGTTACAATTAGCGCGGTTATCTTTTTCTTTTCTTTTCTTACATAATACGGAGTTATTGCGGACTATCTAGCACGAGGGGAATCCCCGTGTAATGACTAACGTTGTATTATTAGTTTCTCCATAGTTTCTCCTTTCGTTTCTCACTCATGTTTTACCAATGTTTCTCCTGAGTTTCCCCGAGGTTTCCCCTTCTATTTATCCATAGTTACTCCTTATCTCTGGACGATATTCTCGCATTTATCAGACTAGGGCAGATGTATAAATACCTGTACTTTAGCTAGGTTGGAGTCTTAACTTCGACCTCCTGTTTTCTCCTAGCTTAGCAATAGACTTGTTAAGTTCCATAGTCTGTCTGAGTACTTTGAGTCTCAGCTCGATACTAAGTCTTGATTTGTAATCAAGTCTTAGTCATCTGAATTACTCAAGTCGAAGATCACAGTCACAATTACCTCACAGTCACAGTAACGAGTCACGTTAAGCTCGATCCTTAACAGGCATGCAGTAGTACTAGGTACCAATTTTTGAGAACAATAATGGATTTTCTGTAAGATAGTGATTCTATTGTTGATGTCAACAGTTGTGCACTTGCATCCATGGTACTTTTTATAAGAACAATTGAGGTGGTGTCTCTGTTAAGGATCGAGCTTAACGTGACTTCGTTACTGTGACTGTGATGTAACTGTGACTATGATCTTCGACTTAAGTAGTTCTGATGACTAAGACTTGATTACAAATCAAGACTTAGTATCGAGCTGAGACTCAAAGTACTCAGACAGACTATGAAACTTAACAAGTCTATTGCTAAGCTAGGAGAAAACAGGAGGTCGAAGTTAAGACTTCAACCTAGCTAAAGTACAGGTATTTATACATCTGCCTTAGTCTGATAAAATGTGAGAATATCGTCCAGGGGTAAGGAGTAACTATGGGTAAATAGAAGGAGAAACTTCGGGGAAACCTAGGAGAATCGTTGGAGAAAGAACATGTGTAAAACGAAGGAAAAGCTATGGAGAAACTAGATAATACAACGTTAGTCATTACGCGGGAATTCCCCTAGTGCTAGATAGTCCGCAATAACTCCGTATTATATAAGAAAAGAAAGAAAAAGATAATCGTGCCTATTTGTAACATTACCCCGTTACTAACCCAATGATTCCATCATTGATTTAATCAACATTCTCCAGACAGATTGTGTTCGCCTTCCGATCCATAGTCGATATCGTCATAAGGTTCTTGGTAGAAGGAGTTGGGTACTTGCTCCGTGAACAATTTCCCAAATGATCTTTCTAGTACTCTTTTTCGTTCTCCATCTGACCCACTGCTTCGACTGGCCCCACTGTTGGATTGGTTACGGAATGAATATCCTTTGCGAGATCGTCGAGAAAAGTAATGAGGTCCCTGTCCAGCTTCCAATTTGCCGGATACTGGGGACGTGGTTCTCGTACCGCAAGGTTTTCTTCTACCGTGATAATTTCCGTCCTTGTCGACGAAGTGGTGCTTATTGGAGTACGAGTGTACTTCGAAGAAGTCGATTTCGATGAAGCAGATCGGAGGAATGGGGAATCGAAATGGTGGGCATAGACTACAGAATCGGTAGTCAGAGGACTTGGCATGCCTGACATTTCCACAGGCGGCGCATCGAGGTTGGTTGCAGTGAGGAGCCCAATGTCCGTGTCGACCACATCGTTTACAAACATCGAAGGCTCGGGGACTGGTTCGAATGGGAACGTTATGACGATATTTGTTGAAGGCGATCTCGTCCATGTTGGTGGTGATGGCGATGGGAAACGGCGATTTCTGCTTCCCAGCAGAGATTCGTTAGTCGCAGGGGTAGCCACCGGGATAGCGACTCGATCAAGGATACTGTTGTTGAAATCGTCCAAAGACATTCGGACGGTTTTTCTGCTTCGGGTATCCTCGTTGCGCATCCATCTGTTGGCTCGTCTATTCCGCTTGGCAAAATCCTTAGTGACTTCGCAATCAACTTCTGTAGGATTCTCTGGCAGAGGTATTTGCGGGATGGTTTTGCTGACGAGAGCGGTACCGCGCTCAGCTCGGAAATGATTCTCTGGAGTTTCAGAGGGTGAAGTGACTCGAAAGGACTGTTGAATTGCTTCTCAAGCTACTTCTTCTAGTAACTCTTCAGCCCTTCCTCAGTTCCTGATTGCTTCGGCTTCGGCTTCAGCTTCTGATGGGGAGGATGGAATGTAGATGGGTTCGTCAGGATTATTATCGGCATGAGGAGGTGGAATCGGATTGGGGAAGGGGAAGAAGTTGGTTCAGTGTCGGGATATTCGGGGAGTTCGTTGAGAGTGAATGGGGTAGGGGTACGATTGTCAAGACAGTCTTGTCCGGGATCATGAACTCCAAGATCAACTAAGAGTCTTGCTAGCTCTTCTTGGCCTTCCATTGCGAGGTGATGGCATTGGCCCACCTCTTGAGCGAGATCCTGACATTCTTGATTACTTCACAGAGTCGCTCGTTCATCTGAAGGTGACTGGTTCGAATGGTCTCAAACCAGTTGATAGTGTCAAGGACGTGGTGACCTCCGCTGATGGTGTAGCGGATTTCGTTGCGAAAGCCAGGTTCGTGAGTTCGAATGGCCTTGAGAACACGTTGATCGCGTTCGGTGAGGGTGTAAGGGTTGAATCTGGTAGAGGTGGATGGGGAGAAGGTCTTCATGATTGTTGATAGTCGAGTGAGGTTGAATAAAATCTTTCGAATACAATCCGAATAGACTTTGTACAGTCGATGGAAGTGGTTGTTGTGAGTAGTCGTTGGGGAATAGAGAGAAGAGATTCAATCTCAAGTGTCTTTTATCTAGTTTTCGAATGACCCGGAGTTTCCTTGGAGTTTCTTTGGTGAATGTAGAATGACTTCTCCTCATGTTCTTTCTTGTCTTTTCTCATCGATGGGAATAGGAAGCTTATTTCTCCGAAGATATTCCAGGAACATGGGAAGATATCCATCGTCTTCATCATAGAATTCGGTTGCCGTGATCCATGAGTTTTCTGATGTAGGATAGTCTTTCCACTTAACCAGATAGTGGCGCTTTTTCCTGATCATCTTGTGAGCGATAATTCCTTCGACTTCATACTCCTCTTCTTCATTGATAATTTCCGGAGGAGGTCTGAGATAGTTCGGCCCATGTTCCAAGGTTTCTATGTAGGGAGATAGCAGAGATACGTGGAACACGTTGTAAATCTTCCATTTTTCTGGTAACTTGAGTTGATAGGCAAATGCCGAGATAACCTTAGTTATCGTGAAGGGTCCTTGCCGTTTAGGAGTGATCTTCTTGTTAGTTACTCCTAAATTTAGATTCTTTGCTTCTAGCCAAACCCGATCTCCTTCTTTGAATGGTTTGAACCCCTTGCTGAAGGTTCGTGCTTTCATTTTTGCTGCGGCTAGTTCAGTTGCAGCAATTGCTTCCCTTCTAGCCTTAGTCAGGAGTTCCATTCGTTCGTTTAATGACGGAAGATTGGTTGGTTCGAACGATAAGGGAATCAGAATGGGTTCCTTTCCAGAAGCTAGGTAAAAAGGGGTGGCATTTCGTCCATCAGGTAAATGCGAGTTGAATGATACTTCCATATCGGTGATTAGGTCGCTCCATATTTCTGGATTGTTCGCACAAAAGATTCTTATGTAGGTTTCTACGGTTTGATTCGTCCTCTCTGTTTGACCATCTGTTTGTGGGTGATAGGCAGTAGAGAATCGTGTATCAATCTTAAGAATTCTCCCGAACTCTTTCATGACCTGAGAGTGAAATTGTGGTCCACGATCCGATATAGCTGTTTTCCATAAGCCAAATCGTCGGTATACTCCATCATGAAGTAGCTTTGCCATTCCAATTGCATCGATCGTTTTGGTGCAAGGAGATAAAATTACCCCCTTTGTACAGTCGTGGTCCACAATGACCAATAAAGAATCAAATCCGTTGGATGGAGGAAGATCCGTGATAAAGTCATAGGTGATAACATCGAAAGGTCCCGATGTCGAGTTCGGCAAAATTGGTTGTAAAGGTGGTACAATAGGGTGCGTGTTGGTTTTCATTTGTTGGCATGAGGCACATCCCTTGACATAATTGGAAATCATTGCATGTAACCCTGGCCACCAATAGTATTGTACTATTGCCGCATGTGTTTTAAAAACTCCCGGGTGGCCTGCTTGTGGTGAATCATGGTATCGGCTAATGATTTCTCTTCTCAAAGAAGAGTTTGGCGGCACATATTGCCGCTTCTTGTAAAAGATTCCTTCTTCGGTGATTTTCCAGTCTGACAGGGTGGATCTCATGGGAAAGGGTCCTTTTCCTTTGATTGCTATTAATGCTTCCGTAACAATGGAATCCTGTTCTGTGGCAATCTGAATTTTCTCCACTAGGTTCATATCGATTTCTCTTACGAACAGTTCTTCCGGTAATAGCGTCAACATGTTTTCCTTTCCTTCTTCAGTGTCGAGATAGTGTTGCCTGGTTAGTGGATCTGCCTGAGTCATTTTGGTTCCTGGAGTGTGGACTAATTTCAAATCGAATTGCGATAAGAATAGTCTCCATCGTGCTTGTCTTCTTGTCAATTGCTGTGGACTTTTGAAATAGGTCAAATTGAGGTGATCAGTAAGCACGGTGGTAGGAAACGTGGATCCTTCAAGGTAGTGTCTCCACATTTTTAGCCCCTAACTATTCCTAACAGTTCCCGGTCATAGATGTCGTAGTTTTTCTCTGGAGGAGAAAATGATTGAGAAATGTATCCACAAGGGTGCCAGTTACCATTCCCGTCTGGTTGTCGAAGTACTGCACCCGTAGCTACCAAGGACGCATCTGTTTCCAATACAAATGGCTTATTCTTGTCAGGCATTTGTAGAACCGGTTGTGAAAGTAATCTCCGTTTGAGTTCTTCAAATGCTTCCTGACATTCTTCAGTCCATTTCCAGGGTTCGTTCTTCTTGGTAAGGTTTACCAGTGGTCTAGATATATCCGAAAAATGTGATACGAATCTTCTGTAGAAATTGCAAAATCCGATAAACGATCTAACTTGTTTAACGGATTTCGGTGTTTCCCAATTTCTAATTCCATTCAATTTCACTGGGTCCATTTCCACTTTTCCGGCTTCAATTACCATTCCCAGAAAGTCTACTTTTGGTTGATCAAATAGGCATTTCTCTGGTTTCAGGAATAGATCATGTTCTCGTAGTCTTTGCAAAACCCGTCTTGTCCTTTCATGATGAATCTTCAAGTCATTCGAGAAGATGAGGAAATCATCCATGTAGATTACTAGCCATCCCTCATCTATCATGTCTTTAAAGATTTCGTTCATCATTGCTTGAAAGGTTGCTGGGGAGTTGCATAGTCCGAAAAACATTACCATAGGTTCGAATAATCCTCGATTGGTTTTGAACGCCGCTTTCCATTGATCTCCATCTTTGATCAAGATATTATTGTATCCTGATCGGATGTCTCCTTTAGAAAATATGGTGGCTCCTTGCAGTTTGTCTAAGAGTTCAGATACCAATGGAATCGGGTAACGGTTCTTGATCGTCCATTCGTTGATATACCGATAATCTTGACAGGGTCTAAAGGTGCCGTCTTTTTTCCCTACGAAGAAGAATGGCGCCGCTTGAGGAGATTTCGATGGCCGAATATACCCTTTCCTAAGATTTTCTTCCAAAAATGCATCTAATGCCTCCTGTTCTCTGGGAGACATCGGATAAACCTTACAATCTTTTGGAATAAAATCCGCTTTTAGATCAATTGCATGATCATAAGGTCTAGGTTCTGGTAGCCGTTCCAAATTTGCCTTTTCAAAGATGTCCGTAAAGTCTTGAAGAAATTCTGGAATCATTTCTTCTAACTTTTTCTTGACTTCTTTTTCCTGTTGTTCCTGTGCCATTTTCATTGCCGGGTTTACCTTGAGTCGTATCCAAACCGATCTGAGTTTAACTTTTTCTTATCCTCTGAGACCCAATATTCATGATATCGATGGAAGTTGTCTGTGTCCGGTGCCATATCTACTAACATTGATGTTCCTTTATTTTTCATTAAAATTTGTGCCAATCTGATTCGTTTCTTTCTTTCGATGTGTTCTTTGACGTATTGCCTGAGGTTTTTGTTCTGGATTTCCTTTATTCGATCTTGACTCAAGTGGACTCTTCCTTTTTCCCAGTCTATGATTGGATTGAATTGTTTCAACCAAGGAAGTCCAATGATAACTGATTCTTTCCCTATTCCAGTCTAGAACAATTTCTGAGGAATAAGAGAATTGTCGATGTCAAGGGAACATATTGTGTAATCCGTTATTCTCCCTTGATTATTCTCCGTTCCATCAGCATTGAATACTGAAATGGGCTTATTCAGTGATCTTGATGGGAGATCATGTTTCTTTGCAAAGTCTTTGTGAATAAAGATCCTGCCTGCTCCAGAGTCGATTAAAGCTTGGGTTCTGATGATTTTATCTCGCGCTCTCAATATAATAGGGATTCGAAATGACTGATATTCGGTGTTTGCTACTATTACAGGAGAGAGCGAGATTCCGAGCGATCCACACACCAGTGGTGGTCGCTTCTTTAAAAACCCAAATCTTCGACATGGAAACCGGCATCATTGAATAGATCGATTGCAGAATCTTTTTCGTCATCGTCCATCGATTGAATTATAGCCCTTATTGCAGCCAACTTGTCCTTCTTTGGTTCTTCGTGTTTAGGGAGTTCTTCGGCAACTTCCTCTATCTTTGCTCCTGCCGCTTCGGTTAATACTTCCCTAACCTGTCTATTGTTATTCCCATTCTGCTTCTTCTTTTGACAGTCTCGTGCCATATGCCCTTTGTCTCCACAATAGAAGCATCTACCTTCCTTCCTTCGTTTGTCTCTTTCTTCGTTAGTCAATGCTCTAGTGTTAACCCGATCAACGTCCATTGCGTTGGGGTCCCTTTGCCTAGATTGCCCCTGATTGTGGGACCCATAGTTGTTGTTGTAGAATCGGAAGGTATTTCCTTCCCTGTGAAATGCCGCTCGGCGATTGTTATCGATGGTTGAAGTTCTCTTGATCCACCCTTCCAATGTAGTGGGTAGGATTTCGGTATTGAGGCAGACCAAGAGTAAACTCCGATCAAGTCCTCGCTTGAATAATTCGATCTTCGTGAGTTCTTCTCCAAGTCCAGTCCTACTGAGTATATCCAAAAATCGGGATGCATATTGATCCGCCGAAGACCTTCCTTGTTTGAGATTGTAAATCTCATCCCTTGCCTTTTGTTCGATATCCCCTTGTTCAAATTGGGATTTGAACGCGGTCACATACTTTGGCCACTCATTCATTAGCCTCTGATCTTCTGCTATTGTTGCATCTATTTCTAATTGGTTGTGGACCCTGGTGACCCATTCTCCCGTTGTTCCGGCTTCAGCCATGAACGATAAAGAGTAAATGATTTTTTGGATTCCAGTTAATCCTACGGTTACCATGAAATACAGATTGCAGTGCGCCAGATGATGTCTGACTTGCTCCGGCTTCCCGGTAAATTTCTCGGGCTTGCCCAGCTTGATGGTGGGTGCAGGTGCTGCCATTGGTGCAGTTATAATGGGTGGAGGTGGAGGCGGTGGGTTGTTTCCTGGCGGAGTTGGGTTGTTTCTTGGAGGAGGCTGTGGTACTGCTACTAATGCAGTTTCTGGTTGATTTGGAGGATTCGGACTTGGCGGTCTGGTATAAGGGATTCGAGTGCTATTTGCTCTTTCGTAGTTAGCTACTGCTTGGTTGAATTCTCCTAAATGATTGGTTCTATTGGTAAGATCAATTACTTGGAGATAATTTCTGTAGCGATCGTGTCTGTATCCTAGAGATCTGTTACTAGGGTTCTGAGTATTCCAATCGTTAAAGCTGAGAACTAGTGTCTGGGGTGCTGGTTCCGTGGGTTCGACTTCAATTTCTGAGTCCGAGTCTTGGTTTCGTGGTTCCCGGAAGCTTCTGCTTCCGCTGGGTTGGTTTCTCGGATCCGTGGTTCTTTAGTTGTGGCGCCTTCACTAATAATAAGTGGGCGCTTGTGTTTAACTTCGACCTAATGTTAAGGATCGAGCTTAACGTGACTCGTTACTGTGACTGTGAGGTAATTGTGACTGTGATCTTCGACTTGAGTAATTCAGATGACTAAGACTTGATTACAAATCAAGACTTAGTATCGAGCTGAGACTCAAAGTACTCAGACAGACTATGGAACTTAACAAGTCTATTGCTAAGCTAGGAGAAAACAGGAGGTCGAAGTTAAGACTCCAACCTAGCTAAAGTACAGATATTTATACATCTGCCCTAGTCTGATAAATGCGAGAATATCGTCCAGAGATAAGGAGTAACTATGGATAAATAGAAGGGGAAACCTCGGGGAAACTCAGGAGAAACATTGGTAAAACATGAGTGAGAAACGAAAGGAGAAACTATGGAGAAACTAATAATACAACGTTAGTCATTACACGGGGATTCCCCTCGTGCTAGATAGTCCACAATAACTCCGTATTATGTAAGAAAAGAAAAGAAAAAGATAACCGCGCTAATTGTAACAATGCCAATATCAATTATAAGCATGCAATCTGACCAGCTGTATAAACAATAGGAAGATCAGTAGGTGATATAGATGAAACATTTCATAGTGGTATTCTAGAAGATGTACACTGTAATAGGCAAACTATTGTATTCATAACAAAAGCCAGACATTGATCCAGACAAGCAGCACATCTTATTTCTAAGACTTTGACTCATTCTTTGAATTCCAGAACTTTGACCTCACTCTCTATACCACAATACCTGAAAGTGAGTTATCTAAATGAGCTATTGATAATGATGAAGATAATAATAATCTAAACATTTCTATCCTACCCAATAAATGACATCTCCATGAAGTTGATTACTCTTTTGCATTAAAATAAGAGAAGAATAAGCTAGTGTTATACTATAAAGAGTTACAAAAGCAATTCAATATTATGCAAGAAACACTGCAATCATAAGAAAATCAGATAAAGGATAGTATTATAGCCAAGGATGTCAAAATTGAAGAATTACAAGTGCTTATTGAATTATTGGTAGAGCAGATTAAGGAAATATACTTCTATTATTGAAAAATATGTGCTGAGCAATGTTATCTCAAAGTCCCACTGATCTCGGTGAAGAGATCAATACAGAAAGAGATAGGCTAAACAGCTTTTCTTTTCATCCAACATATTAACTGATGAACATCACATTGCAGACAAGTCCCATATACAAAGATCCACCAATAGATCAGATAGAGATAGTTATGCTGAATACTGATATATCAGTAAGTGTGTTTCAAAACTGGTACTATTACTCATCTAACATTAGTCAGGAGAGTATAAGTATCAAGTTTGATAAACTGCTCACTAAATAGTAGAAGATGCATCTTCATCAGATCAAAAAAGAGAAGAAGCTATTCAAAGAAGAGAAGGCAAAGTGAGAGGATGAACATTTTAAGAAGTAGTATGAATTGGCAGTAAGTGAGATGTAGCTGGTGGAGCTAACTCAATAACTCAAACAGTAGGAACGTCAGAAGGGAAAATCTTTAGTTGTAAGTGTTCAACCCAATAGATCATTCAGGATAGTAAAAGGATGATTGACGGGACCTAGCAGACCTAGCCTTCAACTGACCAATTGTCTTGACCATTAACCAGTACTTCTTCCTCTATCACTCTGACAAATCCACTACTAATCTACCAACTATTAACTTTATCATTATTTGATACACTATCTAATCTGAATCCCTCCAATATGTCTCCTTCAGGAGCATCTATGTTGATATCGAATCCAAATTCCTTAGTCACTATATCTTTCACAGAAGTATCTATATCACTCAATGGCAGCATCCCATCTCAGACTATATCTTTACTTCTCACTGAGGAATATCTCAACCAGATTCTAGATGAGTGTATGTAACAACTATCTCCAAAAAAGGTTCGGGGAAAGAAGATTAAGGGGAAGCAGGTGAGGTTGAATGTAGAGATGTTTAAGATTAATGCTGATGCTGACCACCACTGTGAGTATTTGGTGAGTTGTTGTTTACTCAAACCAAGAAAAGCTGAACTCACAAGCCACCCAAAAACAGATACAAAATGTTACAAGATTACTATTTCATATCTAGAAGGATAACAAGTTCCTGTATCATAGTCTAGCAATATCACAGGAGGTAGCCATCTTTGAAAACAACATAGGGACAGGACCTAATCTATGAGATTTCAGACTTGATATAGATGCGAGGAAGCATAAGAAGTAAAATGCAAAGGTGGTAGGCATCATTCTAGAACAAGTTTATGAAGATCATAAAGCCAAACCATAAATAAGTCCTATTCTATCTGATGACTATCTGAAGGAGAAGATTGTAGCCTGGTATAGCACCCTCCAAAGGATATATAGAATAACACTTCTCCAAAAAAACAAGAGCAGTGAGAAGAAAACCTAGCAGGAAATAATCCATCATATTGTCACCACTTTATAAGAAATGAAGGATTGTAGTCGCTACTATACCAGAAGAGTACAAGTAAGTTGAGTCTTACTATTTTTTTTGAATAAATTTCACTCTCTTATACAAAAGTACTGTGGGCAGGTAAGGATCATCAAGGCTAAGATCAGAATATTGTAGACCAAGAATTTACCATATGTGGAGCATTGGAAGCATCTTCTTCACTTGATTGAATGACTTGAAGAAGGTGAGACAAGTTCTGAGAACAGTGACAATAATGATGGAGAGCTAGATAACCCATTGCAAGTCAAGGATCTCATATGGAGATGGGGTATTTTATAATTTCTTATCACTGTTGAAAAGACTCGATGAATTGAGAAGAGGATCATCGCTCCGTAAGGTAGAAAGCCTCTTTCCAGAGTTAGACCAATGACCACCATTAAGAGTACTCAATGAGCTGTTGCCAAACTATCTTAGATATTGTACGATAAAAAGTGGTTGGAGAAATTGAATGCTGAAGAACTCGAAGAATTGGCTATCAGCAATTAGAACTTTGATTTACCAGATCCTACAGTGATATATGCATTGTAATCATAGGTAGACATAGAATACATGTCATTCTTATGCAAACCTCTCTAGATGATGTACTAGAGAGTATGGAAAAGGAGCAGTTTAAAGTGGAACAGATTCTATTATCCATAACTGTTAAAGAATAAGCTCAATATTTGAAGAACACATACTGACTTACAGAATAACCCTTCAACTTTGAAGCTTGAAGACTGGTCTGAACCAAGTGAGTCTACTCATTTTTCAACAATGCTAATACTTCCCAACTATCCTTTCATAATGTTAGAGTAGGAGTATCTACTGAATTGTATCTAATGAGTGCCCATGAAAGTATGAACATTCATTTAACTAATCAGATGAATGCACATACAGGGTTAAGTTACACTATAGAGAGTAAAGCGAGAACTTGAGAATAATATTGAACAGTGGTAAAGGTAAGAATATTTATCTAACTAATCAAATAAATACAACTAAGTGACTATGTAGTAGAGAGGTAATGAGAACTTGGAAGAAATTTGATCAGAAAGAATGATTGGTAAGCATCTCCTAGGATCATCGCCATCTTGCTAACAGCATTTATTGGCAATTTCTTTACACTTCTTCTACCAACTACAAGGGATATCTTAGATACAGTTTAGGACATTCTTTGTTCACCAAATAGACTATGCAAGGATTTTCAAGATTAGTTTTGGGTATTCTTCATGAACAGAGAAGCCTGGGTATCTAGTCACCATTGTTCACGGGTACAAGGTAAATTACTATTATCATATAATTTACATGTTTAATCCTCTTTTGTACACTCTTTGAAGGACAAAGATCTCTTGTTCTCTGCTTCATATAAATTTCAAGTGCTTCACTCTAAGTAGATGAGGTGAGATTTCTATTCTAATATCTATATATTAGAAGCTTATACAGAAAATCACAGATAAATATCTGTTCATTCTCTACCCCACAGCTCACATAGATAGGGTGGATTAATTCACTTTGATCTTAACTTTTAGTGATTGATCACCTTATTCAAATGCTATCTTGCAATACTCCTCTTCTTTGCGATTACACTGACTATCTTAACTTGCCCAAAGATATCTTCTGAGGATGTTTTGTTTCTTCTATTGAACACATTGCTCATCAACTCACTGATAAAGATTGATACGAAAATGAGATAGATAAAATGGCTGATGATTTGGTTGGTCTAACTATAGTAGAAGAAGTGGGTCTGGATACCTCTCACTCATTGGAGATAACATCTAGTACATTAGATAAACTAGTAGAGTGTTTTAGTAGAATTCAGATTGACAATTCCAATTTGAAGCCCTCACATTCTCCCCATTTATTTCTTCCAAAACCTGGTAACAATTCTAAACCTCACAGAAGTACGATCAAAGCTCACAAGGTACTCTCTAAGATTAAAATCAAACTTGATAAATATGATAGCCTTCTGAAAACTTCTTTTCAAGACAAGAATATAAGACCTAGACTTGATTTATTAAATGAAGCTCTTCATGGGGTCAGATATTGCATTAGTGCTGTTGACAAACATCGTAAGAAGATGTTCAAAAGATTAAACAGTCTTTACTACAGACTTGATCAGAAGTCCACAAGTTTTCTATATTTCAACTCTGATATGTACAACTGTGTTATGTTTTCTATAGATTACATACTGATAACTGCTTTAGAATATCATTATAGTTTACTGATAGACCAGTTGTTGCCTGCTGCCTAAGTTGCAATCTTCTTAGGAGTGGTCTGTAGTATTGTTATGGGAATCAGTTATCAAGCTTGTACTCTCATGTTGTCTTTTGTCTACCTGGTTGCTATCCAAGTTGCGATGAGATAGCAGCAGCTCAATCAACTTCTCTCATCAATCACTGTGGCCTTGAAGTAATTCAATTTGGATAGTCAAGTCACTGTATACACCATTTGCCCTGATTGCCACTACACATATAAGCCCACTTTCAAATATAGCTCCTTAATTCCTAATTATTCTAATATCTGTATGAATCAACTATCACCAGATCTCTAACTAGGTGATCATTGCAAGGCTATATTACTCAAAGATGGCTGGCCCATCAAGACATTTGTATATTATTCTTTTCACAATTATTTTACTGGTTTGCTAGTGAATTCTGAGACAGAAAGATTTCTCAATGATGCCTGCAATAACCTTATGGCTGCTATGCATAAACCCACACCACCTATCACTAGCGATGTCTTTGAAGCAGAATATCTTTAGTCTTTCAAAGATCCAGTTGCTGATGAGTTGTTTATCAATCAACACAGTGAAGGACAATATACATTTTCTTTCAATGTTGACTTCTTCGCAGTAGAGGGAAAGAGTATCCATAATACCACAGTCTCTTGTGGTATCATCTCTCTCATCTGTTTGAATCTTCCTTTCAATATTCATTACAAGATAAAAAATATGTATCTGGCAGGTATCATACCCAGTCCAAAGGAGCCTTCATTAGACCAGCTTAACTACTATGTCTGTTCTCTTATTGATGACTTGGACATGAGTTAGCATTGTAGAATTTACTTCTCTCACACTACTCTCTATACGCAAGACTGAAAGTCTTACAGCACTATAGCAATAGGTGTCTACAATGGGATAAGTGCATGTAAGGTTCTTCAGATGTAATCTATCACTAGCCATTGGTTTTGTACTAGGTGCAAAATCTATCATACAAAGAATTGGGGTGATACCAATTGCATGCAATAGGAAGTCTGAAGTCAGAAGGAATTTTAAAAATATGCAAAAGCATGAAAAAATGTGATGAGCCAAAAATAGTGAGATATTCTCACTAGAAAATATGGAATCAGGTAGTCTGAGTTTTAGAGATTGCCTTACCTTGACCCTAGTTGGCAGTTTGTTGTTGATTCTATACATGCATATTTAAAAGGTGGTATTCAAACTCACTGTTATGATCTTCTTTATCTTACAACTAAAGATATTGAGATAGACTTAAAGCAAGTTGCTTCTTACTAGTAGAATTTCAAAGATGACATGCATAGTAGTTTTCAGAAAAGAGAAATTAAAGAAGTAGGCAGCATTCATAAATTGTTGTTAAAATTCATTTTTGAAGAAGAAGAAGCTATGATTTCTAAGCAAATTAATCTTCTTACTATGTATTTATTCAGAAAGGGGAAACCAGCTCTTGTTTTTGTATGCAATAATGTGAGTTGCACTCCTAACAAAGCAAAACCAATGAAGTCAAACTTGTCACATGCCTTGGCTAATTGGGTAGGTTTCATTTCAATACATCTATAGTTTTTGTCTAAATTGATCTCTAGTATCAAAAGTAATATCTTGCACATCCCAATCAATGCATCAAACCAATGACTCCTAAAGTACTGACCTGAGTTCGAGAGTGTTAAGTACATGACCCGCAGGTGTACTTAGTCGGCATCGGGAAAGCAGCTAAGTCGGGATCGGGGAACCTTGGCCTCAGTTCGCGGGGAACTGTGCCCTCACTAGGTCTCTGGTTCTAACTTCAGAGTAAGCCGTGAACAGCGGAGAGTCGGAGTTGGAGTCGGGGGAGAAGACGAGAATGTAATAGGACGCCTCCGTATCAGGACGGACAGAGGGTCGAGCCCAACACAAGTGGAAGGGAATGGAGAAGTCGGGAATCGGGAATCAGGAAATCGGAGCAAAGAGCAGAAGGGCGTAATACTAATGTGATTTACGACTGAGGAACATTCAGTCGTTCATAGTCTAGCTTAAATACATGGTCGGAGTATTCTACCGGATAGTCCGATGCTGTGTCTACAAGGTGTATATGGTGCAGGAAAAGTGCAACTACAGCGCAGAGTCCGAATGGCCGATCGACCGGGATTTAGCATAACCGAATATGAAGGAAACATATATACTACGGAAGGAAAAACGCATGCCCTACAGGTGTTGAATATCCTCATGGTGCCAAGCTCATGGAGAGTCAGACCGGGATCTGATCGGGGTTGTCGGGATCTTTTGTCGGGTCCGCTCAGGTTTTAACAGAGAGGTTATCAGAGACACAGTTACACTCTCTTAGATTCAAACTGTGAGATCTAATTTTGGAGACACTTCTGCTAGAACATTGAAAGCAGATGAGTGGTGCACCTTAATTATAATTTTTATTCCTATTACCTTAGTTTCTGTATGGAGAACTAGAAGCACACATCTATTGCCAAATATTGTGTTGCAGTATCACCATCTTCTTGATCATACCATACTTCTTGTATCTACTATGATGCTTGTATGTATATGTTCTATTATAAAATATTGAATAGACATGTATCATACCTATGTCACTGAATACATCGCAAAGATCAAGAATCTTTACCCAGATATCACATATTATTCTAACCATCATCTACTCTAGCATGCACTGTGTATAATCTACAAAATTATGTAAGATAATCAAAAAATATTTTGAAAATAATAGCTCTCAATTTATATTCTTTTTCTTACAACATTCTTACAAATAATAAAAAAGAGTTAATCAGGTGAACCCTCCACTAGGCACCTATATTATGGTAGGTTTCTTAAAATATTATGTAAAATTTTTATTCAGATAATGTTGAAAGAATCAGGAAAGAATCTGAAAGCTTTTATTTCAAGAATCCTTTCAAAATATTCCCAATAATCATGTAACTTATACACAGTGATATCGCTGACTTTCTTTAACTATTTGGACCCACTCACTTATAGTGGTATTTTTCTTTCAAATGCCTTATTGGACATTTATAATGTATACCAGTGAATCATTACGTTGGTGATAAGTCTTTACCACATCATTCTTTTGACTTTTTATCTTATATAATTGCTAGATGAATTAGAAGAAACTATACTGAGATCCTTCATTCGAGACAAAAAGATTAGATGATGGCTTTCTAGACCAAATTGCCTGCAAGTCATTTATTCCTGTAAAAGAATCTTTGATAAGGTCTATTTTCTATGTACAGAATTCTTTGATAATGATAATCATTTACTGTTTCTACATTCTCAGATGATCTGAAGTTGTTTGCTAGTTAAGAGAAAGGTGTACTGCAAGTGTATTTATAATACAATGGTGTTGTATACAGCAGATTATCAACTCACCTTGGAAATAGTCTTATCATGTTTTACCTAAATAGTGACTTCATAAAACAGCCTGTTTCTGATAGCATCAAGTACATCTTCTCTCGCACTCTTGGTACTTCTTATAGATTAGCAGTATAATGAGAACGTCCCTGTGCTGATAGTATCAAAGATCCTTTTTGACTTTATTCTAACTTCTCCACCCATATTTATTCAGAACATATGTTGCTAAATATAGAGAAAGTTGATATATCATAAATTTCAGGACATTACATCTAATGGAAGAATTTAGGTGATTCTGTCATTATCCTCTCCTTATTTATGGATAAGATTGTATTCTGATTCATACTATGTATTCTGAAGCTAAAAACTAATATTAGGTTTAGTCGTTTGGAATCTAATCCCCAGATATTCTCCCTCTCTCTACTCATTCTTGTATATCATTGCAATTGTTATTTTTGTTGAGTTGATATAGATTACTATACCCCTCATCTATCCTCCACAGTGTGAAGAGAGTATGGTAAAATCAATGGTTGTACTCATTATGAAAGCTTATTCAAGGTAGACAAAATTTCAAGTTGCAAAAGTTAGATGAATCAGGAAGTATTAAATACTGACACTCTTCAATTAGAACAAACATTAACAACTCTTAGCAGTAGTAAATATTCAAACAAATGTATTCACATCTACTGCGATATTCATGGAGACTGTAGTACTTGTAAGAAAATATAAGTTTAAGCAGTATGCAATGTATTCAACAGTAATGAAAACATTACATTACATCACAGAAGAGTATGCACAACTTTGTATACTAACTAGACTCTACAATTGTCTTATTAGCATAAAGTATTAGCTTTTATCCCCATCATTTACTAACTTCTCCCTGACATTCTCATCACCTGTTTGAAATACCACTTATTATACTTTTCAATGCCTTCAATATCTATGCAAACAATCTAGTGAAGAAACAGAAAGCCATAGTAGTTATTCAAAGTTAGAAGGATATACTAAAGAGTGCAGTGTACACTGTCAGATACATTTGAACCCCTTCATATGCAAGTCAGACCATTCATACTTTATAGTACAATGAATCATTACTTAAAGAGTAATCCAACTCCTTACTTTACAGTTAATTTTATTAGTAGTGACTTCTAGTTACTCAATGCATACTGAGCTCATATTCCTTTTTAAAAATCTGCATGGTTCATCTCGCTATTCTCATATTATACCTACTACTCATATTCGATGCAGTTAGGACCATTCTTTGTATTATGTGATACCTTCTGTTATATCTTCTTGTTAGTTTGAGTTTGTAGATCTTTTCTTACTAAATTCTATCCTGATATTATAAAGTCAAATGTGACTGTACAAGATGAGGCCTATTTGAGAATGTTGATGAAAGTGTGATGAAAGTGCGATTGAGGCAGGAATCGATTTATTGGTAAGTATCTTTCTTTCATATCTCTTCACCTTCTAATTATTGAGGCAGAAACAATTTTGATTCGATTGTGATATCACAATCAACCCAGCTCATAAAATTATTCTACCATGTATTTGTTGCTGCCTTCCAGATATTCTATTACTTTCATCACTTTAAAGTATCTCAAGCAACAATCTACACCCATAACTTAGCCCATTCTATTGCTCCTTATGTTCAAATGCTATCAATTCTACTTTAACACTTGCTTATGTTCTTCATCTGGTATGTTTCTTATTTCTTCTATTCACTCTTGTTTTAACTCTTATGGGTAATGTGGAGATTCTGAGACCTGCAGCAATTTCCCAGACCCCCCTCCCCCCCGGCAATAAGAACAATAATTAAAATCAACTTTAAGTTTTTTTTGTCATTTAGATATGTCCAAAAACTTACAGTGAGCTGCATTTACTCTCAAGATATCTAATGAAGCTCAAGATCAAGGTGCATCCTTGTTAACACAAGCTGATTACAATATCTTACAGTAAAATGTACACAATTCATGTGACAATAATTAGGTTGTGATCTAATCATCGAACAAGAGTTACAATGTTTGAGAATTATCTCGATAGACAGTATCATAAGATTGTGAGTGAATAACGATAGGTATTCATATTTTTTCATTCACCTAGCTGCAGCTTCACTCACTTTGTCCTCGAGCTGAAACTCTTCTCTAGTAGTAAGTATAGTCTCATTTATTATCAAATAATCTCTGATCTATTTATTTAATCAATTATCATGAGTCACAGCCATATTTCATACCTACTGAGTACCATAAAACACTTTTTGATTTTAGTTCCAATGATAATTTATTCTTTCAATAGGTAATATGTGTTCACTGAGTGTGTGCTAATTGGATAAGTAGTGAGTAAGTAGTTTTTTCAGTTAAAAAAACATAAAATTCTTTTACAGATATTTTTTCTTCTAAAACTTTAAATTTTTGAATTCAAAAAAAATCTGCAAAAGTTTTGAGTTTTTATCATTATTTTTTTATTCAAAAAAATATAAAATACAATTGACACAAAAATACTAATAAAAATTTAAACTCTTTTTAAACATCTTTTCCATACATAAATATCAAATTTTTTTGTGAAATAGATTCATAGAGAAGTGTTATATTTTGCCTGTAGTTTTATTGAATGCAAATACATAAAGTTTCTCACATAAAAGAATCTCAAAAAAGATAATATATTTTTCTTTTTATTTTTATTGAAGTTTATCCGTAATATAAATTCTAAAATTGCTATAGTGAGAAGTGTTGTTTCGATAATAATTGCATAATTTGAATTGAATCTCTCAATCTGTCACATTGTCACACTAATAAGCACCCATATACTTGTGTTTAAAAATGAAAAATACATATAACTCTTTCAATTTTGTCTTAATTTCAATTATCCCTTAACAAAAGTTATTTGTATTAGTAACCTTTATAATTTTTGTTAATAAAGTCAATGTGTGGGAACAATATTACTCTTACTGGACTGCTGTCACATTGGGTCACAGATAGTTACACTAGTAGAAATTAAGATCTACTTATAACTTCACCAATTTTACTTTAATAGATGTAATTCTTTAATCAATCCTATTTAGTTTTTTGAGCTCTATTGAATGAACTTACATTAAGTATCTTATTACTTATGTCATTCTATACTTATCTATAAATTAACATTTTTGATTAACTCAGCCTCAGGAATCATATTTACTAGTACTAAGCCTCTTTCTCTAAGTAGAGGAAGTTTCTGCTACAAATAAGACTCTTGTAATGTCTAATATGTGAAGAAGAACTATTGAACTGTAATTTGAGAATATAAATGATATAATACTCCAATGATAAGGTATAAAGTGAATATCAAATGTCATTCATGAAGAGAACTTGATTCATAAATATAAATCATCAAAATTTCTTAATATTCTTACGTATACTCTTTTTATATGCCAAAATAGATTCTCTTCTCACAATACTTATCATGTGATATTTGCTTTTATTCTAGTACATACAGTGTAGAGAGTTTACTAACTTTTAAAGCTGGTAAGCCTTTTACTATGTATAGTATAATATTAGTGTTTTAGATCATAAAGATATCAAGAAAATTATGTATCTTTACACTTTTCCTTTTGCATGTAAAGATATACATTCTATAAGGTCACAGTATAGGTATGAGTTTTTGATTTCATACTAGACTATAATATTAGGCAATAGTAGTAGTAGGCATTATGCATGAAAAATTCCTCAGCTAGCTACTCTGTTATCTTGAGAATGTTCTCAAGGTTCAAATTGATAGCTTCTTAAATCTTCATATATACTTTAGTATATTTTTCCTTGAGCTTCTTCTTCTCTGCTGCTGTCAGATACTATGTTGTCTTGACCTTGTTTCGAATGTAAAAAGGGGTGCAAACTTTATTGATATTGATCTGTTGTAACTTGTGGATCTACTGATTACTAATTCTTATTATTGTAAAGAAGATAACAATAAAGAGAAGGGTGAATAGAGGACTCATATTTGTTTATATACTTTTAGTATACAAATATCATGTATTCTATATTGAAGTCCCTAAACTTCCTCTCAAAATAACTAATTAATATAATTCAATGTATATAAAAGTTTACAAGCAATAGTATAAATAAACTATCTATATAGAGGCTACTACAAGTCTTTGATGTGTCTCAGATAATGAAGAAACCTGTAAATATCAAAATAACAAAGCCTCTTTATAAGAAACATGATATTATTCTATTAAAATATTCAAAAATGCAGTCTTGTTCCCATTGATATCGAAGAATATAGACCGAAGTTGCAAGACAGCATAGTTATTGTAGTGAAATATATTCAAAACTGTGTCTAAAAGTATTCCAAGTGAGGAAAGAGAGATGATACAGGTAGTTAGAACTCTATCACAAATATTGTGACCTGAAAGATTCTGAGTGCATGCAGAGACTGTCAATTACATTAGTTAATAATTATTTATTTATTAGAAAGTACACTTATCCTCCTATCCCATTGTGAGATAAATATAAATGTCTTACTAAAATATATACATTCGATTAATCACTGTTGTAATATTAACTATGAAGGTGAATAAGAAAAGGAGACTTAACTCACAAGTAGAAATTAAGACAAGATTCATGCAGTCAGCTTTTTTCCCAAATAATAGAGATCATGATGTACCTCCTACTTATGGTGACAACATGGTGTCTCCTTCTCTCATTCCTCCTCTCATTCTATCATCTCCTCATCTCACAACAGTCGAACCTATCTCTTAATTATCAGCAGTCCCATTCCAATATTGTGAAATAGTAGTGATGCAGCTGTCTTTTATATTTTATCAACTAGATATATTTGTAACTGTTAAGAGTCTGGCCTCTGGTACTATGATCCGATAGGACAATGTTGTATTTGTGGATAATAATATAACTATGTAGTGAATTACGAATGATGATGATCATATCACATGATGAGGTATGACTAATAATAATAAGTTAAAATCTGAAAGTATTGATGTAAAGCCAATAGAATGTTATCATAAACTTGTTTAAAACTATTAGTAATATGGTACCAATTGGAGAGTGAGGTAATGATGTTAAGTTTGATAAGCTTAAGTTGAGCAGTTTTATTACTCAGCGTTTAACTGAGCTGTGTCACACTTGCTAATCAAGGGGCTAAAAGGTAACTAGATTTGAGAAGGTTGTTTCTGAAAAAAGGTTGAAGCTGAAGCTTCTTCCTTTCTGATCAGTACCTTTATATATATACAAGAAGTTCTAAAAATAGATAATGATATTATCAATAATATCATGATACAAATATAGTAGCTAATAAGAAAAAATATATGCTAATGATATAATGATATCATAGTGATATCACTATAATATCATAATGGTATCATTCCTGCTTACACATCTAATCATGAGGGACTGGTTCTACAACCATTCTAATATCTCTAAGTACCTCCCTTACTTCATTATCTTTTTCAACTACAGAATACTGTAGCTCATTAACATCTGTCTTGACATTTGAGTCCTATGACTACTCTGAGCCTTGGGATTCTATCTCCTCAATATCAAATACTAAGTCCTCTTGTGACAGCAATAATATCTGGTCATCAAAATTGTTAGGAGATTGCTATAGAAAGTAGAGGATTATCTACTGGAAAGAATATTTCTAATTTTATAGATCCTAGGTTGTGATCTTCTCAATATTATAAAATGTAGCTTATTTATAGAAGTAGGAGGCTTTCTTAGAGGTTGAAGACTGGATGAGGGCATGATAGAGTAAATGAAAAGAGAAAAAAGCTGATAAAAAGTTGATCAAAGTTGAAAATCAAAGTTGAGTTTACAAGTAACCATGTAGGTATAACGTTTATGTGTATTTCACAATTAACTATACAGTTAGTCAATTGTCTTACTTTTTTCTACTTCTTCCTCCTTCTTCTTTATACTTCCTCCTTAACCTTTATATATACAATTATCAAAATAACATTTTCCTTTCATTCTTGAATGCCTGCAGACTAAAATCATCTAATGCATTATTTTGCAAAAAAGAAAACTGGTAAATCTGTATTTTCTATCATTTCACCACTTCCTAGGGCCCTAAACAATTTGTAGCTTATCTTAACTACTCTCAAGACTCAAGCACTTCAAAGAAAATGAGAAGTAGTATTCAAGCATTAATGTTTAGAGCTATAAGGTAAGTTTTGGTCTTCAATTTCTTAGTTTGTCTCATTTCAGATTCAGATCTTAGTAATGAGAGTTGCGTGAGTCTTGCAGATTTAGAAGATGATATAGCTAGCCTAGCATTGGGGATGAAGCAGATTACTGTGATAACTCTTTCGATATAATAAACTTGGAGAAAAAGTACCAGTACTGGCAAATACAATTTCTGAGATATAAGATACTTACCATAAGTTTATTCAATAGAGCTCACAAAACTGAGTAGGATTGATTTAGGAACTACATTTATTGAAGTAAAATTAAGGAAGTTATAAGTAATTCTTTATTTTTACTAATGTGACTATTTGTGACCCCATGTGACCATAGTTTGGTAAGAGTAATATTGTTTCCACACATTGACTCTATTAACAAAGATTGCAGAGATGACTAATATAAACAACTTTTGTTAAAGAATAATTGAAATTGGGGCAAAATTGAAAGAGTTATATACATTTTTCATTTTTAAATATGGATGTATAGGTGCTTAATAGTGTGACAATATGACACTACTAAATATTGCAGTGGGACTATGTAATTGTTTTTATAATAATACTTCTGCAATTTTTTTGAAATTTTTAACAATTTATTTAAATTTTTTTGGTCTAGTAAGGTTTAAAATAATAAATCTATCAAATTGAACCTCTTGGTGTCTTTTGTATCCGAGCTCTAATGGAAAAGATGTTCAAACCATCCAAAATAGGACAGGAGACTTCCTGAGTCATCTCTGTAACCGAGGAAGCACTGGACATCCCAAAATGGTAATAGAATCTAATCAGGCTACTATTTGAGCTGTAGAGGCCTAGAATCAACTCCCACACTTTCAGCCTAATAACAAAAGTTGTTCATATACAATACACCTCTAACTTTGATTATTAAAGTATAAGAAAATATTCAAAACTTAGTAAGTTATGCTTATTTAATAAAGCTGTTGTAGTCAGTACATAGTGATTATATTATGTTTTCACCCCTTTTGGTTAAGTATTAGGTAATTTATACCCATAAATAGTTTCCATAATTTGTTCGAGATTTTTAGGATTTTATTTGCATTTTTTGAGACTCTATTATGCAGGTTACTAAAATATAGGTCATATGATATTAACATCACTTCGGCGCTATTTCTTTCAGACATTTGAAAGAAATAGTGCCTGCAGCTTCTAAATGCAGCAATATTATCCAAAAATAGTAAGAATTTCTTCAAACCTTTATAACTCTGCCAATAATGCTCCAATCTCTTTTAGCCTTTAATTAATTATGTATAAATTTACACTTTGAATATTATTTGTTGATGCAACAAATCTATTTATCTTATATTGGAGTTAAAACAATGTAACTTGTATACAAAATGTCAATGAAATATACTATAAAATAAAACAAAGATATATATTAATAAACTATATAGTAAATCTGATTGTTGATAGTATATATATAAAGTAGTAATTAATAAAAATGCAAATATATGGCCTATTAATCATACTTTCCTATGATATTGATATTTTCCCAGGCACAAATTCAGATTTCTAAATTAGACTTTTTAGTCTCTCATATAAAAACTTATTCTTTGTACCTTAGGAATTATAACTATTCAGATAGTAAAGGAGACAATGGGGATGATGAAATAAGTATTAATTTAAACTTTGTGCATGCATTTAAGGATATGGTAGATTCTGGGTAAGTATCTCTCTTTGAATTCTCATTGAGTCCTTATTCATCTTTTATAAATGGCTTGAATGAAAATATGAAGACTCAAGAATCTGAAAGTATCGATATGAAGGTAAATTCAAGTATTAGGATAAGTCTCTCTCTCAAATAATTAAGGTATATATAAACTACAAATAGCTATCAACTACAATACATCCCTCTCCTTCAAAATCAAATTTTGATACTACAGATACTACAAATAACTTCTATGTAAGATACAGTATTGCAGTTTATGATTTTTAGAGTTTAGAGGTATAATTTACTATCTGGTGGCACCCACAGAGTTTATTCCCCATTATTGATTTTATGAAGTATAATTATTTTGTGAAGACTTTGCAATCACCTACCTCTACAATTACTATTAGAACTCTCAAACTATTCTATCATATTTGACAATGAAAGCTATTATTTAGTATTAAAGCCTTTACAAAAATAATATGTAACTACTATATAATAAGTTCTCTCTTATATTTATAATTTTCATGCATCTCATCTCTTATATCTTTTTAGATATTGTCTTCTACCTTCCTCACTTCTATGTATTGAGTTCTCACTGATACATATAAGATCTATCTCCAAATTCTCCTAGTAATTAAAGAGAAGATTTAAACTACACTTGGCTGAATCAGTGATAATTGAAGAGTCAATAGCAGTTGCTACACTTACTACTATAAGGTCAATAATATTCAAATCCTTACATTCTCAGTTGACAGTACTAATATCTTTTCAACAGCTTACAAATGAGTCTCTTATGTGATTCAGTTACTTATGGAAATTTGATAAAAATAATAGCCTTAAAAGGATGTGAATATTTGAGAAGCAGACTGTTACAGACTCGTGAACTTTCACTGACAGTGATTACTATCTTCTAACATCATTCATTGATCAGTTTTCTAATGAAGTTCAATACAAGCTATTACCAGTTGACAATATCCTAAACTATACAATGAGTCTTATTGATGAAGTCAAAGATAGAGATAATGAAGGACTATTAAATAACAGTGATGAAGAAAATCCTACTGATAGAAATGATAATGATACACTCTACCAATGTATGAGAAACTGAAAATCTGCAGCTTCAAAGGAAAAAAAGAAGATGTGGAGTATCTTTGATAAAACTGGTATCTTTACCAGTGTCTGTCATCATCAACTCATTCTCTAGATTGCAGATATAGTCCACAGTAGAGAACTATAAGCTGATTTCTTGCTTTAAAATTATACTATCTCATGAATAATTTGCAGTGTCAAATATTCCTTAACTATGATCTTAAAGATTATTGATACTCTTAAATCTGTTACAATAGGATGTGCATATCTTTTTCTCTCTCTTTTCTTACATAATATGGAGTTATTACAGACTATTAGCATCAGGGGACTTCTCGCACAATAACGACATTGTATTACAATAGTTTCTCCTATCTTTCTCCTTTCTTTTCGCATATACTATTATCTCCGATGTTTCTCTAAGGTTTTTTCATAGTTTCTCCTTGCTTTCTCCAAGATTACTCCTCATCTCTGGACGATACTCTCGCACTTATCAGGCTGGGGCAGTTATATATAAACCTATACTTTAGCAGAGGTCGATTCCTTAACTTCGACCTCCTTTTAGTTACCTTCAATCTTAACAATAGATCTTGTTAAGCATTATTACAGTCGCCTGATTACTCAAGTATTAGCTCGATACTAAGTCTTTGACTTAGTTATCTGAATCATAGTCGAAGCTTAGGAAGTTCATCATAGTTAATCTATCGATAAGATCCAGTGTTAAGGTCGAGCCTTAATATTAGGTCGAAGTTAACAAATAGCACCCACTTATCATTAGTGAAGACGCTAACTTAAGGAACCATGGATTCAAGAAACTAACCAGGCAGAAGTAGACGCTTCCGAGCACCAAGCAATTCTGATTCTGAAATAGAATACAGTGACCCCATTGATGTCGAACCTACCGAATAGACTACCCCAGTAGTACCCATACCTCAAAAAGCACCTACGCCAACTACAGTCCTTAGTGTTAATGACTGATTAGCCCAAAACCCTAGTGAAAGATTCTGAGGATACAAATTTGATCAATACAGAGATTACCTTCGAGTAATCAATCTTACTAATCACAGTAACTACTTAGAAGGGTTTAATCAACAAGTAGTTAATTACAAAAGAGCAAACCACACTCAGATTCCATATACCAGATCCCCTAGTCTGAATTCCCCGAATAATTCTGAAACCATAGTAGCGGTAATTCTAATAGGAAATAACCCACCACCTCTACCACTACCCAAAAATAACCCACCACCTCTACCGCCACCTACAGCAACCACACCAATAGCTACAGCACCCACTCCCACTGTCAAACTCAGCAAGCCTGAAAAGTTCACTGGAAAACCAGAACAAGTTTGACATCATTTAGCACACTGCAATTTATACTATATGGTGAATTATGGGCTAACGGATGTCCAGAAAATTATCTACTCCCTATCGTTCATGGCTAAAGCTGGCACAACTGGGGAGTGAGTAACAAGAACTCACAATCTACTAGAAGTAGATATAAATTTAGCAGCAGTCAACCGAGTAATGGATTCATGGGTGAAATACATCATAGCATTCAAGTCCCAATTTGAATAAGGGGATATAGAACAGAAGGCAAGAGATGAGATTTACAATCTCAAACAGGGACGAGCATCAGTAGATAGCTACGCATCTAGATTTCTGGATGTGCTTAGCAGAATAGGAATTACTGAAGAGTTGATGAAAATAGAGCTTTTCAAATAAGAACTTGACAGAAGTCTTCTTCTAGTCTGCCTTAACATGGAAACCTTGCCCACTGACCTAGTAGGATGGATCAAGTGAACTTCTACCATAGACAACAATCGAAGAGTCACATTCCATCGGGAAGGAAACACCTTCTGATTCTATAGCAACAACTACTCAAATTCTTCCAACCAATCTCAGCAAAGAGATTCGAATGCCATGGATGTAGATAGGGTAAATACCAAAGCATTGACTCAGGAAGAAAGGGACAAGCGAAGAAAGGAAGGAAGGTGCTTCTACTGCGGAGACAAAGGACACTTGGCAAGAGACTGTCAGAAGAAGAAGCAATAGAATGGGAATACAAATAAGGCACTTAAAGAAGTGCAAGTAGAAGCAAGGATTGAAGAAGTAGCCAAAGAAGCACCGAAAGAAGAACCAAAGGTGGACAACAAACCAGCTGCAATCAGGGCCATCATTCAGTCAATAAATAACAATGAAAAAGAAACTGCCACTGAAATGTTTAATGATGTAGGATTCCGAATCGAAGACTTGGGTTTTTAAAGAAGTGGTTACCACTGGTGTGTGAATTGCTCAAAATCTTGCTTGCCCCTGTAATATTAGCAACAACTGAATATCAGTCATTCAGAATTCCTATTACATTATGAGCCCAAGATAAAACCATCAGAACCCAAGCTCTTATTGATTCTGGAGCAGGAGGAATTTTCGTCCACAAAGATTTCACAAAAAAGCACAATCTACTATCAAGAACATTAAACTAACCCATCTCTGTCTTCAATGCAGATGGAACTGAAAACAACCAAGGAAGAATCACTGAATATTCATTATGTTTGTTAGACATCGATAATTCTCTCATTCCTTAGAAATTATTCCAAACAGGAATAGGAAAAGAATCAGTGATCATAGGACTCCCGTGGCTAAAACAGTTCAATCCTTCGATAAACTGGAAAAAAGGAGAAGTACATCTGGACCAATCAAAGATACGGAAAATTCAAGAAAGAAATCTGAGGCAATATGCAAAAGAACATGTAGAACGAATCAAACGAGCTCGAATTGCTTAGATTCTAGCAAGTAAAAAGGGAACTTCGATGATGGTAGATGTAGCAGCAGAACAGGAGAATTTTCACCGCTACAATGAGTATTGGATATCAGAAGACAAAAAGGAATTCAGTTTAAGATCAGTATAGATACAGTTAAAAGTAAACCTGGCAATGAAAATGGCACAGGAACAGCAGGAAAAAGAACCTACAAAAACATTACATGAAATGTTACCAAAATATCTCTGAGATTTCTCTGACCGATTTGAAAAATCTACATCGGAACGACTCTCTGAACCCCAGCCATATGATCATGTGATTGATTTGAAAGTGGACTTTAGACTGCAAGGTGTATCTCATGTCTCCTAAAGAACAAGAAGCTCTAGACAAGTTCTTAAAAGAGAATCTTCGGAAAGGATACATCAGACCATCAAAGTCTCCTCAAGTATCGCCTTTCTTTTTCATAGAAAAGAAGGATGAAACTTTCCAACCTTGCCAGAATTATCGATACATTAATAAATGAACAATCAAGAATCGATATCCTATTCCATTAGTATCGGAACTTTTAGACAAACTATAAGGAGCCACGGTATTTTCTAAAGAAGACATCAGATCAGGATACAACAATTTACTTATTCATAATGGATATTAATGGAAAGTAGCTTTCAAAACCAATCGAGGACTATTCGAACCAACGGTAATGTTTTTCGGACTATGCAATTCCCCAGCGACCTTTCAAGCAATGATAATAGATACAGTCAAACTCAACAGAATTAGGGATTGGGAAATTCCAAAATTGGTCAAACAGGTCAGGTCATTCTTAGGATTTTGCAACTTCTATAGAAGATTTGTCTCCCACTTCTCCGACATATCCAGACTACTGGTAAACCTAACCAAGAAGAATGAACCATGGAAATGGACTGAGAAATGTTAGAAGGCATTTAAAGAACTCAAAAGAAGGCTGCTTACTCAACTAGTTCTACAAATGCCCGATAAAATAAAACCATTTATCATAGAAACCGATGCATCATTAGTCGCAACAGGAGCACTTCTTCGACAACCAGATGGAAATGATAACTGGTATTCTTGTAGATACATATCACAATCATTTACTCCTTCTGAAAAGAACTACGATATCTACGACCAAGAACTATTGGAAGTAGTTAGAGGACTAAAGATGTGGAGACACTATCTTGAAGGATCAACATTTCCAACTACAGTATTAACTGACCATCTCAATCTTACATACTTCTGAAGCCCACAACAACTCACTAGATGACAAGCACGCTGGAGATTATTCTTATCTCAGTTTGATCTGAAACTGATACATACCTCTAGAAGCAAGATGACTCAGGCAGATCCCTTAACCCGACAGCACTACCTAGATACTGAGAAAGGAAAGAAAAATGTTCTCACATTACTTTCGGATGAATTGTTTATAAGGGAAATAGATGTAGCCCTGGCAGAATGATTACAGAAAGCAACCAAACAAGACACTGTAGTATAAGAAGCATTAGCTGTGATCAAAGGAAAAGGACCATTCCCAATGCAATCAACACTTTCTGATTAGAAAGTGGATGACAATGGAATCTTCTACAAAAACTGGCAATATGTATCTCCTGACACATCATTAAGGAGGGACATTATTAGTAGATTCTATGATTCTCCCCAAGCAGGTCATCCGGGAATCTTCAAAACTCATGCATCAATCATACAATATTATTGGTAACCAGGATTGTATTCAATGATCTCGAACTACGTGAAAGGATGTGCACTCTGTCAGTAAATGAAAATGAATACTCATCTAATCATTCCACCTTTACAACCAATTCTGGCAAACATCTCCTCCGGACCATTTGATATAATCACTTATGACTTCGTCACAGATCTTCCCATGTCCAATACATTTGATGCATTATTGGTCATTGTGGACCACGACTGTATGAAGGGGGTAATTTTATCTCCTTGCACAAAAACCATAGATGCAATTGGTACTGCGAAATTACTGCATGTATATCGATGATTTGGACTATAGAAGACCACAATATCTAATCGTAGACTGCAATTTCATTCACAAATAATAAAAGAATTCGGAAAGATATTCAAGATAGATACCCAATTCTCCACTGCCTATCATCTGCAAACTAACAGACAAACTGAACAGACTAACCAAACAGTCAAGACATACATTCGGATTTTTTGTGCAAACAATCCCGACAATTAGAGTGATTTGATCACAGACATAGAAGTATCATTCAATTCCCATCTTCCGGATGGATGAAATGCAACACCATTCTACTTATCAACAGGGAAAGAACCTAATCTTATTCCAGTATCGTTCAAACCAATGAATCTTCTATCGCTTAATGAATACATGAAACTACTCATGAGAGCAAGAAGAGAAGCAATAGCAGCAACAGAATTAGCAGCAGCTAAGATGGAGGCTAGAACATTTAGCAAAGGATTCAAACCATTCAAGGAAGGTGATCAAGTCTGGCTGGATGCAAAGAATTTGCATTTCAGCTCTACAAACAAGAAGATCACCCCAAAGAGGCAAGGACCATTTGTCATCACTAAAGTCTTGTTATTATTTGCATACAAACTCTGATTACCTGAGAAATGGAAGATCTATGATGTATTTCATGTGTCTCTGCTTTCTCCCTATGTGGAAATGGAGGAACATGGGCCAAACTATCTAAGACCTCCTCCTGAGATTATCAATAAAGAAGAAGAGTACGAAGTGGAAGGGATTATCACTCATAAGGTGATAAGAAGGAAATGACATTACCTTGTAAAATGGAAGGATTATCCTACATCAGAAAACTCATAGATCACAGCAACAGAATTCTATGACGAAGATGATGGATATCTTCCCCTCTTTCTGGAATATCTTCGGAAACACAAGCTTCCTATTCCCACCAACGTAGGAAGGCGGGGGGGGGGGTATAAAAAAAAGCTATCGAGTTTCTCCAAAGATACTCCAAAGAAATACCATATCACTGAAGTGTCAATCCAGATAAAAGCACCCTAAGTCAGATCTTCCTTTCCCCAATCCCCATCAGCTACTCGCGGGTGCGGCCTTCGTCGGGGTCTCAAATCTGTCTGGGTGGGCTCGAGACACTTCAAGATCCACAAGCGATCTTCTCTATTTACATCACTATGGGGTGCGCTTCTTTCTCCTCCAACCAAACTCGATTCAACCCATACACCCTTACCGAAAGGGATCAGCATGTCCTCAATACTATCCTATCCAGGGAGCAAGGCTGCAATGAGATCCGTTACATAGTTAGCAGAGAACATCATATCCTTGATGCAATCTCCAAATTTAAAACCATTCAGAATCATCATGGCAAACTCAACAATGTGATCAATAGCATTCTGAAAGAATGCCAGGATCTCGCCACTGACCTTAATGATCTATGAGGTCTTGCTATGGATAGTCAACAACAACTAGCAAGATTGCTAGTTGATCTAAGAGTCAGAGACTCTCAACAAACTCATCTCGACAACTGCACTCCTACTCCTTTTACCCTGAATGAACTTCCTGAATATCCTGACTCACCAACTCTATCTTCTCCTTCACCCATTCCCATTCCTCCTTCCAATCTCATCAGCAATCAACAAGAACCAATCTACATACCATCATCTCTATCAGAAGTAGTGGCAGAAGCAGAAGTAATCAGGAATTGGGGACAAGCTGAAGACTTGCTTGAAGACATAGCAAGAGAAGCCATCGAGTAGTCCTTTCAATCGACTTCACCCAGCACAACTCCAAAAAATCATTTCCAAGCTGAGTGCACTACCGCTCTCATCCACAAGTCTCTCAAGGAAATACCTTTGCCAGAAGATCCTAAGAAAGTTGATTGTGAAGTTTCTAAGAACTTTGCTAAGTGGAACCGTCGAGCCAACAGAAGAATATGAAATGAGGACATACAAAGCTGCAAAGTCATTCGAATGTCTTTGGATGAATTCAATGATTGCATTGTTGATTCCAGTGGCTACCCTCTCGACTCTCCAACCTATTATGGGAAGCTAAAATCAACCTTACCCTATTGCCCTTATTACCAATATGGATGAGATCACATTCAATCGTTACTAACACAACGTCCCCATTAAACCTAGTCCTAGAGCCTTTGACTCCTGCAAACATTGTGGATGGCATGGATATTAGGCACCCTACTGTAATCAGCCTAGATATGCAGCATGTGGGAATGTATGACACATCAACACATCGCTCTACCCATTCTGCAGTCAATGCCCAACCTTTCGATTCCCTGTCCCTTCCGTCTGTTTTGTCAAAATTGACTTCTTCCAAGTCTATTCTTACTCCAATAAATACTACTTCATTGATGAACAGGGAAAGTACTGTTAAAATCATAAGAGCACTTAGATGTTGGGAAAAGGATGATGTTCATTGATACAAGTCTACCTACTTATATACAGCTATGAACAGTATTCTAGAACAGTTAGCCAAGAGCACAAGACAGTGTGTTTACCATGAGGTGCTTTGCTGGCAGCCATGAGGCTATGTGCTGGTGCCATGAGGCCATAAGCTTGGCAGCCATGCTTGTACCATGAGGTACACATGAGGCTCTCAGACTTCTGATGGAGAACAATAGAGATGTGCAGTCATTGTCCCTCACAATGCTGTTTCAGAACAATGCACCTGAGCACACTCTATCCAACACTCCCACCAGATCAGGTGCATCTCTGAAGTCCTAGGTTCCTGCAAGCTTTCTCAACTTTGAGTTTGTTCAGAGGCTTGGTCAGGATGTCTGCTAGCATTTCTTCAGTTGGGATGTACTGAACAGTGAAAGTGCCCTTCTCCACCTCGTCTCTGAGCCAGAACATGCGTCTGTCAATGTGCTTCATTCTGCCATGGTGTTCTGGGTTCTTGGCAACCTGAATAGCACTCTGGTTGTCCATAAAGATGGTGGTTGGTGCAGAAGAGCCATAACCAATCTCATCCAGTAGACTACGCATCCAGAGTGCTTCAGTTCCACAGTGGACAGCAGCAACATACTCTGCTTCAGTTGTAGAGAGAGCAACAGTTGCTTGAAGCTTGGAACTCCATGAGACGGCCCCAGTAGATCACAAAAGCACTGGTGGACTTGCCATTGTCTAGGTTGCCACCATGATCTGCATCAGAGTACACCTCCATGAGTCCTGGCACAGGTTGTGTAGGAGGAGAGTATACCAGAGCAAAGTCAGAGGTGTGCTTCAGATACCTGAACAAGTGCTTGACTGCTTTCCAGTGTGCTAGGCCAGGATTAGAGTTAAAGCGAGCCAAGACAGAGACTGTGTTTGCAATGTCTGGTCTGGTGGCTGTAGCAAGGTACATGAGAGCTCCCACCGCATTGATATAGGGAACAGACTTCATGTCCTCCTTCTCCATCTCTGTCTGGGGAGCCATGTCTTTTGAGAGCTTGATGCCTGGTTCCATTGGGGTTGAAACAGACTTGCAATCAGACATGTTGAATCTCTCCAGGAGTTCTAGCACATATTGCTTCTGGGAAAGGCTAATGGTCCGCTTCTGGCGATCTCTGGTGACTGCAACACCCAGGAGAAGCTTGGTGGGCCCAAGATCTCTGAGCTTGAGGTGCTGCATGAGTTCCTGCTTGATCTTTTGGATGGCCTCTTTGGATTCAGAGACTAGAGTGCAGTCATCCACAAAGACAGGAATAATCACTGTGACTGGCCCATTGCTGAGGATGTAGACACTAGAGTCACTCTTCAGAATGGAGAAACCAAGTTCAATCAGTGTTGCAGCCAGTTTCTTGTACCAGAGTCTGCCAGACTGCTTTAGACCATAGATGCCTTTCTGCAGCTTGTACACTACATCAGGGTCTCCTTCTGTGAATCCCTCAGGTTGTCTCATATAGACTTCCTTGTCAATTTCACCATTGAGATATGCAGTGGAGAAGTCAATAGTCTCCATCTCCAGGTCCTCAATTGCTGCCAAGGCAAAGATAACATGCAGGGTGGTCCATCTGAGAGTAGATGCATAGGTTTCATCATACTCAAGACCTGGTCTCTGTGAGAACCCTTGTGCCACTAGTCTGGCCTTGTAGCACTCTATGGACCCATCTGCATTCTTCTTGATTCTAAACACCCATTTGGAGCCTATGGTCTTTCTGCCTGAAGGAAGCTGGGAGAGGATCCAGGTTCCATTCTCCAAGTGTGCTCTGATCTCATCATGAGCAGCTTGGAGCCATAGTTCAGCATCAGGATGAGTCATGGCTTCAGCAAATGTTCTGGGCTCAGCAGAGAGAGTGCTGGCCCTGGTGTTGAATGCATACTCTAGTGCAGAGTCAATGGGAAGTTGGAGGGGATACACAGTGTCCAGGAATGCTGCATGTGCTGCTTGGAGGTTCTCATTGTTCTCTTCATCAGATTCAGATGGAATAGCTGGAGAGGGCTCTCTGTAGTTGTGCAGTTTGGATACATCAACTTTCCACCATTCACCAGGGGGTTTCTTCTCCCTTGTGGACTTCCTGGAGGTTGTGGAAGACACAGAGGCAGTTCTGGTGTCTTTGACGAGATGGACCAGCTCTTGGAGTAGAGGGAGCAGGCACAGGTGCTTGGACAGGAGGAGGAGCAACAGGGGGTGGTACAGGCTCAGGATCTGGTTCTGGTGCATTTTTTGCTTCAGCTGGTGGTTGTACTGGCTCTGGGGGTTGCTCAGGTACTCCCACCGCTTCAAAGTCATCTGGGTCATCCAATGGCAGCTGTATAGTGCGCATTTCTGGATTAGAGGGTTCAAATGATACAGAAATTGTTTTCTGAGGCTTGTGTCCAGTTCCAGGGATCTCATTCTCATTGAATATAACATCTCTTGAGATGATCACCTTCTTGGAAGCAGGATCATAGCACTTCCAGCCTTTGTATCCATCAGGGTAGCCCAGGAAGATGCAGGGCAGTGAGTGCGCTGCAGAGACTTTCTCTGGTCCTTCTGGATGTGTACATAGGCTCTGCATCCAAAAACTCGCAGATGGTGAATGCTGGGCTTCTTTCCATATGCTTGTTGATAGATTGTAGTCTCAGGATGCAGAGAGGAAGTGGGGGAGCGAATGTGCAGATACAGGAAGGTGTGGAAGGCTTCTCCCCAGAAGGATGGGGGAAGCTTTGCTTCAGCAAGCATAGAGGTGATGCCCTCAGCTATAGTCCTGTTGAGTCGTTCTGCAGCTCCATTCTGTTGTGGTGTACCACGCACTGTGTGCTCTCTGACAATTCCATGCTGCAGGAGGAATGCATCCATCTCCTTGGAGATGTATTCACCTCCCTTGTCATCTCTGAATGTTCCTATCTTGCGCTTGAAGTGGTTCTCAGCCCAAGCTTTGAATATCTGGAACTTGGAGAACACTTCACTCTTCCTCTTCATGAGCATGCCACAGGGGAGTTTGGTGGCCATGTCTAAGAAGGTGACCCAGTAGCAGAAGCCCTGGGCAGTCTGAACAGGAAGAGGTCCATGTACATCAGAGACAACAAGGTCTAGAGGTTGCAGATTTCGATCAGAGGCTTCTTTTGGGAAGGGATTGCGATGCTGTTTTCCCATGATGCAAGGTTCACAGATGTCTGGCATTGGAGCATCAGAATCAAGCTTGGTGTTGACTGTAAGCTTGTTCTTCAGCAGCAGCTCAACTCTGTCCTTGGAAATGTGTCCCAGTCGACGATGAAGAAGCATTCTGTCTAATCTAGCAGCCTGAGCATGTTGGAATTGTATCACACCATCCAGATGAGCTACATTGTTGTTGAACACAGTAGCTTGGAAGAGAACATGACCATCTTTGTAGAATTCTATTCTGCCTCTGTTGATTACAACTTTGAAATTGCGATGTTGAGTGAGATGTAGGACAGAGAATAGATTGCAGCCAAGATTAGGTACATGTAGGACATCAGAGACAGAAACAGCAGCATTAGATGATGTAGGTACAAAGCAGACTTCTCCTCTTCCTTCAGAGTAGATTATAGATCCATTGGCCAGTCTAATAGGGACCTTGTAGGGTGTATAGGACTGGAACCAGTGTCTGTGGGGTGTCATATGCGATGTAGCACCTGAATCTATAAGCCAATCATTAGAAATGGGGTGAGGGACATCAGAAGAGAGAAGACTTGCATTGCCAGCTGATTCTATCTTTGCAGAAGAGGTTGAGGGCACAGGGGCTGTTGCTTGTGATGCATTTTTGGGTTTTTGGCTCCTTCTCTCCTTGTGGGCTTTGAGAGACCTGCATTCTTTGGTACTGTGGGTTGGATTTGTCACAGAAATCACAAAAAAGCGGCTGGGGAGAGGAAACCTTGAGTGCAGAGTCACTGGGGGTGTCTGTAGAGGCTCTGGAGCGAGAATTGGCCTCCTGCTTCCTGAGAGCACCCATCAACATGTCCTTGTCAAGGTCTTTGAGCATGTGGAGGGAGTCTGTGAAGGAGGAGTATCTGTCTTGGGGAAGAGCTCTGATGACTGCCATAATGCCTAACTCCTCATCCATTTTGGCCAGATCAAAGGTAGAGGGGTGAAGGTTCTGGATTTTTTGCACTGCTGCATCAACCCTAGAAGCTAAGGAGGTGAGGTCTTCACCCTCTCTAAGTCTGATTGAGAACAGGTCATCATAGGCATTGAAGCGATGGGTTGCTTCTTTGCTGAGGTGGATTTCTGATAACTTGTCCCACAGCTTCTTGGGATCTGTGTCAAGACCCTTGCAAGAAGTTCTGCTAGCCCTGTCCAAATGCATCCATACCAGTCCATATGCCTTTTGTCTCTTCTCCAAGTACAACTGGTGTGTTTCAGGCTTAGTTGTTGCATCTGGTGGGGAGGTGGTACCAGTTACAAAACTATAGAGGCCCTTTGCACAGAGAAGACTAGTCATATCATCTACCCAAGATAGGTAGTTGTCTTTGGTGAGGAGAGAGACAGAGACTGAGGCAGTGATGTCTGACATGATGAAATGGGATGAGGTGGATGGTGTGTATGGTGTGTGTGTGTGTGTAAGGTATAGGGGTGTGTGAGGGTGTGAGAAGGCGATGAAAAAGGGTTTAAAAGGTCTATTTAGCCTAGTTAAAGCTTTCCTTGTTCTATACTAGCCTATTTAAAGCTTTCCCTGACTATCTACTCTGGCTACAACTATTCTATGATCACCAAGCTCTACTGCAGTTGCACTGGGGCCACTTTTTCCTATGGTAGGGATGCGCACACTGTGTCCAGTGGGAGGAGTAGCCTCCAAGTGTCACCCACTAAAGGATAGGCACTCTAGAGTTCAGCTTTGCAAGGCAATCACTACCTACTCCAGGAACACATGAGGTTCACCAGAGAAGTGTAAGACAGGATCTACTACTGACCTTTCCTTAGTGAATCACAGGCTCAGCTAAGGTACTTGTAAGACAAAGTACAATGGCTGTAGGTGTTAGTGAGTAACCAAGGAGAGAGGATAAGTATAGAGGATGAGGTAGAAAGAAGAGTAAAGTAGAGTATTTGAGGGTAAAAAAAGCGAAGTAAGATAGCTCAAGGTCAAGGGGAGACTCAGGAGCAAGGGGATGACAACTAGAGTTACTGCAAGTGACTCAATAAAGGCCCATAACCTGTTAAAATCACAAGAGCACTTAGATGTTGGGAAAGGGATGATATTCATTGATACAAGTCTGCCTACTTATATACAGCTATGAACAGAATTCTAGAACAGTTAGCCAAGAGCACAAGACAGTGTGTTTACTATGAGGTACTTTGGTGGCACCATGAGGCTATAAGCTTGGTAGTCATGCTTACACCATGAGGTATACATGAGGCTCTCAGACTTCTGATGGAGAACAATAGAGATGTGCAGTCATTGTCCCTCACAATGCTGTTTCAGAACAATGCACCTGAGCACACTCTATCCAACATAATGTGATTGGATAAAACAGAAATCGACGGTTCCAAGTGTTGTCGGATTTGTTGTAGTATAGATACAGATTGTGTGGATAGAAATAATACTGCGTATAGTCGAATGATTTCTTGTCTACCAAACGTCTCTGCCATTCCTGACTTGGACGGACAATGGTCTTTGGTTTGGTCAAGACTTCAGTTTGAATAGTATTGCGATAAGGATAAAGATTCTAAAATAAATAAGGGTGTTCCGGAAGAATAGTATGTTGGGCAAGAGTGATAGAGAAAGATAAGATTTGTATTTGGATAAAAGAAAAGTTCTATCTAGAGTGTGACTGTTTGGATGGTCTCATTGGTTAAGACCTTTGCTTCAATGTCAAAACGTTTCCAAAGATTGAAGGGAACGGTTTGCATGAGGTAGCATTTTATAGCTACCAGTAGCTCCTCTTTGATCCTTTCCTTGTACTCTTCCAACTCTTCCCAACTATAGTACCTCTTGATGAGGACTAGCTGATTTTTCATAGCCAAAGTCTACATGTTACACTGCTTCTCTGCTTCTCTGATTTCATCACGCTTCTCTGACTCATATCTTTTCTTCCACATCTCACACGTTTCCACTAGCTTAACTTCTTCGGGTTCTTTTTTCTGCCTCCAGGGCCCAAATGAAACACTTCCCCAGCCACTGCTTCTAGTACTTCTCTTCTTTGGCAGAGTTGGTGATGCCATTCTCCATGCTGAGTCGTCCCAGCCCCAAGTCTCCTTCTTCTTTCCTTTGCTGCTTCCTCCTTCTACCACAGCTCTTCCTCTCACTACCACATATGACTCTCCGAGATCTGCCCATAACTTTTTGCTACTAAAGTACAAGTCTAGTGCAAAATAAACTCCTAGAAAGAAGAAATGGATTTGAAAATCGAGGGCAAAGCCTCTTTCTTCAGAGTAGGAAGGGGTGATAGAGAACATACTATTGTTTGGTTGTGATGTTAATGGACTGTGTCTATGACTTGGGTTGATTTGGCTGTGGTAATTTCTTCTTCTTTAAGTACTGTAACAGTTTCAGTGCATATCCATCATCTTTGTCCCAGAATGATTCTTCTAGTTCCCAGGTGTTATCAGAAGACGGGTATTCTTCCCACTTGATGAGATACTTGGTTCTGCCTCGTATCTTTTTGTGTCCTAGACTAGATTCTATAACATACTCCTCTTCTCCTTCTATAATTTCTGGTGGAGGTCGTGGATAGTTTGGCCCATATACTTGGTTTTCCACATACGGAGTTAGTAGGGATGCATGGAACACATTGTGTATTCACCATAAGGTTGGTAGTTTTAGTCGGTACAATAAGGGTAATAAGACCTGTGTAATGGTAAAGGGTCCATATCGCCTTGGTGAGATTTTTCTATTAGTTAAATCAAAATGAAGGTTCTTTGCATCCAACCACATACGTTCATGTAGTTTGAATAGTTTGAATCCTCGTCCGAATGATCTGGCCTTCATCTTCTCCGCAGCTAGTTGGGTCACAGCCATTGCTTCTTGTTTAGCCTTGGTTAATTCTCGAAGTCTTTCTTCTGCTGATGGAACATTGGTAGATTCAAAGAATAAGGGTATGAGTCGTACATTCTTCCCTGTCATCAGATAGAAGGGTGTTGCATTCCTTTCTTCTAGAAGATGAGAATTGATAGCAACTTCTATGCTAGTGATACTTCTATCTTCTGCCCATTTGTCAGGGTGGTTGATGCAGTATATTCGTATATACAATTCTACTATTTGATTCATGCATTCTGTTTGTCCATTTGTCTGAGGGTGGTATGCTGATGATAAAGTTGATTTGATAGCCCAACTATCATAGAATGATTTCAATGTTTTGGAATTGAATTGGGGTCCTCTGTCTGATATTGTTCACTTCTAAAGTCCAAAGCGTCTGTACACATTGTTAAATAGAAGTTCTTCTATTCCCAACACATCTACTGTTTTTACAGTAGGACAAATAATTACCCCCTTCATAGAGTCATGGTCCACAATGACTAATAAAGAATCATAGCCATTCGACTCGGGTAGGTCTGTGACTAAATCATACGAGATTACATCAAATGGATCAGAAGATGTAGGTGAAATTGGTTGTAGAGGCAGTACTGTAGGATATGTATTTGGTTTCATTTGTTGACATTCAGTGCATCCGTGCACATATTTAGAAATCATATTGTGCATTCCTGGCCACCAATAATGTTTTAATATTAGCATTTTAGTTTTGTAGATTCCAGGGTGTCCTGCCACTGGTGAATCATGATATTGTTTGATAAGATCTCATCAGAGATTATTATTTAGTAGTATGTATTGTCGATTTTGGTAGAATATGCCTTTGTTATTGACTGTCCAGTCTTTTAATACAGATTTCATAGGAAAAATTCCTTTTTCTTTGATCACATCTAATGCTTGGTGGACTACAATGTCTCGTTTTGTACAATTTGTGATTCGATCTGATAAATTGGTATCTATCATTTGAATTTGGAAGAAGTTTTCTGGTAATAATGTTTTGAAATTTTCATGTCCTTTTTCTGTATCAAGATAGTGTTGATGGGTTAATGGGTCTGCCTGGTTCTTTGAACCAGGTACGTGTTCGATTTTGATATTATATCTAGAAAGTTCAAGACTCTAATGCGTTTGTCGTCTTATCAAATTCTGTAGTTGTCAGAAATATGTGATATTTTTATGGTCTGTGAGAATCAATGTAGGGTATTCTGAATCTTCTAAATAGTGCCTCCATGCTTTAAGGCCTCTAATGATACTGAGAAGTTCTCTGTCATAGATTTGATAATTCTTTTCCGCTGGTGCAAATGATTGTGAAATATATCCACATGGATACCAGTTTCCATTTTCATCTTGCTATCTTAGCATTGCTCCTGTGGCTACGAGTGATGCATCGGTTTCCAGAATGAATGGTTTCGATTTATCAGGAATTTGTAGCACTAGTTTCATGAGTAACCTGTACTTTAATTCTTGAAATGACTTCTCGCATTCATCTGTCCAATTAAAGACATGGTTCTTCTTCATCAACTCGATCAGAGGTCATGATATTTCCGCAAAGTGTGATACAAACTTCCTGTAGAAGTTGCAAAATCCTATGAAACTGCGTACTTGTTTGACAGTTTTCGGAGTTTGCCACTCAGCTATTCCATTGAGTTTGACTGGATTCATTTCGATATTTCCGAGTGTAATGACCATACCGAGGTAGTTGATCTTGTTCTTATCGAACTCACATTTCTCCAGTTTTAAGAATAGATCATGTTCTCGAAGTCTTTTAAGAACTTTACGGGTTCTTTGATGATGAGTTTTCTCATCCTTAGAGAAAATCAGAATATCATCCATGTAGATTACTAGCCATCCTTCATCTAGCATATCTTTAAAGATGTCATTCATTATTGCTTGGAATGTTGCGGGTGAATTGCAAAGTCCAAAGAACATGACTGTTGGTTCGTATAATTTACGATTGGTTTTGAACGCCACTTTTCATTGATCACCTTCTTTGATAAGAAGATTATTATATCCCGAGTGTACATCGTATGTATCAAAGATGGTTGCTCCTTGGAGTTTGTCGATTAATTCATTAATCAATGATATCGGGTACCTGTTCTTGACTGTCCATTCGTTGATATATCGGTAATCTTGGCATGGTCTACATATACCATCTTTCTTTCCCACAAAGAAAAATGGTGATGCCTGCAGTGATTTCGATAGTCTGATGAAACCTTTCCAAAGATTCTCTTTCAGAAATTCATCCAATGCTTTCTACTCTTTAGGAGATAATGGATAAACTTTACAATCTTTCGGAACAAATCCAGGTTTCAGATCTATCGCATGATCGTAAGGTCTCGATTTGGGAAATCTTTCAGATTCCTTTTTGTCGAATCTATTAAGTATGTAGACTGAACTTCACTTAGTCAGGTGGAATGTCGGCTAAGTCGGAGTCAGAGGAACCTTGGCCTCAGCTCACAGGGAGCTGTGCCCCCACTAACCTCTTGGTTCCTTATTTATGGAAAGTATCCTTTCTGTTAGAAGACTCTGAGTCAGAGTCGGAGATGTCAGGATAGAAAGCAGAGGAGAAGGCGAGAGCGAGGGAGGAAGCTGAGAATAACTTGAGTTAGGAAGTCAGATCGAACAGAAGTGGAAGAGTCAGGGTCGGATGGATCGGAGTAAGGAGTGGAAGGTCGTAGACTATATTCAGATACAGAAGTACATGGATACGAGTACTTGATGTAATGAGATATAATGAGATATACGACTGAGGTACAACAGTCAACTATGCTAAACTTAAATACATATCCGGTATGAATCCCGATAGGGCCGATGCAGTATCTACAATGAGGAAACAATGCTAACTACATACGGAAAGGGAATGGCCGATTAACTGGGAAACAACATAAGCGAATATGCAGGAAACATAAGTATCTACGAGTGGAAAGCATGCGTTCTCCAGGAGGTAAGTATCCTCGTGTTCACCAAGAATGGATGGTCAGGGTCTCCATCGGGGTTCATTCAGGGTTATAACAGAATCGATCTAGAAAATTGTACAGGTATTTCGGTACTATTTCCTCTTTAGATCTAGTTTCCTTCTTTTTGTTCTCTTCCTGTGCCATAGCCATGGCTGGATTCATCTTTGCTCTAATCCAAACAGATCTAATCTCTACTTTGGATCTGTCCTTGGATTCCCATAACTCCTCATATCGATGGAAGTTCTCTTCTTGTGATGCTGTATCGATCATCACAGATCTTTCTTCTTTGACTAATTCCCTTGCTAATCTTATCTGTATGAGTTTCTTAAGTCTATATTCTAGTACTTCAAACCTGAACTTTTGTCACAGTTCTCGGAGTTTCTTTGGATCAATATGCAGTGTTCCTTTGTTCCAATCAATCTGTGGTACAAATTGCTGTAACCAGGGTAATCCTAGGATCACTGTCTCATTGCCTATTCCTGTATTAAAGTATCACAATGGTATAGATACTCTGCATATCGTAGTAGAAATAATTGTTGTGTGAGTGATCATTCCTGTTTCATTCTTGGTTCCATCCACATTGTACACCTTTAATGGATGATCCAGTTTGTATGAATCTAACTTGTGCTTCTTTGCAAATTTGCTGTTTACAAAGATTTCTTCTGCTCTAGAATCGATTAATGCTTTTGTTCTGATGATTTTCCCGCTTGACTTGATTTGAATAGAAATACGAAAAGACTTGTTATTGAGTATTCCTACAGTTACAGGTGCAAGCGATATTCCTAACAAGCGACACATCAGTAGTCGTCGCTTTTGATAAAATCCCCTTGTTTCATGACTTGGAAGAATTTCTTCTTATCATTTGGTGACATCTTCACCATTGATTTGCGGATACAGGTAATCATTTCATTGTCAAAATCTCTATTACTATTCTCTTCTTCTTCTTCTTCATCTTCTTCTCTTCTATCAACATCTTCATCCTCTTTTTCGTCTATATCTGTTTTATGGATATGTGCGCGATTATCCTTTCCTTTCTTAGGGAATAGTTTCCATGGGGTTTTCTTCTTCTTCTTCCATTCCGGGCAAAATCTAACCCGATATCCTATTTTTCCACATTCGAAGCATCTTTGTTTCTTCATGAACTTGCTTCTTTCCTCTTTAGTAAGAGTTCGATCTATCTCCAGATTTGCTGCGTCTATGTCCATTGCATCTAGATTCTTAGCTCTTTGGAATCCAGAGTCTCCTCTTCCAAAGTTTAGGAATAAATTTCCTCTTTCATATTCTTATAATTCGAGTATACTATTGTCTAGTCTTGTAGCCAATTTAACCCAAAAATTATAGTCAGTTGGTGGTTTCTCCAACAACATAGCTTGTCTGACTATCCAAGGTTTGAGTCCGGCTTTGAATATATTCTCCTTAAAGAAATTATTATTGACATTTGCGTGGTTGCACAAATTCTCGAATGTTACTTTATATTCTATAACAGTTCTTGTCTGTTTGAGCCGTTTGAGTTGGTTAAGTGCTTTAACTGCATCACTTCCTTCAGCGAAGTATTCTTTGAATGCTGCTTCATATTTGTCCCAAGTATCAATGGTTCAAGTATTACTCATTATATCTCAAAGCACATAATACTTCCATTCTCCAACTCTTCCTTTATTCTTGCAATAGGATAATGAGAACTGTATTTTGTCATCATCTGTGAATTTCTTTCCTGCTTCGGTAATAAATTTCAGCTGACACGCTGTAATGTGGTATCGGACATTGTCTGATTTTCCATCGAACTTGTCAGGTTTAGCTACTTTTGCTCCACTTGTCATATCATTATCAGAGTCTGAATCAGAATCAGAATCAAGAGTAGGATTGAATAGATTCGAATCTTTGGGTTCTGAATCAGAATCTGATTGATTTCCATATACTAAGGTTGCTACTGCCTCAGCTACTATTTGTGAGCTTGTTCACTCTAACTGGTTTAGTTTCTGTGTTGTACATTTTATTGCTTGTTCGAAGGTTTTGGGTGCAGTTCCTTGTGCTAATTCTTCCTTAAGGGTTGTTGTTTGCTGTGTTGCAGATACTTGGTTTACGAGCTCAACTATTTGCCTTTCTTTGGGTGTCGCTAATGGAGGAGGGGTTGCCCTTGCTGGTTGTCTTTCAGCTAATCTTTTTGCCTTCTGTTTCCTTCTTTCCCTAACTGGTTTTATAAGTGACTAGTATCCTTCTATTCTGTAATTGCAACGATACTGTTGATTATACTTTTGAATATACTTTAAGTAGTTATCTGCTACTGTTCATTTCGATTCTTCAAGGATAGGTTGATATTGTTCTACCCATTGTTTTGGATATAAAAATAGACTATCCACTAGTGGTGGTTGTAGTATTAACCTTTCTTGTACAGTAGGTGTGAATTGGTTATACGCCATGTTGGTTTAACAAATGTTTATCTGTCTGTACCAAGGATTGGTAGACAAATTAGGAAACTTCGACCTAATGTTAAGGTATTGACTAATCGACTCTTTAATTGATTACTATCTTCAGCATCTCTGCACTTGATCTTCAGCCTTCTTGGCTAAGCCCGTGATCTCGACTTCTTCCTGAACATTCAGCCTACTTGGCTAGGTCCATTCTCTAACCTCTAGTTCTACTGCCTGTACCTAGGCCTTGTTTATCAATAAACTTTCGTGTTCTAACCTAATATGTATCCGAGATTAGTCCATACTAATCTATATCCCTCTGTCTTCCTAAGACAGGTAATCTAATCTACTATCAACTAACTAAAGTCGACTAGAGAGTGATCATATCCAATAGAGTTATACTTCAATTTGCACATTGCAAACCAAGACTCTTGTTCATGCTTGAATGTCCACATAGACAAGCTACTTGTTATTCGACTCAAGCTTGTAAGATACAAGATACAAGATAAATAAAAAGGATAACAAAGGAGGTCGAAGTTAGGGAACTTCGACACTCATACATAGAGCTATTTATACTAAAGCTAAATCCACCGATAATTGCACTAAATACTAATAGTGTCCACCAGGATAGTAGCTACTAGTAAATATGAGAAAGATACAGAACATTCTATAATGTTCTACAGGCTTCCAGTCAGTTCTGGTACATACAAGTCACTAAGATACTGTTAAGTCCTGATTATAAATACTCAGTCATCGGTCTCCTCTAAGTCCATCAATCAAGAGATAGACTCTTATCGTAACATTCATGATAATTCAAGAAATGTTAGTTGCCCTACAGATGGGAAGACACCTTGAACAACAAACTCATTGCTTTCTTTGAACAACCAAATAACACCTTCAAAGATTAAATAGTCAATGTTAACCTCATGAATATCTATCTTGAGGGCTCTACCTATCACAAGAATAATAAAGCCTTTCAAGAACATGTCAAATTCCACATTTGTGTAGAACTTCGAGAGCTTTGCATCTCCAAGAATACAAGTGCTATCATCGATTACACTGCTTGGAAGTAAAAGATCACTCACCTCGATGATAAATAACTCTGTAACAAGCACCAACTCCTCCAACTTATCGCTACTTTCTGTACTGCCACCTTTGCATCCAGGGAAAATATTCCTACTAGCAACAATAATGTCTCTTCCTCTTTCTCTAAGTAACAATCCACCTACTACTCTAAGCTTTTAGATGAGGAGAAAGACCTGTTGAAGGCTAATAATAGTTGCCTCAAATGTTACAAGTTATTCATCAAACATATGTTTTATGACTATAAAGTTGGTTTTCCTAAACTTCAGAACTACATAGTTATCACACAAGCTCTAGTTGAATTTACTAAATGCAAATGCAAGTTCACTAGAAACACTGTTGCTTTCATCGACATTGAATAGAACGACATCGTAGATGAAACTATTATTATTGCTGCTGTTCATTCACACTCCCCCTTTGTCCTCACATCTAGTATTCTGGGATCTGATTCTAAATCTGACTCCAAATATGTAGCACCTCTTTGCTCTTTTTACATTATTCTTTCTGTTATCCCTAAAGATAGCAGTGATGCCCCTTCCTCCTCAGTGCCTATACTGATAGACCCTGACTCTTCTACAGTTTTGATTAGATCTTCACTTGTCGACTCCTTAAAGTTGTGACATTGATCTCTTCCTGAAGAAATTCCTTTGTCTAATACATTTGGTAAAGGAAGTGATGTAGCTAAAGAATGGGTAAAGCTTAGAGTCTTGTCTCTAGATTTTCAATAGACCAGTGTCACCATATGCACAATTATTATTTCTTTCCTTTATTCACCTGTCATACTCGGACTTCCTTTCATGAAATTCAATAACCTTGTTCTCGACTTCTCAAAAGATAACACTTCTCTTTTCGACATCAAATTGAACCTTGATCTCCTTCACCTAACAACTCCCTCACCACCACCTTTACCTGATCTACGTTCACCAAAGCAATGATGACATGACAAACTTGCTGAGCTTCATAAATCTTACCTACAGTTTTTCTAATACTTGGTCTCTGAATTGCTAAACTACGATGACGTCTTTGACAACATTATCAATGAGGAAGTTCAACCCTCCAATGCTGTGATTTCTACCTTCTGATCTATTTTCTGATAACATTTCTCATCTCAATGATCTTTCTACCAATGTTATTTATTGATTTCATCTCAAAACTGCTGACATGATAATCTCTAAATAACAATACACCTGTTCACATAAGTATATAGAATCTTAGAAGATCCTTCTCAATCAGCATTTGGCAAGTGGCAGAATGTATCCTTCCTCTTCACAATTTGCATCACCCTCTTTTCTTGTTCCCAAATTAGACCCTCTTGCTACTCCATGATGGGTTAATAACTATCACAAATTGAATAGCAATACCATACCTGACAGATATCCACTTCCTCTTATTTTTGGCATTCTCGTTGACTGTGGTAAAGGAAAGATTTGAAGTAAACTTGATATAATGAACTCTTTCTTTTAGACAAGGATACATTCTGACAATGTGCAGTATACAATAGTAATAACACCTTTCAGCCTCTATGAATGGTTGGTTATACCCTAAGTTTATCATAACACCCCTGCTACATATCAATACTGTATGTTTAGTACACTTTGATATCTTATCAGCAATATCTATTATATCTATTTAGATAACATCATCATTTGGTTGAATTCTTTAAAAGAACATATCTTCAATATCAAGCTTGTCCTCGATGCACTATAGAAGAATAGCCTCTACACTTCCAAAAAGAAGACTCAGCTTTTCACTTTTGAACTTGATTTCCTTAGTCACTACATCTCCTAGTGAGGTATTGAAGCTGATGGTAAGAAGTGTGACAAGGTACTGCAATGGCTGACACCACAATCCTCTTCCAATGTTTGTTCTTTCTTTGGGCTTATTTGATACCTCAATAAATTTTTCTTTAATCACATTGAACATACCCAAATTCTTACACCTTTAACAACAAATGATTGTAATAAATACTGGTCCGAATAGAAACTAGCTCATCAATTTACCTTTGATTCCATCAAAGCACTCATCACTTTCCAAGATTGTCTCACTGTTATCGATCATAATGACCTTACTAATAACAAAATTTTTATTTGCTCTGATGCTAGTGACTAGTGAACAGGTGCCATTCTCTCTTTTGGCCCTACTCTTAAAGAATCTCAACCTGTTGCTTACGAATCTACCTAGATGTCTAGTACCAAACTCAACTATTCAGTCTATAAAAGAAACTCCTCACTATTGTATGAGCCCTGAAGAAGTAGCATATCAACCTGATCAGAGTATCCTTTGAGGTTCATACCAATCACAAGACTTTTAAACATTTTCTTGAACAAAAGGATCTATCTAGACATCAAGCATAATGGCAAGAGTTCCTTGACTAGTATGCCTTCGATATTAAATATATTCCTGGAGTACTTAATATTGTCACTGATACCTTATCAGGACTACTACCTAACTATATTTACCTCACTGACTTCACTACTTGCACCACAGGTTTACTTCACATTACAACTGATTCTACATAGCTTGATAAAATATGCAAAGATTACTTAAAGGACAGTTGGTGTTTGCAGCTAAAGAATGCCGGTAATGCAATTGGATTCAGGAAAGAGAATGGTTTACTCTATATCAGCTCATGATTGGTGATACTACGAGTAGTAGATGTATGAGAAGGTCTTTTCAAATTGGCACATAACACACTTGGCTATTTCAGTTTTGACAAATTCTATGCATCGCTATAGATATACTACTATTGGCTAAATATGAGACATGACCTAGAAAAACTCTATGTACCATCTTGTGATACTTGCCAGTAAAACAAATTATACATCAAATCACCTACTGGTCCTTTTTACCCATTATCTATATCTAACAGTTGTGGAGACAGTATCGCCATTGATTTCATTGGTTTTCTACCTACCAACAATGGTTTTAACTACATTTTAACAATCACTGATCACCTTAGGGCTAATATTTATCTTATTTCTACTACTACTGACATAACTGCCCAGCAATTGGTGTCACTTTTCTTCAACTACTAGTGCTGCAAAAATGGACTTCTGTTTGATATCATTTCTAATCATGACAAACTTTTTATCTCCAATTTTTGAAAGGCCCTGCATTATCTCACTAAGGTGAAATTTAAAATGTCATCCTCTTACTATCTACAAACTGATGGTGCCTCTGAACGAACCAACAAAACTCTTATACAGGCTCTATGATATTACTTTACTCATAACTAATGAGGATGAGTCAACACCTTATCTTGAATCCATTTCAACATTATGAACACTATCAATGCTTCTACCAAGTATACCAACTTCCATCTCTACCTCAATCACTCACCTTGTTTAATTCCTCCCTTCTTTCATACCACCTCTGACGCTCACACAAAATATTACGACCAAAACCAGCTACACTTTGCTATTGATGCAATCAAATCCCTCGAGGTTGATGTCCTCGAAGCCCAAGACAATTTACTGCTAGTCAAATGCAACCAATCTTTTCACATAAATAAGCACTACTCTATAGAAATTACCTACAATGTTGGAGATCACGTCATACTTTCTACTGTTCATCGATAATGAGACTATCTTATTAGAGGAGACAACCGCATAGCTAAGTTTATGGTACATTTTGATGGACCTTACAAAGTTATCAAAGTGTATTCTGAATCCTCCTCATACACCCTCGATTTACCTCAGAGAATGTGTATCTTTCTTACATTCTACTCATCCTTATTAAAGTCATACAATAATAATGATGCATCCCTTTTTTCCTCTCAATACCTCAATTATTCTATGCTAAGAAGATAACAGCAACTAACTATCTACAATCTGAATGATTACAAAAAGAACATAGTAAGAATTTTTTTTTTCTTTTCTCTCACACTTGTCTTCACACCTTTCTCTACCTTTACTTTCTACACATCACTTTCATTTGCTCTTACCCACCTTTTTTCTTCTTAAATCTTAGAGGAGTGTAATCATGTTATATGATTACAATTTTCTCTTTCCTACTTATTACTTAATTAATTTTCTTTTTTATATGAGTACTTAAATCCAAAACCTTACCTTTATATTCCTCACTCTTACATTCTGAACATAAAGGTAAGTATCCATCCCATCATGTATATTATTCTAGACTCTTATATTCTGAATATAAAGATTATTTCTATTAACAGATCCCAAGTGTTTTCTATATCAACAGGGTTCTACATCTATATAGATTACTAGCTATCCTTCATCTAGCATATCTTTAAAGATATTATTCATCATTACTTAGAATATTACTGGTAAATTACAAAGTCTAAAGAATATTACTATCAGTTTATATAGGTCTTGATTTGTTTTGAATGCTACTTTCCATTGATTACCTTTTTTAATAAAAAGATTATTGTATCTAGAGTACACATCATACACACCAAAAATAATTACTTCTTGTAGTTTGTTGATCAACTCATTGATCAATAGTATTGGGTAACAGTTTTTAACTATCTATTCATTAATGTATCAATAATTTTGACAAGATCTAAACATATCATCCTTCTTTCTAGTAAAAAAAAATAGTAATACTTGCAGAGATTTTGATGGTCTAATGAAACCTTTCTAAAGATTTTTCTCCAAGAATTCATCCAATGCCTTTTGCTCTTTAGAAGATAATGGATAAACTTTGCAATCTTTTGAAACAAATTCTGGTTTCAGATCTTTCACATAATTGTATGGTCTTAATTTAGGAAATTATTTTGATTCCTTCTTATCAAATTGAGCTAAGTAATCATACAGATATTTTGGTACTATTTGCTTCTTTATTCTACTTTCTTTCTTCTCATTCTTCTTTTAAGCTATTGCTATAGCCAGATTCATCTTTGCTCTTATCCAAACTAATTTCACTTCTACTTTTAATTTGTCCTTGAATTCCTATAGTTTCTCATTAGTGAAAATTTCAATCTAGTAATAATATATCGATCATCACAGATTTTTCTTTCTTTACTAGTTTCTCTGATATATCTATCTAATTAATTCTAATAAGTTTAAATATGATAAAGTTTAATACCAATTTAGTTCATATCTTTTGGAGTTTTTTTTTGTTAATATTTAGTGTTCCCTTATTCTAATCAATTTGTGGTGAGAACTGCTATAACCAAAGTAGTTCTAGGATTACTGTCTCATTGCCTATTTTAGTATTAAAGAATCTTAAGGGTATCAATACTCTACAGACTTTGGTAGGGATAGTTATTATATGAGTGATTATTCTGGTTTCATTCATAAAAATTTCTCTAACTTCAAAATTGATTAAAGCATTTGTTCTGATGATTTTCTTACTTATCTTAATCTTTATAGGAATATAAAATAACTTGTTATTCAGTACTTCTATAGCTACAGGTATGAGTGATATTTCCAATGATTGACATATCAGTAGTTATTACTTTCAAAAAAATCTATCTTCTCTAAAATCACTTTGAATTTCTCTTTGTTATTGCTTTCTGAATTAAAGTAATCAGTTTCTTATCAGGATCTTCTTCTTTATTCTCTACTTCTGTTAGAATTACAAGAATACTTAGATGTTGGGAAAAGAATAATATTCATTGATACAAGTCTACCTACTTATATACAACTATGAACAGTATTCTAAAACAGTCAGCCAAAAGCAAAAGACAGTGTGTTTACTATAAGGTACTTTGCTGGCAGCTATGAGGCTATAAGCTGACACCATGAGGCTATGATCTTGGCAGCTATGCTAGAACCATGAAATACACATGAGGCTCTCAGACTTCTAATAGAGAACAATAGAGATGTGTAGTCATTGTCCCTCACAATACTATTTCAGAATAATACATTTAAGCATACTTCATCTAATAACTTCTTTATATTCAGAATCCTCATACTTATTGTACTCATTCATTATTATCTTGTGAATGTGTACTTGATTGTTATGTTTTTTGTTTGGAAAGGGTTTCTATGAAGTCTTCTTCTTCTTCTACTGAGAACAATCTTTAATCATGTGTCCTGTCTTCCCACACTCAAAGCTCTTTTTTTTTCTTAAGTACTTGCTTCATTCTTTTCATGTGAGTGTTCTATCTATTTTTAGATCTGCAGCATCTATATTTATTGCATTCAGATCTTTAGTTCTTTAGAATCTAAACCCTCTCCTTCTATACTCAAAGAAGGTAGGTTCTTTCAATAATTTATATTCTTTCAATTCGAGAGTGCTATTGTCTAACTTGGTAGCTATTACAACTTAAGTTCTGTAGTCTTTAGATATATTCTTAGATATTATAGCTTGTCTAACAATCCAACACTTCAATCCATTCTTAAACATTTGTTCCTTAAAGTATGGATCTGTGACATTCACTTGGTTACACAAATTCTCGAATGTTGCCTTGTACTCAGTGACAGTTCAAGTTTGTTTGAGTTATTTAAGCTGGTTCATAGCTTTAGCTACATTACTTTCTACTGTGAAGTATTTTTTAAACTTCTTCTCATACTTATCCCAAGTATCTATGGTTCAATCACTTGCAGCTTTCTTTATATTATGAAGCACATAAAGCTTCCATTCTCCTACTTATTCTCTATTTTCACAATAAGATAAGAAGAACTATATCTTTTCATTATTAGTAAACTTCTTTCCTTTCTCTATTAGGAATTGTAACAGATATAATTGTTATAACCCTGAATGAACCCCGACGGAGAACCCGACCATTCCCGACCCGACATCGGTCCGACCTTCCGTTCTTGGCGAACACGAGGATACTTACCTCCTGGAGAACGCACGCTTCCCACTCGTAGATACTTATGTTTCCAGCATGTTCGCTTATGTTGTTTCCCGACTCATCGGCCATCCATACTTAGCATGTTTCCCTCGTTGTAGACACAGCATCGGCCCTGTCGGGATTTACTCCAGACATGTATTTAAGTTCTAGTATAGTCGACTGTAGTACCTCAGTCGTATATCTCGTTATATCTCATTACATCAAGTACTCATATCCATGTACTTCTGTATCTGAATATAGTCTACGACCTTCCGCTCCTTACCCCGACCCGTCCGACCCCGACTCTTCCACTTCTGTTCAATCCGACTTCCCGACTCAAGTTATTCTCAGCTTCCTCCCTCGCTCTCACCTTCTCCTCCGCCTTCCATCCCGACATCCCCGACTCCGACTCAGATTCTTCCAACAAGAAGGATACTTTCCGCAAATAAGGAACCAAGAGGTTAGTGGGGGCACAGCTCCCCGCGAGCTGAGGCCAAGGTTCCTCCGACTCCGACTTAGCCGACATTCCGCCCGACTAAGTGAAGTAAAGTCTACGTACTTAACAGTATATACGACTCCCACCCACATCCTCATCCTAAAGAATATCCTTCCTTGATCATTTTACTCCGACAAAGCCGCTAAGAAGATCATGTCTAGTCCTGATCCCTTTTCCTCTGTGATCACGGCTTTCACTCAAGCCTTAGAGTCAGCTTCATGTCCTCCTCGAAGGAGAAAAATCCGAAACCCCGATCCCTTTGATGGCTCCGATCCCGACCGACTCGATCCCTTCCTATTCCAATGCCGACTTCACTTCCACAACAGTCCCGACGATTTTACCTCTGATGAAGAAAAGGTTTTGTTCGCACTTACCTATCTTTCAGGGACTGCGTTGGCTTGGTTCGAACCTCAGATGTTCACTGGTGAAGATCCCGACTGGGTCTCCGACTGGTCTGAATTCGAGTTGGAACTCCGATCACAATTCGGTGTCATCGACTCCGCTGCTGAAGCTGCAGACTTCCTCGACAATCTGGTTATGGAAGAAAACCAACAGATTATCCACTACAACGTCGAGTTCAACAAGTACGCCGCCCAAGTCAATTGGAGCAACTCCGCCCTTTGTCACCACTACTACATGGGTCTTTCTGACCGCATCAAGAATGCTATGGTGGCAACTGGTAAACCCCGCAACCTCGCTTCAATGAAACATAAGGCCGCTCTAATCGACGCCCGACACTGGGAGAGAGAACGTGAAAGGAATCACGAAAATCAAACATCTGACTCTGAAGTCTCTGATGACCCCGACGAATCTGTTCACACTAATTCCGACGTCTCCGACGAGCAAGCCTTCGACGATTCCACAAGTAACCCTCCTCCTAGTCCCACACTTTCCGCCTTCTCCGACCCCCCCGCATCTACGGACACTCAGCAATCCAGCTCTGAGTCTGTTGATCAATCCGACCTGCCTGTCATCGGTCCAGATGGCAAGCTCACTCCCGAAGAACGACAACGTCGCTACAGACTACATCTCTGTATGTTCTGTGGTGGTGCCGGCCACATCACCGCCCACTGTCCGAAACCCTCATCCGCCGCTGCCAAGGCTCGAGCTTCCCAGCAAGAGCCTGAAGCAGAAAATTAGAAGGTTCGACTGCACCTCCGACACGGACCCCGACCGTTCCGACAAATCAATATCGTTCTGTACCATATATTCATATCAGCATCGGATTTTTCGATGGACCCGCTCTTTTTTACTTTCAGTTTTTTTTCGACTTCACGTTGTTCATAGATCGCAAATTTCCCACTTTCCTTTCCCCTCCACACTCCTTTTATTTTCCGATTCCCCCTGCCTTTTTTCCGACCGTTCTATGGCTCTGTTCATTCCGATACTCTAAAGCAAGTAGTCTCAGTAATTCCACTCCGGCGAGATCACCGCAGTCTTTTTGTCTTCCGTCCGCTTGATTCCGTACTCTGCCGTCCTTCGGATCCCGCTGACCCACCCACCACAATCTGAGTTATTGTACGGGTATTGGTGTCACAACTTTTTCCGTTCGTCCGTGTCACAGATCTCGCTGAGCTCGTCTGCTCCTTTGGAACTCCTCCAGCTGAGCATCCGAAATCCGATCCCGACCCGAATCATCCGCCTCCGCTGCCAGCCTCTCAGCAATAACACCCTCAACCGAAGCAAGTGCTTTCAACAGAAGGTTCAGCTATTGGTCCAGTAGAACTCCGATTCATCTGTCTGATAATTCGACATCTGCATCCGACTCTGATTTCCGATCCGCCCCTCCGACTATTCCGACCTTTTCTGAAATCCATTTAATCCAGTCTTCAGTCAAGGAACTACTTCGCTCAAAGTAAATCCACCCAAAGCTGCCATAGTAACCACCTCCGGCCAGGAATCTATCGGTTTCAAGAAAAACTTCAATCAAATTTTTGGAATGTCCGTCTAAAAGGGGAAGTAGCGACTCCCGTCCCTCTGTAACTCCGACTCCATTCCGGTTTCTCCGACTCTGTTTCTTTCTGACTCAGTAGATAGTTATATGGACTCTTAGTTTAGTTTCTATTCTATTCCTGCCATAACTCTGAATCCCTTCCGATTCTTCCGACTCTGCATTTCTTTTCCAAGATCTCAGTAGTGTAGTTCATGGGCTCTTAGATAGTTTCCATTCTTCCCTCGTAGTTTAGTCCTACACCCTCCGATCATCCCTCCGACATCCGCTCTGTTCTCTTGTTCCATTTCCGATATCCCACCCTCACACATCCCGCTTTCCTTCTGCTTCCCGATTCCCTCACACTCTTTCAGTCTTTTAGAAAAAACAACAAAATCCAATCAAGAAATCAAGAAAAATACAAAAAAGAAAATATGTACTATTTATACTTCCTCTGACCCTGACCCTGATTCCGATCCCGATTCCCCCTCTCCCCCATCCTCTTCCTCATCCCTTCTCCTTTCCCTTTCCTCCATCCGCTCCCTCGCGTCCTTCTCCTTCCGCTTCCTCTCTTCCCGCTTCGCCCTCCGGTCATCCGCATCCTTCCGCCGCTTGTCCTCCGCCTCCCACCGGTTATTCATCGTCTCCACCTCTCCCTGCAACCTGTCCAGTTGCTCAGTCACGCACACCCGGAACTTCTTCCAGATGGCGCTTTCCCTCCTCTGATCCTGAATCAGAGTGAGCAATAACTGCTCAGTCCGACTCATTCCCGCTCTGTCCGGCAGCTCCTCCGACCTCCTCTGCTCTGCTCCGCCTTCCGACTCTGCCTGGCTCGCAGCCACTACTGGCAATGGAGGGAGTGCCTCTCCCTCCGGCGGCTCCCCATCCTCTGTCTCCCACTCACACTTCTTCTTGTACGTGTACTAGAAAAGAAGAAATTAGTAAAGGCCAAAACGAATCCGACTAAAGTCCGACTTACCCGACAGTGATGCACTGCTCGACTCCATCGAGAGTGCACTTACCACACCGACTGTCTCCAATATGGAGAGCCCTCGGCTTCGGCACATCCGCTTTCTTCCGCTCTCTCGGCCGCTTCTGACCCCGACTTCCTTTCGAAGACCCAGCCTTCGGGGACTCCACCGCTCTCTGAGCCGCCTCTACAGCCAATCTTGCCGCCTCTACCTCTGCAGCCACTCTCGCCGCTTCCCGCTTCCGCTCCTCCTGAGCCTTCCGCTCTGCCTCCTTCCTCCTTGCTTCTGCCCGCGCCTGCTTCTCTGCCCGTTTCCGACACCTCTCCTCCTCCTCCCGCCGCTGTGCCACCAACAACTCTTCCCATTGCTCTTGTAGGTGACGCTCTTGCTCTTGGAGCTCTTGCAACCGCCTTGTAGCTTCTGATGTGGTTGGACCCCCGGCATCGTTGTCGGAGTCGGACGAAGAGGAGTAGTCAGACATATTAGAGTGAAGCAAGTGGGGAAGACTTAGAAAAATCTGGGGAAATGGCATCGCTCACAAGTCCCGCTTTAATGCGAAAATCCGATGGGGCTTGTCGGCATTCTCGGAGTCGATCTGATGCCCAAATCACGGAGACCATTGTTCTAGTCCGCTGCGTTGACTAAAGCCTCGACCTTATGGGGATAAGGTCCTTAAGGGGGAGATACTGTTATAACCCTGAACGAACCCCGACGGAGAACCCGACCATTCCCGACCCGACATCGGTCCGACCTTCCGTTCTTGGCGAACACAAGGATACTTACCTCCTGGAGAACACACGCTTCCCACTCGTAGATACTTATGTTTCCAGCATGTTCGCTTATGTTGTTTCCCGACTCATCGGCCATCCGTACTTAGCATGTTTCCCTCGTTGTAGACACAGCATCGGCCCTGTCGGGATTTACTCCAGACATGTATTTAAGTTCTAGTATAGTCGACTGTAGTACCTCAGTCGTATATCTCGTTATATCTCATTACATCAAGTACTCATATCCATGTACTTCTGTATCTGAATATAGTCTACGACCTTCCGCTCCTTACCCCGACCCGTCCGACCCCGACTCTTCCACTTCTGTTCAATCCGACTTCCCGACTCAAGTTATTCTCAGCTTCCTCCCTCGCTCTCACCTTCTCCTCCGCCTTCCATCCCGACATCCCCGACTCCGACTCAGATTCTTCCAACAAGAAGGATACTTTCCGCAAATAAGGAACCAAGAGGTTAGTGGGGGCACAGCTCCCCGCGAGCTGAGGCCAAGGTTCCTCCGACTCCGACTTAGCCAACATTCCGCCCGACTAAGTGAAGTAAAGTCTACGTACTTAACAATAATGTGATGTAGTATCTAACATTATCAGATTGTCCATCAAACTTATCTGGTTTCACTGCTTTAACTTCACTTCCCATATTGTCATTTGAATTTGAATCAGGATTAGAGTTATTATTAGGATTCAGTGGATTCAAATTTTGTAGACTTGAGGTAGGAATTTGTAATAGTCTAGTGATCTCTTGCTATATTTGTTTGTCAGTGATTCTGAACTATGCTAAATCATGTTCAATCTGTTCTTCTGAACTAATATATCTTTATCTATATTCTAGCTCTTTCTTAAAAGTTTCAATTGGCTGTGTAGTAGATGACCTTGCTACTGTTTCTGTGATCTGTCTTTTCTCTGAGTTATGCCTAACTTTAAGATGTTCCCTACTTTAACTCAAAGTATAAGTACTTGTTAGTCTAATGACTAACTTAACCTTTTGTCTTCTCTAAGATAGATAATCTAATCTCTATCAATGTTCTTATTGGGCTTGAGAGCATTCATATTTAGTAAGAGTTCTGGTTCAAGCTTGGTTGCAATGAGTATACAAAGAGTCTGTGATTCGACTACTTGTATACTATTATACAAAGGAGGTTAAAGTTAGAGAACTTTGGTACTAAAACAGCTAGCTATTTATATGAAAGCCCAATCCACCAATAAACACACTATAATATGAGTGTCTACCAGAAAAGGTAACTATGAGAAAGTTCTAGCTACATATAGAAGATTCTACAGGATTCCACAAGGTTTCAGCACATTCAAGCAGGTTCCATATTATACAAGTCTACTTATAAATACTCAGTTATCGGTCTCAGTTATTAGTCATTTTAGTATTCATCGATTAAGAGATACACTCTTATTGTAACAGTTATAACAGTAAGAAAAGTCAAAAGACTTTCAGCATTTTTTACACTTTGTTTGCAAACCCTTTGATATTTTTACAATTTTGCTTTGCATTTGTTGGGACAATAATTCACTACAAAAGTCTAAACACTTTTGCTGCCTTTTTCATGATATCTGCATATGAAATTGTGAACTGGATTTGCTGTGTCAAGACTGTACCACATTCAATACAGCACCCCAAGATATACTCTGTATATCTTCAAAATTATAATACCCTTTTTGTCCATAATCATCTTAACAATTTGCCTCAATGTGCCAAAAAGAATATTGGAGTTGTATTAGCTGACAAGCTTCTTAGCTAATAAGACAGCTTCAACCTTTTGTTTTCAACAATGATGATGTTGGCCAACACTTGTTTTGAATAGAACTTGTCCCTTTATGACATACTGCAAAAGATTTAGTTTGTGCCAATGAGTAGCAAGTGAAGAAATCTACGGCAGGCTTTAGCGTGAGCATTCGAATAATGGGGAAAAAGGCGATAACATATTCAGTATGGACACAATTTCTAATCTTTATGGCTTCTCTGTTAACAACTTGAATGCACTAATTCCCTCTTTCCCCAATAAAGTTGCACAACCCACAATCGTAGCACCTGCTGCATGCATGCGTGCCACAGCATCGTATCTTGTCACCCCACCCGCACCGATCACCACGATTTTACGAATCGCGGGAGACTGATGGTTTGCGAAACGTTGCGAAAAACCATATACATTTCCCAAGGCAAGCGAATGCAAAGCTTCACCGGCAAGACCACCGAATGAGGTAGGTAACGCAAATTTCCCAGGGGCAGTCGGTGCGAGAACTTGATCCTCGAACAGAAGAGAACTACCTAGAGTGTTCGTGCATGTTATGAAGGCGAATGGATTGGAGTTGTTATCCTTGGAAAACGAAGCGAGAGTGGAGACAGCGTCGTCAAAAAGAGTCGAATACATATAAGGAGGGAGTTTGAGCCCAAACGTCAAAGACGAGTCGGCACTGAACGCATTCGCAAAGACTTCGAGAAGAGATGTGAGCGAAATGAAGTCGTATGCAGGAGGTGGATGGTCTTTGATGTTGGGGCATGATGTGTTGAGTTCGACAGCAATGAGAGTGGATGGATCGATGGCAGGTCTGGAAACCTTTGCTTCATATTCGACATGTAACTTCTGGCGCAAAGCTTGGATCTGTTGCACCATCTCTGATAGTTCCGAGTCGTCTGCAGACGTTATACTAATGATGATGGGTTTAGATGGTCCATCCCCCTTTGCGTTCGGCGTAGTCAAAAGACTGTAAACCCATTCGAGGTACAAGTGCAAAGGGTTGGGGGAGTAACCGTAGGAATTAATAGAGGACACAGAATCCTTCGTGAAAGCAACCTAGAGCAGAAGGGTTGAGCGAAAATGCAGAAAATAAGCGTGCGGTATTCACCGTGTTGGAAGCATCTTCGTTGAATCCGTTCAAGGTTGCAGTTCGAGTTGTGATACCACCAATGTACACACAGTCATACAACTCGCGAAGCTGATGCAGCTCCGATGCCCATGCACACGATGTGTTGATGAGAGGTGGATCGAACGTGATGGAGTTGATTTGAGCCATTTGCACGGGAGACGGATGGAAGGGACAAAGTTGGTCTTGAAGAATCAAAGTCCAGCATTGTTCGCGATAAAAAGCTTTCAAGTTGAATAGCTTATCACCATTCTCGACAAGATAGAATAGATACCAGCGGGTGAATATTTGACTGCTCAATCGAGACCTAATCGTTATTTAATTAATTCCAAAGATAACGAGCACACCGTATATTCCGGTAAGTTCATATCAACTACAAGAAAGTAAAGCTTGCATACGACAAGTAGCAGGACGAAAGAAAGACATGGGGGCTTATGATACTACACCTTGACGTACACCGATGACAGCAAGGCGACGGATGAACATCTCAGTGAGTAAATGACCTAATGGAAACACTATTGTTTCATAGCTTCTTCACGTTCCAGCACTAATCTCTCCAGCTTGATCAGAATAGTTGTTCGGTTTGGAAGTGTATCAGTAGGAGTATTATGAGCGGTCACTCGAGCAGGCTATGCGAGGATGAATGAGTAGAAAAAAAAACATGTGTCATTGTCAGAAAGAAGAACAGAGCTACTCACAAACCCTAGGCCATCTAAGACAGCTTCCACAATACCAGCCGAGAAGGACGAACAGCTGAGTTGGCTCATATCTCGAGGAACGGAAACATTTCTTGTCAGGGGAGGATCATTGTCAATGATCATGTCTAAGGTTATACTGTGAGTGATGATAAACAGTACGAATATGTCAGCACAAACATTCATCAGCGTTCTCCACACTCTTCTCAATTGCATCAGCAGGCTTCCCGAACGCTGCCTTCCAGACTTGAGTGTGTATTAGCATCAAGGCAGGTAGGAATCGAATTTCCCGCTTTGGCATCTTGGAAGAAGACTCGTTACGCCATATCATAAGCTCAAATACTCGGGTGCCGACTCGATAACCGAGGGTGTTTAGTCTGTACAACACATATGATATGAGATGGGAGAGAAGAAATGCGGGAAAGAGGATGTACCTCCGTTCGAGATCAGCTATGCCCGTAACACGCTTTTGTGTGTATTGTACAACCTCGGAAAATAGAAAGGCAAAGGCCGCGGCAGAAACCTCAGAAGTACGAGATTTGTTGAGGTTGCGATCATATATATTCGGCCTAAAACCGGGTTTTGGAGTATTGACAGAAGTGTTAATGGACGGCGCTGAGGGAAGAGAAAACCGGGCGGATGATCCTGCTGGCGAGAGATGTTCTGCGGAAGAAAGAGAGGAAGAGGAAAGAACAGAGAACCGTGGATGAGGTTGAGGATAGGACATGGCGGTTTGAGGACAAGTTCCAATTTAATTAGCCGCCAGCAACTCTTGCCTTGTAACCACCTCCTTCCTCTCTTTAATCAGCGACTCACTTCGCAGCTCTCCAGGTCATTCACTCGTTATTTTATCTCTTCGTTGATTCTCGCTCTCTCACCAGCCCTGGTGGCACTTGTTAATCTACTGCACTCCAGACATACCTAAGCCCGTCTAGTACCCAGACTTGTGTACCGTATGCTGTATGACCTTCGCGACCGAATGATCTCAGAAGACCATCCCCAGCACGGCCAAATGATCATTGACAACGCCTACCATTCAGACGAAGAGCACTCCGTACTTGAGGACGATTCAGACGGTGAAGAAAGGGATGATTACCTGGACGACGACGATGGCTCTTCCTCTCTGTCCATCCCAAATGAATCCATCGACTTCGATCTTGTATACGCCTTACATAGCTTTGCTGCTACCGTTGAAGGCCAGGCAAATGTTGTAAAAGGAGATAGTCTCTTTCTTATGGACGACAGCAACAGTTACTGGTGGTTAGTCCGTGTCCTCAAAACTCAGGAAGTTGGTTACATTCCTGCAGAGAATATCGAGACTCCTTTCGAACGGCTGGCTCGACTCAATAAGCATCGAAATGTTGACGTGAGTTGCTGCCCTATTTTTGTACACAAGTGGTCTCATTCATTTACCCATCAGCTTGCATCTGCCACTCAAACTGAGTTGCAAGAGACTCGCGACCGATTGAGAGACAATCTCTCGTCTCGTGCCGGTTCTAACCAGGCTACCCCCTCGCCGACACCTGGCCGTGCAGGTTCTCGAAATCGTTCACGTTCCACCAAAGGAGTTGCGTTCACTCCTTCGTTTTCCGTTCATCGATACCCCCCGGCTGTTTGGGGAGATGAAGAAGAAGAGGATGAAGATGTCGAGTGGGATGATGAACCCTATTCGGATGAGGATCCGGAGTTGGCAGAAGAACAAGAGGAGAGAGAGCGCACAACTATCGCGGTTGAACCTTCAGATGGTATGTTAGGTATGGAACCCGATGACGGTATGAGTTGGGAAGATCACGCCGTTCAGCGCACTCAAGAAACTCAACAACACCGAGAGGATACAACTGAGCCATCACCACAGCCTCCTGTTAGTCAATCCCTCCAGCAATCGAAACAAGAGGAAACAGTGAGTCGCCGAACAGTCTTTTTGTACAATGTAACTTAATTCATCTCATAGCCTATTCGTAAACAGCCCTCACCAGAACGTCTCACGATCATACCAGACGAGGCTGAGGTTGTTGCACCTGCCCAACATAAGACTTTGGATCCTATGCAAGCCACTGAGACTCGCAAGATTTCTATAACACCCCTCGTCGCACAATCATCTGGTCCACTACTCCCTAGCGCTATCCTGCAACAACAGCAAGAAGAGCATAAGCGGACCCGCGAAGAGATCGAAGCCTTGGAAGAATCCTCCCGTAAACGAGCAAATAAAGGAACCAAGCCTTCAACCCCTCCTGAGCAGCCCCGTCCTTCCGGCGGTGCTAAGCTCAGAAAGGAACGCGACCGCGAGCAGCTTGCAGAAGATGACAACTCAAAAGATAAGAAGAAAAAGAGTGGTGGTGTATTTGGTGGATTATTTGGCCGTAGGAAAGACAAGAAGGATAAAATCAGCTCTGGTAATGCATCAGAGACTAGTAGCGCCATTAGCGGTGGTAGCAGTATCGACATACGAGATTCTGAGGAGTCCGGTCGTTCAAGCAGTCAACAACATATGGTGGGCCAACCTGAGACTCCCCCGCGACAGCAAGCACCCATTTACAAGAATGATGGTCCTGTTACTCCACAACAACAGCGACCCATACAGAAGGGAGAGCAAACTCTTAACTCCGCTATCACGCAAAGCCCTCTCTCTCAGCACGCCTCGCAACTCCGACAGCGCGACCAACAGCAGCAAGCACTATACCAGCAGTACCTCAATCGATCCCCAGCGACTCCCCCAGAAGCGCAACCGTCCTACGGGCTGCAATCTGCATCCGCCATTATGTCCAGCTCCTCGTCGTTTATATCTTCCCCCGGCTCTTCCTCTGCACTTGGAGTTGGTTCTTCACGCCCCCGCCCTGGTTCACTGATTATTTCGCCGTCTGCCATCGAAGGCCAAGGGGGTGTTGGACTTCCTGATTTAAGTGTTATACGTGTCTTTGCTGGGGACAACCTTCAGACTGAGGCTACGTTCAAAACTGTGCTGCTCAATACATCCACCACCGCCTCTGACCTTGTTCGTCAAGCTATCCAACGCTTTCGATTACCGTCTGGTGAGACGGAAAAGGATTATTACCTTACTATCAAGCAGTTGGAGGGATCGTCCCTCGATCTTCGACCGGAAGAGAAGCCCTTGGGTGTTTTTGAAACACTCGTTGAGGAAGCAATGGAACTGCCGAAAGTCAAACGTAGCAGTGTGGGTAGTATCAGTTCAGTCGCAAGTAACCTCTCTCTCCATCCTGCCATCAAGAAACTCTCTATGAGTGACTTCACGGATGACTCTGCAGTCAAATTCTATCTTAACAGGAAAAGCACTGGTATCGAAGAATCTGCTGATGAGGGTGATGTGACTTTGCTGGCAGAGAGCACGCACGATGACGAACCCGAAACCCCTCGCTCTCCTGGTTTGCTCTCAGTCAACTCTACGAACTCCGTCGCGCCGGATCGGTTCAGTTCTCCGTCCGCTAAGTTCTCATTGCAGCTCGTTATCCATCCTGAAGATCTACCTGATGACATGGTATTTGACTCTCTGACCGAGGCTATCGTGTTCAAGAATACAATCAGAGATAGGACACATCTCAGTACTGCTTCTTCTTCGTCTGGCGTATCTCAGTCTCAGCGAAGAAAAGTCTTCATTTTCCCCAAGAATATCACAGTGGCTGAAGTGATTGAACTCGGCCTCGAACGTTTTGGGATCGTTGACGGTGTTGTTGACGGCGGAGATGAAGTTGAGGACAAACTCACAAAGCGACGAAGTTCTTCCCGAGTAAGATATGGTCTCACTGTAACAGTGGGTAGCAAAGGTACAGCAGATTCTGTTTGCTCCTAATATTCAAGTCACTCACACTGCAACCACCAGAACGTGAATTGTCACCTTCTGGTAAGGTCATCGATGCATTCCCCCGTATGCCCACATTCAGAACAGTAGAGCGTCGCGACTTGAAACGTCGATCTGTGGATTCTGCTCAGCTTCTCCTCGGTAACCCAGATGATATCAGTCCAGACGACCCCATTTTTACACTGCGGCGCGCTATCGCATATCGATCATCGTCTCGTCATCGATCCTCCGCACCTCTCGATGAAATTGCTCTGCAGAACTTGCACCGCGAATCTATGAGCTCTAGTGCCGGGTCAGATTCTACAGCTGGTCCTAATGATGACTCAAAGCAGCGACAGCCATCGAAGCAAGAAATCATCGCCGCCCAACGTGCAGCCACTCGCGCTAATCAGCGTGCTATCCTCTCAACTCACTTGAATTCCGTACGTGGACTTGACGTCATTTTACCTGGAAATGCCATGTTACGCAGTTCTCGGTTTGATGTCGACGATAAGATGAGGTACTCCTACGTTGAACCGGATGGAGAGACATACGATATTAGTGATATCGTTGAAGAAGAGTGGAGGAATGAAACAAGAGAAAAGGCTGACGCATCTAATGACTTACTTCACGGGGTCCTCAGCAGAGGTAAAGATGGATTGGGTGCCAGATTAGATCGTGTGCTAAGCAAAATAAAGCACGAACGGGTTGCTGGTCGCTCCCCTGCACATCAGGATGCGAGCAGCGGCTCAGTACGATCCAACTCACCATCCGTCTATTCTACTGCGGAAGGCGGACCAGCATCCCGTGCAGTTACACCCAATGCAAATATCCTCAATGCGAAAAGCCCAACACCAACCTCACAGAGGTTTGCTGACACTTCTACAACTACACGTACCCCTCACCGTCGACAACAATCAGCTCTTTCTGTTGCCTCAGATGCTTCAGCGGGCCCAACTTCTCGCTCTCATCAAGGGAAGGGAGGTAAACCTATGCCCCTCTTGCCCAGAGACTTCTTCGGTGTTCCCCAGATGCTGGCAGTCATCGAATCGAGAGTGGCGCATCAGGAGAATCAGAAATTGCTTCCCTTGGATGCTGTCGATGAACTTCTCTTTGGTAGAACTATTGACCAGAACGCACTCCACCCCGATATTAGAGAAATCTACTCAGGTTCCTTTAAGTTATTAGAAGAAATGGAACAAGTACGTATTTCTTTCTTTTTCCTTAATAAATGATATAGCTCACCAATTTGGCTATTCACTCCCTAGAAACTTGACGTATTACTTGACCATGTTAGTCACGCTTTATAATGATCTCTCCTTGTTTTGTTGGATTCTGTGCTTTGTGAGCTATTTAATTTTTCCAGTCATTGATACTATCTGCCTCCTCTTGTATTCTGCAACCCATCGATGTTGCAACATTGCTCGCACTATTATTTAGTATACCTTTCTCACTTTCGTTGATTATAATAATATTGGTTGATCTCAGTGTGGCCTTTAATCTGAGTATCGAGACACAAGAGCAGGATTCCCTGATTCCCGAATCAGTGGGGCGGTCACAAATTGAACAATTATGAACAATTATCAAAGCATTAGAGTAAGATATATTACAGACCGATGAATGTCCAAGTGATATCAAGGAAAGGGACTAGAATTAGAGAAAGGATCGTAGTTTCAATTAATCCTCACGATCCCTGCGTCGACTTAGACTGAACCGAGACGGGGACGATACAGGTGTTTTATCATGCAGAGAACCAGATGATGCAGAAGGTCTGGGTGAGCGCAAATCGGGATCGAAGTCCAGTCGAAGACGCAATAAACCTTGGCCTTCTGCCAGCTGAACAGACACCTCCACCGGCTCATTAGGCCTCGCGTGCCTCCAAATCTGATTCAACATTATGGAATGAGTATATGGTGTCAGAATGGCGGCAGCGAAGATTTCTTACCTCAACTTCACCAGCTCCCAGTAACTTGTCCTTGCCCAGAGTTTTATGATCATAAACCCATGCATACAATTTCGTCTGCCCAGCTCCCGCTGTGTATTGAAAGGTCTCCTCCCTGAAATCAAGAAGGGATGAGAATGACGTGTGGCGACGAAACCTCCCACTTGGACTCACCAATCAGGATTTGCAGTCTTTTGAACATGCTTTGTCTTGTTCTCCTTCTCGCCAACTCGTACTACAACATATGGTTTAATCTCACTCATGGACAAATCCTTCGCATCGACCACCGTGACTTTCAGAGTACCTGGCTCACGAGGAGCACCTGATGTCTCAGTTGATCCATTGGCATAGCCTACTGAGCCGTCCGCCGCCAGGGTAGAAAGAGATCTCGAGGCTTGACCTGTACTCGACATCTCGGGGATGTCACCGAGTTCAGCGACCGAGGGTTTCTTTCGCAGATCAGATATAGATCCTTTGAAGAAACCTCGACTCTTCTCCTCGTCATCTGAATCCGAGACACTACCTTTTCTTGCGTGATCTCGTCGGAAGACACCAGTGACTCCTGACACCACTCCTCGCCCTGCGCCAACCGGAAGATGCCCAATCTGCGTCATTGCTCGACCTGCGGTCGAAAAGGTCGACGTGTTTTTTCTTGATTTTGCGATGATTTCAGGTGTGAACACCAAGCTGACCCGTATATAACCTTTGTTGCCATGCTTTTCTGATTGAAGGTAAAGTATCTTTTCCGTTGCTTTGAAAGGCTCCAGATCAGCAACATCGATCTTTGCAGAACCCAAGCTTTTGGCTTGCTCGATTTGATTCCAGTCAAAAAGCTCTACTTTGAAGTCTGCATTGATACGAGAAGGCTAAAAAGAACGTTGTTAGAGGATTGCTAAATCCAAGTCATGTATGTTAATCATACCACTTGAACAACAAAATTCTCATTCCATTCAGGATGCAATGTTTTCTTCTTTGTCTGTGATTTGAACACCTTCTGGCCATTCAACTCAAACACAGCAAATGGATCCGATTTTCCTTACCAAATGATGTTAGCATGTCGAGTAAAGATCTACATGTATGGATAATCGCTTACCACCGCGATCAGCTCCATGAATATCATGACCATCCATAAGTTCCACACGAACGGATCCTTGATCTAGAAAAAACAAGATCAATGCCTGCAGTACTTAGAGCTGCCAACCCTGATGAATGTGGAACGCACTGTTGACACTTTCGCGGGGCTCCAAAACGATTGGTACCGGCAGGTATCGAGCCTCAATTACAACCGAAGATTCTTCATCAGGATCATCCTTATCTGTCAGACGGAAAGTAACTAGTTCTCCCTGAAATCAACGAAAATATGAGAAAGAGAAACAAGCTAAAAAGCAAGGGCACTCGCCAAAGCGTCTTGCAAAAATGGCTTCGTGTCCCCTTTCCATTGAGCAATAATATCATCCTTCTCACCCTCATCGGCCACATTGAGACGCAACCAGACTCGGCTGAAATCGAGCTCTTTGATAAATCCTTCTCCGATATGCTCCCACTCAGCATTCCGACTACGAGCCTTGATGGTCCCAAATGCAGGCCAGTAAGCATCGTCGAGAAGAACTTCCAAGCGTGCCTTCCTCTTGATATGGCCAGAAAGTACATTGAAGATGATGATACCGGATTCTACAAGAGAATAAGTGAGTGATCATTATGTTGGAGGGAAAACATACGATGCTTCAACAATTCCTCTTTGGACATCTCAATGCCGAGCTCCTCAGTAGATGGTGGCTTCGATGATGCTTGTGTAGCCTTTGACATTACTGATTCCACAGTCTGAGATGTTGCAGTTGTATCAGTGGATTTAGCCTTCTTATGACCAATTCTTGACGAGTCTTGCATAGGAGTTGTAGCGGTGACACCTTCTGGAACGTCCTCGTCGTCCGACGAATCAGATGAAGAATCATTAGGAACAGTCTCTCCGTCTGTTTCTGCACCCTCTTTAGACTTGGCCACCCGCTGGAGTTCATTGATGCCGCCATGAAATTTGAGGCCCCTGATCAAGATGGCAGGAATGAATTCGGCGACATACGACAAAGTTCCATGATTAGTGCCTTTGTCCAGACGAAGGGGATCTTGCGCCTCTTTCTTTCCGGTTGACATGTAGGAACCTTGTTCCCCGGCTTGAGCTAGCTCTGAAACCTTGAGTTCCACATTCCCCAGAGAACGATCCTACAGATTTTGTCAGTACATGTATCAGTGTCATCTGATTGAACATACCCTCGTGAGATGCTGGTAATCCATACACTCAAGTAGCATAGTCTATTCCTGCGTCATCAAGATAGTTCGAGATATCCATGTTTCGTAAAGGGACATACCTCTTTGAGCGAATGAACTACAGAAAAATATTAGCGTTTTGCGGCTTCCTGGAAACGAAGAAAGCTCACCTGGAATGTAGATGATTTGGTCCCATTCAGGATTGAGGTCTATAATAACAGTTAGATTTTTGAAAAGCGACAAACATGAAAATGGACGGTTTACTATTGTTAATAACCTCTGTTCGCCCTTGTGTAACATTATTGATTTGAACTCGGACGTATGGATCACTCTGCATTTCAAACTTGTTAGTAGAATGACTGAGTGGTACATGGTCTATATCGCACCTTGCCACCCAAAGTTGCCTCAACGTTTCTTCGAGACAGAAAGGTGAGCCAACGATTATCAGAGAAAAAAGGGACAGGGAGACATACTTGACATCAGTAGCCCTCTGTAGCCAAAGTCTAACAACTCCTATGGGTGGAACATATTGATCAACGCCATGCAAACTGCCCGCCATATCCAACGGTTTCCATTCTGCACTGAGTCTCAGTTTTCCACTTTTGCACTTCGCCAAAGGCCACCAATCTCTCCCGGCATCTGTCTTCTTTGCTTCTAGTAAATCGGCCAATTTTACCGTCATATAACCAACTATAGGATCCTTTAGGAAATCTCGATCATCAATAACCTTCACGGTGATGGAAGTTGTGGTACGATCTGAGCAAAGGAACTCTGTCGCCGATTCCCAAACTGGGTCGTTCGTGTGCTTGAAACGATGGGTAGTGTGGACCGGATGGGAGGATGTATTGAGATAGACCTTAGCGAACGGATTGAGTTCACCGGACATGGATTTACTGTTGTCGAGATCCTTGGCTTGGTGTAAGGTTAATCGAACGATACCGACAGCTAGCAAAGATTCAGCTCATGAGTGAAAGGTCATACAACTGAACAACGATATGCTTACAAGTCTCCGGAGGTTCCTCCACACCGTTAGGAGTAACTTCAGGTTTGAGCACTGGGTAGAAGCTGACATCAAACCGCAGCACACCCTTCTCCTTTCCATCTTTGAGGATATTCTCTTCAATTCCTTCTTGAGTAGCATCATCAGAAAGTTTAGACAAGTCAAAGTTCACTTGGCCGAGCACAGTGTTCTTCCGATGATCGTTAAAATCCCAGACGGTCATGGAGAGTGTCTCGGTAAGATTCTGAATGAGTAAAAACTTGGTTTCCCCCCATGAAGGGTTTGCGCTGGAGAAAGATAAATAAATAAACCCTCAGCATCCCAGTGACAGCCAGGAAAATATAGTTATTACGTACGTATTGTGCTTGAACTTGGTTCTAGCTAATTCCTCTCGTCCGTTGATGCTCAAAGTCACGTATGGATCAGGCGTTCCCGCTCCGAGCTTGCCTCCTTTGATTCCACGAGCCGAGTGAATGGTCACTTGAAGTACACCGATAGATGAATCCAAAGGTTCTCCCCCAAGGAGCTGCTCCAAATTGAGGGTGAAGATATTGGGGTCGTACATCATAGGTCCTAAGATGGAATGTACGGTATCTCGAATGAAGGCAGACAAACCGGGAACCTGGAAAATAAGATTGAGAAAATCATGATGGGTAAAAAACAAACATGAAATTACACACATTTCCAATGTCAAAGCCGAAGTCACCACCGATAGGTTTAAGAACATAGTCAAATACGGGAGGTTCAAGGAATGAGAGTTCGACAAGTTGCACATGGGGAAAACTAGTCATCAACTTCATTTTGACTCTGAGGAGACCAGAAAAACTGAAATCTTCAACAAGAATAGGCATGGCGGCAGTAGCCAGGCCTGCGCCGACCCGAACAGTGATGATGATCCTGGGATTGACTATTCGAGCGGCTTGCTTCTTGGTCAAATCTGAGGTATCATTAGGTTTGAAAGAAAACCCCCAATCCATCATAACGATGTCATCAGGGGTACGAGGGAAAGTCCTGACGCTATCAATTCGAGGTGCCTTAGTTCCCAGGGTGAAGAATGTAAGACGAATGGAATCGAGGAATGGAGGGCAGTTAGAACTGAGAATCTGTTCGACGGTGTTGATAACCGTCTTTGAAAGAACGGGCTCGTAGATGAGCCAGAATCTGTCGAGAAAGTGGTTCATCCAATCCGCGGATTCGTGTTCGGACATGAGACGAGTCTTTACAAGTTCGCGTTGGATGTCATCTCGCGCGTTCCTGCGGAAACGACTGACGGAAGCGGAATAGTAGGTGCTGCAGAAGGCAAGAACGATGAATAGCCATCCCCAGCCAAAGTTGAATCTTGTCAAGTAGTGTGTAATGATTACGGTCTGTGAAGGGAAGTGAATTGCATCAGAGAGTGGGTTGCGACGAGAGTCACACGAGTGCACATACGACAGTGATGACGGCAGCGTTGTGGTACCAGTCGCCGTAGTATTGTTCAGCGAGAAATGAATCAAGAAGACCCTTCGCCCTGGTCTCATCTGTGGAGAGCTTATCCACACCCGCAGCATCGCGCCAACCGACGGTATACCAGTCTGGAATTTCAGGGGCGGGGCGTGATGGGATGGCACCGGGTGGCTGAGGCAGTTCGGGATCTGGTTGTTCTTGGTTGACGAGTTGCTGCTCGTTGGTCTGGGCAGGCTGATGGTCAACGTCTTGAATTGTAATTGTAGGGACGGCGGGAGGTGCGGCAGTGTCGACTGGGAGCTCTTGTAACAAGTTGGAGGAGGGTGAGTGAATAAAGAATTCGAGAAAGAGAGTACACACTGGAAGCATTGCCGTTGACGGTGGTCAGGTCAGGCTTCGCTGCGAGCTTGGCGACATTCTTGTCGGTGGCGGCAGCTTTCTGCTCGGGGGTCGCGTCTGGGTCGAAGGCATAGACTGCGCCGCGGTCGTTGTCCGCGTCCTGGCGCATGATGTGGTCTACTTCGGCCTGCACCTGGGGAGGGATTGCACTCTGTGTGGGGAGTGCAGCCATGGTGGTCGGGGGAAGAGGAGGAAATTAAAAAGAGAGGAATGCAGCGAGTTCGGGTAAGGCCAAGAAATGGATGTATGGAAGAGGAGTCGCCACCCGGCACAGCACTCCGCTCAAACAATTTCCGACAAATTGGAGGAATGGGAATGTTTATGTTGTAAATAGTCTAAATTGCGATCCCCTGCGGAGGAAAATAACAAACATACGGTGACGTTTTGGCTTCCTTTTACGGAAGCGCTGTATTTGATTGCATTCGTCAAATTCAAAGTCTACGCTAGCCTAAGCTACAGCTCAGCCCATCCTCCCTCCACGTCCTCGCCCCCACTCAGCATCCCCAGCACAAACACGATCACACTCGCACCCACACGCATACCCAGCCCCCGATACAGCTGCCCAATCCCCGTGTGTCTCAGCCAGCTCCCTTCCTCTTCGCCGCTCTCCTCGCTCTCACCCTCTTTCATCTTCCCTTTGCCAACAGAGCTCTTCCGTCTCCTCCTCCTCGTCGGCTTCAGCGGTAGGTCGGATCGTTCTTCTGTCAGGATATGCCAGAACGCGTCCACGATTCCATTGTACGGTGCAGGCCGGGTCTCAACACATGCTTTGATAGGCTTGGCTGTACCGCGAACCTGCACCTGCAACCTCCTCCGAATAGTCTCAAACGGAAGCGTGATCAACAATCCTGCGCAACTTCCCAAGAACTCAGAGACTCCCCACATGAAGGGATGCGTCTCCGGAGTAATTGGCACCCCACCAAAGGAAAGGTACGAGGCAACCAGTCCAGGGAGAACAAACGGCACCAGTGACCGCAAAGTGCAGTCTAGCAGAGTGGGAATCAGTAGTTGCGGATGCAAATACACGCCCTTCAGTCCTCCTTCGTTAGTCAAGATTTGCTGTAAGGCGTCGACGGGTCCAGTATAAGTTCGGTATCGAGGAAGCGATGACTGAACAATCAGTCTCGTTCTCACTAAATCCAATGGTGACAAAATGAATCCAGTTAATATTTGTGACCCAATTGGTACGAAGAGGGGAGGGGGGTTCAGCATGGCGTCATAAGAATTGCCAGGAATCAAGGAAGCCAGTGCTCCCTGTATGGTTGGTTGTAGACTGACGGAAATAGCTTCAGTTACCGCAGATGTTAAAAGACCTGAATGGCATCGTTAGCACAATAAAGTACAATGCTCGGTGAATCTCCGAACCTTTCCACAACGACAGCCATCCCTCTGGTCTGAATCTGCCTAAACGCTTCATCATACCCCATGTTCCATCTGCACTTCCAACAGGGATGACATATTCAGGTATAGTGCCTTCCTCCAATACAGATTGTCTGACAATATATCCTCTGTCATCTGACAATCGTCTTGGACCGGGGCGAGGAGAATCTGAGCTCGAAGGTTCCGCGAAATACGAATCGTCTTCGTTGGATGAATGATCATCCGCCTTCATGGAAATAGTTATCATTAATGTCCCCTGCGCAGAAATGCAAAATTGTGCGGCGGCGTACCTCTTCGCCCTCTTCAGCATCCTCGTCAGTCATCAAGGTTGCACCTGGAGCAAGTTCTCCTGTATCCCTAGGAACCCATTGTACCTGCAAAAGTGTCTTCCCTACATCCCAAGGAATACTAAGTGCCGTCGTTGCATACTGCAGCATTGCACTAGCTAGTAAACCTTGCAAGATAACAGCAATATCAACACCAGAATCATCTCCGGCAATAGATGCTGACAGGTCGAACAGAGGATTAGTTGTTGGCCTAGTCGACCATTGATAGGATATGTTCTGCGGAGCGTTTGACGAGAGAGAAGTCGGAGAAGAAGAGGATGCTATGGTGGAAGAATTTGTAGTGGGTACGAATGACCACACGTTATTAGGTGTGTTGTACAGATCGCGAAGTGAGGGCGGAGGGGAGGACATGCTTAGTGGTTGGACATGAAAACGAAACTGAGAATGAAGGTGTCTTTGTCCGAATTATCTTGTCGCTGTGATGCTCGCTGCCCTTCGACAGCTCGCTGATCAAGGAAGTAGAAACTCGAGTTTGCAAGAGTTGACGCAAATCCGAGGACGCGGGTGTAACGATGACCCTCGGCAGCGTTTTGGCGCTCACCACACCTCGCCCAGAAACATGTGGAACTGAGTAGTCTATTCAATTCTAAACTAGTGCTTATACATACAAGGTATGAAATTAAACGAGGATAAGATATCACTATTCAGCAGACACTGTTTTCCACCGTAAGACTGACTTTACGAGCAAGCTCGGGTGGTAAAACAGCCAACTGTGCAGGAAGTTTATTAGGGTGGCCCTAAACGAATACTTCATCAACATCTTCTCGAGGTCGAGGGAGAAAATACCCACATGCGATAGATGATACCGGAGACCACTCAGTTGCTTGTATTGATTTGGGCAGCCAGAATGCGGACAAGGATGCACCTTCTTTTGTTTTCCAGAGGTAGTCACTTCGGCACTATTATTAGTGCCAGGATGAGTACCTGCTACGGAGTTAAGAGTCGAAGCAGATATAGCTGTCTTGTAGTGGGCCTTTGAACTGCAGGATTGGCCGATCAGAGTGGGGCTGATATTGAGAGGACAGCACTTACACTTGTAAATGATATTGGAGACCGTTGATACTCTGAAAAAAGGTGTGATTTCAAAGTAAACACTGATAAAAAAAAATGACATACGTACCTTCCAGCCTTTACCGCATTCTTCCAACGCACACCTGAATGGTTTATCATTTGCGATCTCGCTTTGGTGTTCTATCTTCCAGTGATCAGACAGTTCCTGAGAAGTTGAATAACAAGTACGTCCTCGGGGTTCAGAAGACGGCCAGCATGCATGATTTCCGCAAGCATAAGCAAGTACGATCGTGCTGCAACAGAAAAGTATAATCAGCACGATGCAATAGATTATAAAGACTCCATACTTACTCTGATGCTACGGCAAGCTTCGCGGAAAGGCGTGGAGGAGGACCGGCACGATCGGGTCTTCTACGATTGACAGTCTTCTCATTGGGAGCCCTATAGTATCGGGAAAACTGCGCTATCTCGGGCACTGTTGTTCCCGGCTCGATAGAGTTGTTATATTCTACACTGGGAAGAGATGGCAGAGTAACAGATGGAAGACGAGGGCTCAAAGGTGATGTCGCAGGAGTAGCAGCATCAGGATAGGTTGTAACATCAAGGAAAGGCTCGTTGTTGTTATCCGAGTCGTCGTGATCAATCTGCTCATCTTGCACTGGTGAGACATGCAAATGTTCCATTTGAGCATCGTGACTGACTTGCACAGGCTCAGTTTCAACCGGTAAAGATGGACCTGCGATGGTCAGTGCAGAGCTCAAGGAAGACGACGTAAATCGAAAAGGAGGTGGACTTGATTGTCCTTCTTGGCGAGTCTCAAGAGATGCATCCGGGGGAGCGTAAGGGTGAGACAAGAACGGTGAGCATTGAGCCGTTGTGGAATCAGGGAGTGATTCGTCCCAGAACTGCGCGTCACCGATTACAGCTATTGGTGGACCCCACGAAGACACTGAAGGTAAGGAAGGCTGATGAAGATTGGTGTCTGGTGTAGACATGTTCGAATCATTCGCACGCATGAGAGCTTGTTTCTTTCGTTCAAGCATCCTCCACCTTCAGATGAATGAGCGAGGACGGTCTTGTTAAGCTAATGACCAAGTACCAACCTATTTCGACAAGCGAGTCCACTGCGATTCAACTCCTGCCCAACGTGCCCCCATTTTCCTCCGATCCGTGCATATACGTTGAGAAGTAAAACGTCTTCTTCAGCCGTCCAATCATCTCTCTTCAACGAAGGGTCCAGAGCTTCACGATATCGCTTGGAGCAAGCATCGTCCGTTCGACCAGGTATAGAGCGAGCGATCAACGACCACTTTGTTCCATGAGTTGCATACAAAGACACCAAGAGCTGGTCTTCTTCAGTAGTCCAAGCTGTCTTCTTGATAGAGGGAGACAGAGAATGAAGCCAACGCTAATACAGGTTGGAGTTTAATCCCACGAAATTCCATTGGGCATGCTACACAAAGATAATGCAAACCTTTCTGCAAGCTTTATTGGTTCTTCCAGGAACAGAGAGGGCTACTGTTTTCCAGTTGTCGCATTCACCATGAATAGCAACGGCTTGAATGAGGAGATTATCTTCATGTGGTGACCATGGTTTTCCTACGACCCGTTCCTTCATCGACTGGGTCGTACTGCTCCCCTCTCCCCGCACCGATGTGAGATCGAGTCTCGTCGTCTTCGTTGAAGAATAGAATGAGAAATACTAGATGGTAGATCGAATAAGAAATCGACATCAAAACTCTACAACCTCCTAAAAGATCAATATTCGATTACGTAACATTAGCACCTTCTTCAGTCCTCACCACCATGTCTCTTGTTGCTGGTTATTCTTCAGACGAGGACGATGCAAGTCTTTCCACATCAAATGATGCATTTGGTCTCTCGAATTTGCCTGTTGCCAAGAAACCCCGAGTAGAGATAGCACCACTACTCCCCACACCAACAGCAGCGCCTGATGTGCTCGCAGAGGTATGTTCAATTGGTTCGGGGCAAATGTACATCTTATAACGAAAGTCTAGGACCCATTGAAACAAACATCGCTGGTCACTCGGACAACAGATACACAGATGAATGTCAACATTCCATACGCTGACATGGTGCTGCCCCTTCAAGGACCAGAGAATCCCTTTGGAGACCGTAACCGTTTCCTCAACCAGAATGCACTCGCAGGACACGTAGAAGAACAAGCCATGTCTGAGCATGCGTTCCGACAACAACATCTCACTCATTCCATCCTTGGGTACTCTGCCAACCCTTCTATTGATCCTAATGCCCCTGCAATCCTTGGTTCATTGGAGAAAGCCCAAGCAAATGGATTTTCAACCATTGACTCTTTGAAAGCGCCGAAAGGCAAGAAGAAGGAGTTGAAACGGAAGAGGAAAGCAAAGGGTGACTTGGAGATCATTGACGGTGAAGGAGCATATGAAGGTCCTTGGGCTAGCTGGCAGGGAGACGAACCTCAGAGCCTAGTCCCAGAAGAAGGGGCAGAAGACGAGGAAGAAGAAGAAGAAGAACCCGAGGAGGAAGTCCAGACGAAGAAAGCCAAACCAAAGCGCGGTGCACCTGGATTGGAATCATCTGTATTCCATGGCAAGTCTATGACAGATTATCAAGGGCGCACCTACATGTCACCACCCTACTCGGAGGCGCCGCAGCTACAGCAGGAGGCAGGTTCACAGGAAACATTCATACCAAAAGTTTGCATTCATACATGGACTGGACACACTCAAGGTGTATCTGTCATCCGCACATTCCCCAACACCGGTCATTTGTTATTGAGTGGTTCTATGGACACAAAGATCAAGGTTGGTGTCTTCTTTACATTGTGTTACGCTCATTAAGTTAATCCTTGATATAGTTGTGGGATGTGTACACACACGGGAATTGTCTTCGAACGTTTCATGGACACATGAAACATGTTAAAGACCTCACTTTTTCCAATGACGGGCGACGGTTCTTGTCATGCAGCTACGATCGACAAATCAAACTCTGGGACACTGAGACTGGGCAATGCATTAAACGGTTCAGCAATGGAAAGATCCCATATGTTGTTCGTTTCCATCCGGATGAGGATAAGCAGCATATTTTCCTTGCTGGTATGTCGGATAAAAAGATTATTCAGGTGAGTTGCATCTGCATATGATTTAATACAAATTTAGCTCATGGCCTATTCAACAGTATGACATCAACTCTGGAGAGATTACCCAAGAATACGACCAGCATCTTGGACCAGTGAACACTATCACGTTTGTTGATGATAATAGACGGTTTGTGACGACGTCGGATGATAAGACAATACGTGCATGGGATTTCGACATTCCTGTCGTGATCAAATATATTGCAGAACCGCATATGCATTCGATGCCTGCTGTGACACTACACCCGAACAGTGAGTCGATCACTTGGTCCGGTAAGCTCATGGGTTCTGATGCTTTTGGTTTTTATAGAAAAATACTTTGCCGCCCAGTCTCTTGACAATCAGATCTTGGTATACAGCACGGATAATTTCCGGCAAGCGCGAAACAAACGTTTCGCCGGACATTCTGTTGCTGGGTATGCGTGCCAAGTCGGGTTCTCGCCGGACGGTAAGTGGATAAGCAGCGGCGATGGGGAGGGGAATGTAGTCTTCTGGGAGTGGAAAACAGGACGGATAAAATCACGGCTGAAAGCACACTCGAAGGTGGTGATTGCGCACGAGTGGTTGCCGCACGAATCTGTGAGTGAGGTCTGGTTGTCGGGAAAGCGTTTACTGAGAGTATATTTGTATTGCAGTCGAAAGTGATCACCGCGTCTTGGGATGGGTTGATCAAGCTTTGGGTATGTGGTTATTGTTTGCGGTTCCCGACATTGTTCTTACTGATTGTTTGTGCTGAACAGGATTGAGCGATGTATCTCGATATATTTGTTGGTAGAGTTGTAAGTTTCCATGGAAGTGGTAATCGCGAAAGGGAGTTTGCTTGCTATTAATATTTGTTTGAAATGAAGAGGCACATATGACGACGACAAAACAAGTCGGATAAATGAGCAAACGTGAAGGGTGCCTGAAACAGGTGCGGACGAGAATGGCCCTGGACCTGAATATTTCTTGTTGTACGCCGAGCTGAAGCATGGTGAGGGTGAGGCTGCCAAAGCTACAGTCAGAGGATCGCTGGTGTTGTCACGCAGATGCTGTACTCACTGTCACGAAGAGAGGGCAGAGTACTCTACAAGGGAGCGTTGTCACGCAGGGGTATTATCTGCGAATCTCGATTGAGGCACAGAGCAACCGGCGGTTGTGCCTAGAAGTGTGACGAGATGATAGGGTGTTGTCACGGTGTGATGTGTATATATAGCAGAGTGTCCCCATCTAGCTGATCATCTCTTTCCCTCCGAATCCCACCAAAGCCATGAAATTCTCATTCTCCGTCCTCTCTCTCCTCGTCCTCGTTGGCCTTGTTGCCGCCGCTCCCGTAAGTTTTCACGCTGTTTTGTCGCGTACCCATGCTCATGCATTATATCAATAGGTCGACACTGCAGAAAAACGCGGGGTTAGATAATCTTCTCAACCCATTATTACTGATTCGCTTACCACCATATATGCAGGTCGTTCGTGGCTCTGAATGGCGTCGTGGTACTCCCAACGCAGGCCAATGGTGATTTGCCGGACTGAATGGTTATGGAATCGTTCGTGATCAGAGTAGTAATTCAAGGTGAGAAGCCCTCCACTACTCTCTCTCTCGTGTTGTATGCTGAACACGCCTGATATTGTAGTACGCAACCTAAGCATCAGACAAAAAAGTTCTGCATGATTCATCCTTGAAGCCGCCTCTGTTTTCTTGTTGTTGGCTATCACATCACATTCCTTCGATTGGCTCGGATTCAGTTTTATATTCTTTCAATTATGGTTTTGTCGGGGCTGGAATAACTCGTTAGATTCGGTTAGCTGGTGTACTCGTATTGTAGTAATAAATTCTCGAATAACCACGTTTGGTCTCAAATTACTCGATTACATAATATCCTGATTGACTTTATTGGCAACTGCTCTCATCAACTTAGGCATTGCGCTCTCCTTCACCCGCTACAATGTCCCAGGTGAATGACCTCCCCGTCCTCCAGGATGACTTGCTCGTCGGAAGGACTCGTCTCTTCGAAGAGTTTCTCGAGGCCGAAACCGACGCGTTCAACTACAAAGATGACATCGTCCAGATGCTCAGGCAGGACAAACGCCGTCTCATCGTGAACATCGACGACCTCCGCGACTACAGACGCGATCTTGCCGACGGCCTCTTGAAGCAACCCGTAGATTACCTTCCCCCCTTTGACGAGGCTCTTCTCACTATCATACGACGCGCTCACGACCCAGAAAAACACGACATTGAAAACAAGAGCTACCACATTGGCTTCAGTGGTTCATTTGGAGACCACCATGTCAGTCCTCGCACACTTCGCGCCCATCAACTGGGGAAGATGATCTCTTTAGAAGGCATTATCACTCGCTGCTCTCTGGTTCGCCCAAAGATGCTTAAATCCGTTCACTATTGTCCCGAAACGCGTCAATTCCATGCACGCGAATACCGCGACGCGACCACATCTACCTCCAACCTTCCACCAACTTCTTCCATCACACCCCAGACTGACGATGATGGAAACCTGCTTATTACCGAATACGGCTTTTGTACTTTCCGTGATCACCAAAGAATCAGCATCCAAGAAATGCCCGAACGCGCGCCGGCTGGTCAGCTCCCCAGAAGTACAGACGTGATTCTTGATGATGACCTTGTTGATGTATGCAAACCCGGAGACCGCATTCAACTTGTCGGGGTGTATCGAAGTGTAGGTGGAGGTGCAAGCGGTTCTTTCAAGTAAGTTGATTTACAATATTGAATCGTACATCGTATTGACCCTCACTTTTCATCTTCAGGTCGCTTATTCTTGCAAACAATATCAACCTCCTGTCATCAAAGATCGGAGGCGGCATAGCACAAACACCATTGACAGACTCAGATATCCGAATCATTAATCAACTTGCCAAACGGAAGGATATCTTCGCTCTCCTCTCTTCTTCTCTCGCCCCATCTATATATGGACATAAGCATATCAAACAGGCTGTTGTGCTTATGCTGCTCGGTGGTGCAGAGAAGAACCTTCCCAATGGCACTCATATTCGTGGTGATATCAACGTTCTCATGGTGGGTGACCCGTCGACCGCCAAATCCCAAGTCCTTCGTTTCGTTCTTGGGACTGCACCGCTTGCTATTGCTACCACTGGCCGAGGGAGCTCCGGCGTCGGTTTGACTGCGGCAGTGACAATGGATAAAGATACTGGAGAACGTAGGTTGGAAGCTGGCGCTATGGTCCTCGCTGATCGTGGTGTTGTGTGCATTGACGAGTTCGATAAAATGTCTGACATTGATCGAGTCGCCATTCATGAAGTTATGGAACAGCAAACTGTCACTATTGCCAAAGCCGGTATTCATACCACTCTGAATGCAAGATGTAGTGTGATAGCCGCTGCGAATCCTATCTATGGCCAGGTCCGTTACTGTTGCATTCCCTTTGAAACAACTCATCTGATATTTGTTTGGATAGTACGATGTGCACAAAGACCCTCATAAAAACATTGCACTCCCTGACTCCTTATTGTCTCGTTTCGATTTGCTCTTCGTTGTAACGGACGACGTGGACGAGACTAGAGACAGGAAGATTGCGGATCATGTCTTACGGATGCATAGATATCTTCCACCGGGCGTTGAAGAAGGGACACCAGTCGTGGACAGTCTTAATCAGCAGCTCTCCGTAGATGGACCTGGTGCAGGTGATGAAGAGGCTGAAGATGCAGAACCTAGTCCTTTCGAGAAATATGATCCTCTGATACACTTTGGTATCGGAGAGGAGGAGGGATACCAGACGAGATCCAGGCGGAATAAAAAGAAACCAGAAATCCTTAGCATTGCATTTGTGAAGAAGTATATTCAGTACGCGAAGAGCAAACCACCGCCTGTGTTGACGAAGGGTGCTGCAGATTACATTGTTAATGTGTATGCTACCTTACGAAACGAGCATCTCGAGGGCAATCAAAAGCGGGTATGTATTTGTTTTTCTAAGAGTTCAACTTATTGACTTTCGATATTCAATATGCGTTAGACTTCCCCGCTTACAGCCCGTACGTTAGAAACTTTGATTCGTCTCGCGACAGCCCACGCGAAAGCTCGCCTTTCACCAAAAGTCACTCAAACTGATGCTATTGAAGCAGAAGATATTCTTCGTTTCGCTTTATACAAAGAAGTTCTCAAGAGACACCGTCGAAAGAAACACAAGCCTCGTCATCCAGGTGTCCCTGGTGCTGACGATGATGAAGATGGTAGCGGTGAGGAGACGGGCGCGGAAGACGACGAGGATGAACAACAGGAGGACGCACCACCGGAAAGAATGGCTCAGGCTCAAACTGGGAAAGAAAAGGCGGCTGCTGCTCCACCGCCTGCTCCTGACCCTGTGTGGGGAGATGGCAGTCAGGATGTTGAAATGGCTGCGGCAGCACCCGCTGAACAAGTAGACCAAAACGGTGTCAATCCTGAAAGGTGAGAGCCTCAAAGTTTCAACACTTAGCTGAATGCGACTTAAACTCATGGCATACTTTGACTATGTAGGCTTGCGTTGTTCCGAACTCGATTAGCGAAACTGTTCTCTACAATATGGCAAGATAGTGAGATGTGGCTTGTGAATGAAGTTGTTTTGAAGGTCAACGAGGGTCTTGCTGCTCAACATCAATTCACCAGGCCTGAAGTTGAGGCTATGTGTCAAGTAATGACCGATGCAAATGAGGTGATGTTGTCCGGGGAGGTGTTATACAAGATTTAGAGGATACCATCTATACCCCACACTTTTCTTTCGGTTGTCTTTTCTTGCTTTCATTGCTTTGTTGTACTTGCACATGTAACGATTGGATGTGACATAAATTAATAAATCCATTGTATAACAAGAGCCGCAGTCACTAAAGCAACGAGAACAGATCCAGTACCAAACAATACAATCTCTAATGCTCAAAGTCCACTCGCGTCCTCAAAACTTGTCCTACTTCTTCCCTGGTCAGTTCAGAAACGCCCACAACATCTACTATCACTTGTTCCCAGTCCTCATCATTAACGCCACCCAATGTAGCCTCACAAATCTTCTTCCAAACGTCACCCTCGGAGCCAACAATACGTGCAGCCTCTGTCAACTTTCTCCATGGGACTTCAGCCCTGACTACATTGATACTGGCTCCTTTGGATAAGGCGAATTTGCAGGTTTCAACCCAAAGTTCTGCTTCAGCTTGAATTACTTTTCCTTGAGCAGGTGTCAACCTCGTTCGTCCTCTATACGTGATTTCTCTTTGAAGAATATGGTTTGATAACCTAGAAGCGATCTTACGATAAAGACTGGTGACTGTAAGACTAGGTAACGTTGATTGAAGGAATGTAAGATGCGAGGAAAGTAGTGCGATTGGAGGAAGCAATGTTGCCGAGACGGATAGATCAGAAGCATGTTGTTCAGAGAAACTGGCTGGATCTGGGGTATTTTGTCTATACAGTCAGAAAAAAAGAAGATCAAGAACTTCAGTTATCGCTTGATACATTGAGAAGAGAACATGACTCACGTAGACCCACCACTGTTGAAATGAGTCTTCAACCCAACTTCGACTTCACTACACACGCTTTGAATGATCAAGTCATCAGCTCTCGTCGAAAGTGCGGCATATTGAGTAACCAGTTCTTCAAAAATAGTTCCTTCTGGTAATTCCCCTTCATCGCTCTTCTTCTTCGGATCAGGTAATGTAGCAGTCGTCTCTGCTTTAACCCTTAGTGCGGATTTCCGATTAATCTCTGCCCAAAGCTCCAAGAAGAATAATTCTTCTCCCCAACCCTCCATAGCTGCTCCTATGTACCTAGAGCTCAAAAGAGCTTTACACAGTCTCATCACACCTTCAACACCACTCGTCAGTCTTCTTGGATCTGACGATGATCCTCCTTCATGCCCGCTCGCTCCAAGACTTCCCGGAACGGCACGCATAAAAGTTGAAGATAAAGTTTCGAAAGCATCCAACGAAGCGGATATTCGTGCGTGGTATGATTCAAGAAGTGGCAATTGAACCGTAATGAGGAATTTGGTCCGTTGTGCAAATTGAGGGAGTGGCGAATAACGGTCTAAATAAAACGCAATTCAGTCTACTTATCGCCCAATGATGACAGAGCAATAATAAGACAAACCTGTCACTTGTTCTACTAATGCTTTGACTCGTCTAGCGGAAATTGTAGGCTTCAATTCGCGATCAATATGTGGTGCATCTTCATCTAAATCTTCGTTATCATTTTCGTCTGCTATTAACCAAGCATCAGGCGAAGTGATGATTTCCATGTACTGATCCATCGCAACTGATCACACCGATCATTAGCCTCAACGTACCACCAAATGCAGCAATACTCACATTTGCGCTCCCCTTCCATCCAGGCATTGAACCACTCAGTTGTCCCCAAGATGACTTCGCTAATTCCTTCCCACTTCTGCTCAGAGGTTCCTTTGACAGAAGCTGAGGTCCCGGACAACTCAAATCCTTCCTCCCTGACAGCATTGTCAAATACCAAAGCCTGGTAGATTGTATGAGCTAGAAGAGATGGATGTGTTACAAGGGTAGGGATGGTCCGACGAAGCTTTCTCGAGAGAAGAGGGAAAAGCAGCAGCGTGAATTCTCTCTAGCATTTTTATTTAGCATGAGAAAAACAGAATGTCTATGAACACAAAATACATACCCAAGCGTTAAACTCACGATACTCTGACTTGGCTAACAGCTTTTGAACGACAGATTCCATAAACTGCTGATGTTCATGAATGATATTGAGAACATGTGTAAAGTACCATTCTGGCTATGATGTTTGTCAGCTTGTCACATCTAATTCAGAAAACATTATTGTACAAACCTTGTCCAATCGGTTGGTTTGCCTTGTTCCTTCGAAATGATACTTGAATCTGAGAGCAACAGGCTGAATCAATGCTTGCAGAGGGTACAAACCGTCCTTTTCGGAACGTGGCGAAGTTGTTGTTGGATGTAGCTTTTCGCCACTGATTGATTACCTTACTATGAGAATGTAGAACTCAATCAAAATGGGAGACGTACATTTGCTGAAGGTTTAGAAGATTCAAGAAAACAGTCTCGAAAGCTCTTCGGTCCTGTGATAGACAAGTGGCATATTCAATTGGTTGAGGCCAACCCAGCTTTTCCGAAGCATTCAGCAATATCCTATAACGAGATGTGAACAGCATATCGAAAGCAAATTATGAGATATACAGACGAGGTCAGCGCAGATTTGATATCATGCCAAGTCTTTTCACGTATTGACTGAAGGAAAGTAACAAGATGGAGTGACTGTTGAGGAGTAGTTCCTTGTATCTGCGAACAGGTATCTGAAACAGAGTTAACAAATTGTTGTAGTTGCTTGTATTTTGGTACGGCGTCAAGGGCGGAGGAGCCATCGTTGATTGCTTTTGTAGCTTCCTGGCTATAGATAATAAGTTGGAAAGTTGGGATGGCACACAAGAAAGAAGAAGTACCTGAGTTTCAGAGAGTGTTGGATCAGCTGCAGGTACCCTTTGATATGTTGCAAGTCCTTCAAACTCCGATGAAGGGACTCTATATCCTCCAGAAGTGTAGGTTGTTGATCACTTTCGCGAAAAGAAGACAGGAGTTGATGTGAGAGGTCATCGAGTTCGTCCGAGATAGAATGGCGGAGAAGGGAGAGCTCTTGGGCTGTGTGGAGATGCTGACTGGCAGCCTGCCGGGTGTTCTGTATGAGAAGCTGTATTTCGGATTTTGATTGATCTAGCTGAGCTGGGAAAAGGGAGTGAGCGAGAGAGAGCACAAAGAAATGGCTGGGAGAGAGACCGTTTCATGGAGTTGAGCGTTGCGTGCAGCAGCTTGGTCTACAACAGACTGAAAGTTGCCAGAGTTCCTGAGGTCGTTGTAAGAAGGGAAAGTGGCGTCAAGTTCAAGAAGAGTTTTGTTTTCAGCATCCTGGAGACTGGGCGGGGCGAGCAGAGCGTGAATGTGAGTTGAAGCCATTTGGAGGACGTGGTGGTTACAGCAAGAGTAGCAGGTCACGCGATCTGAAGAGAAGAGGTCACGGTACCCGACACGAGAACACGTGACTAACGCGATAACCGTTAAGGCGGGGATTTCATACAACGTCATCTCCGATTGGTTATTCGTTTCCCCAATTAAAAAAAAATTGAGGCGGGCTGAAGCCGACGAGTCACTCGTTCTCTTCAACACTCTCAACGTCGAGCAACACTCGTTGGTCACCACACACACTCACAATGTTGGTCCATTTCTGTCGAGCTCTGCGCACAAACATGTCCGCTCTTCCCACAAATCACCCGCGAATGGCAACGTGCGCACGCATGCTGTCTATTCTTTCCAATTTACCTACTACAAATGTCGGTCTCGAAAAACATTTCCCTTACCTTTCATACACAGTCCGACGTGGGCTTCATCTTCATGTTTTGTATGTTGCAATGAGGTTCAACCCTCCGTAAGCACCTTGCATCTTCCTGGGCCGAACACTGCTATATCGCGCCATTATCTCGCAATCTCTCTCACCCCTTCCCTTTGTTCCCTCCTAGCCCGTGATCAAGAGCTAACTTATCTTCATCCACAGAATCACCCATACAAAAGGCACCGCAGCACTTCGCATCACAAACACCGAACACAGACACAACCCCAGTCGCCACCACCTCTACTCACCCATCAAGCACCAATGTCCGTTTACAAAGAGTTCATTGAGCCCAATAACGCCTACGTGGCCAACTTTGGCGACAAGGGGAAACTCCCCTTGCCTCCTGCGAAGAAGCTTGCCATTGGTATGTCTGTCCTTGTTCCGATGTCCTTGATGTTTCCGATCTCTGATCGTATCTTCTCCAGTAACCTGCATGGATGCCCGTATCAAGTATGATTTAGCACCAGTGCCTTACCCTTCATATGACCGAACTGTATCCCTTATGCAGTGTATACGCCGAACTCGGTATCAACGAGGGTGACGCGCACATCATCCGTAACGCTGGTGGATCTGCGTAAGTTTCTTCAACAATCATTGATCCCATCTCGAATGTTCAAATATGCTCACCCCAATCAAACAGCAAGGACGCTCTTCGTAGTATCATCATCTCCCAACGCCTTCTTGGTACTCGCGAGATCGCCGTCTTCCACCATACTGGTTGCGGAATGCTCACCTTCAATACCCCCGGACTTCGCAAGCTAGTGAAAGACGCAGATCCAGAGAATCCAGGAGTGAACGCCATCGACAACATCGACTTTTTAGAATTCCCAGAGATAGAGCAGAGCGTGAAAGATGATGTGGCGTTCCTCAAAGAGAACCCGCTCGTTTTAAAGGAGAGCACCATCACTGGATGGGTCTATGAGGTCGAGACCGGAAAGGTAAGTTTTCACTTTTCTCCGGTTGTCTTTGGTTGTGCCGTTTCGGCCTCCACGCTTTGTTGGGTCGATTCTCATTCTAGACGACGTTTCTAGATTCGGCAAATTGTTTGATCGTACTCGTCCAGTACGAAACTGCGTCCTCTGAAGGATAACAAACCAATAATACATGTAACATACATCTTTCCGAATGTATTCACCTCATATACATCCACCATAAATGTCAGATACGCTTGTTTTCAGCCCCCAAGCTCATATGTTGCGCAGAGCGATTCAATTTTGAGAATAGACCGAATTTGTAGTGCAACTTTGCCGATTTGTAGTACGGCCACCTTGCACTACAAATTACAAGAAGTTTCACGAAGACGAAACATGATTGGTCCATTGGGCACTCTTCATTTGTAGTGCTCAATCCCGCGTTTACCGTTTTATCGATCACTCCATGAGTCAAAATAATTTAGCAGCGTACTGACCATAAGACAGCCATTTCTAGGATCATTGAGTCATCCATCGGATTCGAAACCTATACCTTGAACGTTGGTTTCCTTCTGACCACCATGTCTGCTGCACAGTCTGATCTCGAAGTCGAACTTCAACATGAAAAAGAGCAAGGTGGCATTCAAACACCTCACCACCAAGCAGCAGCTGGATCTGCCTTAGAGCAGATCCTCGCCGACTTTGAACACACTCATGAACCTGTGATTGCAGTTGACATGGACGATGTATTGAGCCAAACCAACCAAGTCGTCGCAAAGTGTATGTTGTTCTATGTTTCAGGAATGCTGCGAAGCTGACAAGTCGGAAACGAAATAGGGCACAATGAAGCGTACGGGACAAACATGACTGTTGATGATTTCTACTGTATGTGCGGGCCACTAGACCGAAAAAAGGATAGCATGTTTATGACATTGAACGTTTGCAGATTACCACTACTGGCAGGCAAGTTCACCCAAACACCGCTCGAATGTAATCTGTCCATCGTTGCCGTTACCGACCATTCGTGCTTTGACAGAACCCGTATTGGGGAACCCCAGAGGAAACATTCCGCAAGGTGGAGGAATTCTGGTTAACGCCATGGATAGAGCTAGCCCCACCGATAGACGGCGCGCTCGAAGGTCTCCAGAAACTCCGAGCGATGGGCTATCGTCTCGTTGTTGTCACCGCTAGACAGAGACGGGAGATGGAGAGAGGCATGAAGTGGCTGGAGAAGCATTTCCCAGGCATTTTCGATACTATGATTTGCACGGGTCAAAGTCAGGAAACACTCGCTGAACCTCACGAAGCCTTGACGAAATTGTCAAAAGCTGGCGTAAGTAGATTTCGTCACTTGAGATTTTCCATTCATGATCTGACTTTTTCCGACATGTTCTTCCTCGTTCTTAGGTTTGCCACAAATTGGGAGCCAAGTTCTTGATAGACGACTCACTGGAGAATGCGATGAAATGTGTGAAAGCCACTCCGCCTGTGCATGTTCTCCTCTTTGGTGATCACCAGTGGAACAAACGTGAATCCAAGTATGAGAACATCAAGACAGAGCTCAGCTTTGCGCAGAGGCTGGAGAAGGAAGGCGGGAGGGAGTTTTGGAAAGACGAAGAGGTGCAATTGTCTCCCGATCTTTCGTTGACGAGAGTGCAAAGCTGGGCAGAGATTGTTGCATGGGTCGAGGAGCAGAAGCGACTAGGAAAACTCTGAGGGGCTTGAGAGTATGTATGCTATAGATGAGGATGTACGCGTTGGTGTAATTTGCATTCGCCTATGAACATTTAGCGTTTTGATAATGAGACGAGCCACGTGCCTGTTTTCACATGTCAACGTCATTCTCACTGTTGTCCTCTCCATCACATCTCGAATGCCATCAACCGCATTTCTCTGTCTCTTATAAGAGCACAGTCCACCTTTTCTCCTCCTCCATGGCTCTGCTATCCACCCTCCGTCCTACCAAGGCCCATGTAGCCAAGGCCGCCCAATTCTATGTCGCCCACCGTCCCATCTTCCAGAGAGGACTCAACGTAGCTTTCATCCTCTACGTCCTCGGAACAACATATTCATCACTTTTATCCCGTCCCAAGAAGCCTTCAGATAAAGGCAAGGAGAAGGCTCTTGAACCCACCACAGGAGACAACAAGAAACCACATCGAGTCGCGGTACATACATCCCATTCTTCAATCCTGAATCTCTCTTATATTCGTCTAGGTCGATGCTGTTTTCTATCAACGACTATCGACTATCCTACGAATAGTCATACCAAGCATACGTTCCAAAGAAGCCCTCCTCCTCTTCATGCATTCAAGTCTCTTGATATTTAGAACCGTCATATCATTATATGTCGCTGCTTTGGATGGAAAGTACGTTCAATCTTCCTTCAAGGCTAATCCCACACTAATCAAATTCCATATCCAAGGATTGTTGCATCTCTCGTCCGAGCACAACCCCTCCAATTTCTGTTAAATATACTGAAATGGCTGCTAGTCGCCATCCCTGCTACATGGACAAATAGCTGGCTGTCTTATGTTCAGAACAAGTTGGCTCTCGCGTATCGTACGCGGTTAACGGATGAAGTTGTCAAACAGTACCTAGGTGATGGCGCGAATGGCCAGAACGGTAAAGTGTACTACAAGATGGGTAAGTACACCTCAGTCTCTCTCCACCGCGTAGTTGACTGATACAATCCCCACACTGTCGACTTCCAAAGCCAACCTTGATGACCGGATCAAAAACCCAGATCAGTAAGTCAACTTCTTTGATATTCGTTCCCTGATATTCACATCTTTTGTTGCAGGATGATAACCCATGATATTCAGAGGTTTTCAACACATTTAGCTGCTATCTATGCCAACCTCGCCAAGCCAGTTTTGGATGTTATCCTGTACAATTACCAACTCTCACAGAATGTCGGTGCCGAAGGTCTACTTGTCTTGACAGTTCTTGTCCAAGGCTCAGCTATGCTGCGTGAGTTTCAAAATTTAAATGAAACATATCTTTGACTAACGCATGTCATCTTTAGTGCGAGCCCTCACCCCACCATTCGGTTTGTATACTGCACTGTCCGCCCAATTATCTGGCGCATTCAGACACACTCATTCCCGACTGGCGGAATTCTCCGAAGAGATTGCATTCTTTGGGGGTGAAGAAACTGAGAAATTACTGATCGAAAGAGAATATGCCGGTCTTGTCAAACATGAGAGCAATGTATTGACAAGACGATGGTGGCACGGTTGTGTGGAAGAAGGCATCGTCAAGTGGCTATGGGGAAGCTTCGGTGTAAGTAGAATCGCCGGTGTTAGCTGATGCTCCCTCGCTGAAGCTGTTCCTTCCAGCTCTGCATTTGCGCCATCCCAGTCTTTTTCCGAATCCCCGGTGTGCACAGTATTGATCTGGGGAGCAGAACCGAAGGTAACTTGACAATTCGGGTTCGGGAAACAACACAATTTTAACTTTATCATTTTTGTTCAGGGTTCGTCACAAATCGACGGTTGTTGCTTTCATCTTCAGGTAAGTATCATATATTTTTGATGTCGTGTTGACAGCTTATCTGAAAAACGACCTTTTGGCTGGCTTCAGACGCGTTTGGGCGAGTGATGTACTCGTACAAAGATTTGTCCGAATTGGCTGGTTATACCGCCCGTGTCGCGCTACTTCTTGACACCATGTCAGATGTGCGAAAGGGGAAATTTGACAAGGCACTTGTAAGCAGTGCGAGCACAGAAGAGCATGCTAAGAGTACGTGCTCTGAAAACTGATAGTACAGCGTCCGTCATTGACAGATTGGCTCTTTTATCGCAGTTCTTCGTGGCCGTGGACAGATTATCGAGTCGGATGAAATCCAGTTTGAAAATGTCCCCATTGTGACACCAAACGGTGATGTACTTGTCAAGAGTCTTAGTTTCTATGTGAAACCTGGGGTGAGTTGAATTCATCTCTGCTTCTTTGACAAGCTCCACTTCAAACGCTGACCTTTGTCATTTCATAGCAACATCTTCTGATTGTCGGTCCCAATGGTACGCCAATGCTCATCCAACCATGATTGATTATTCTCACTCGCCCTTATCTAGGTTGCGGCAAATCCTCACTGTTCCGAATATTGGGAGGTCTTTGGCCGGTGTATGGTACGCAAAGCACAAATCTGCCTTTTTTTTTTCGTATGCTGAGTGTATACCCCACAGGCGGCATCGTGCGGAAGCCCCCTGCGTCACAGTTTATTCTAATCCCTCAGCGTCCATATCTATCATTAGGCACGCTGCGGGACCAAGTTATCTATCCAGACTCTAAAGCCGATATGGAAGCTAGTGAGTATCTACACTTAGACTCGTTCTCATGCGGGTTGCAACTGAAATGGCAAATTTAGATGGTGTCACAGATGAGGAGCTTCTGTCTATACTGGCAGTTGTGCAGATGGATCACATCGTTGAACGAGAAGGCGGATGGGACGTTTCCCGTGAATGGCGGGAAGCATTAAGCGGTGGTGATCAACAGAAGATCGCATGGGCAAGATTATTCTATCACAAGCCGAAGGTAAGCGGACAATGGGAACGGAAACACACGTGCATGAGGGAGCTAACTATTCTTATCGAAATCAGTACGCAGTCTTGGATGAAGCAACATCACTAGTTCCTCCAGAAATGGAGGGAATGATGATGGATCATGCTACAGAACTCGGAATCACACTGTTGACAGTTTCACACCGACCGTCGTTGTGGAAGTATCATTCAATGATTTTACAATATGATGGACAAGGAGGATATGTGTTGTGCGTGTCTTGTATCTTTTCTTATACCTTTGGTATTTCTGATGACTCCCATTTGTCTGATCTATCCAGTACGAAGCTGGATGCGGACAAGAGGCTGGCGTTACAGCAAGAGAAGGAAGCATTGGAGGCAAAGCTGCTAGAAGTGTGCGTATTAAGTTGTGCATCCGTTCTTTCATTCTAAATCTGACTGTTTGGACAGGCCGAAGATGAAAGCCCGACTTGAGGAACTGTACGCAGCCGCTGAAGCTGAGCGAAGCGCGTGATGAGCTGGATGTATGATTGGATTGTGTAACATATGCTGGGACATATTCATGTTAGAATTACAGATCGTCCGGTATTAGAGCGGATGGACGACATCTCTAGAGAGTTAGCACTATGGACTGTGTATGTTGTCATTTTGTGTATTATCATATGCACTCCCTGGGTCCGGGCCGGGGATAATTATTATTTGCGGGGAAACACGGGAGCGAATCTGGGAGAGCACTCCTCATCGGCGTCAATTCGGGACACTGCGCTCGATGGTGATTGGCTGTCCGGCTACCGCATTTGGCCAAGGAGCATTGACATATTTCGTTGGATGAAGCCGAAAGTTGTCGTCGCCTGCGCTCACCGTCTCTTTCTCCTTTACCACCACTTTCCTCTACCTTAATCCCTCCCTTCCGTATTATACCATCCCTAACTCTTCGCAAAAAATGCACTACTTCTCCCAACTGTTCAACTACGAGTCAGTACATTCCCTGTTGTCGTAGTTGTTATTTTTTAAACTCACAAGACCTCTATCTCCATTTGTAGACACCCCTGGTCGCATGTAGTGATCGGAATGTGGCATAAATACCCCAACCCTCACTGCACACATGTCGTTACGGTCGACGTAGTAGACCGATCCATAGACTCACGGACAGGGATCATTCGTACAGAACGGATACTGGGTTGCAAACAGAAAGCACCTGCTTGGATCGTCAGGGTAAGTGTCTCACGACCTCACCTACCCTGTGCATGTTTTCATCATCGTTTCTTCATCCACAGTTTTTTGGCGGTTCAGAAGATGCCTTTGTCAGGGAAATTTCTTTCGTAAATCCAGCGACGCAGGAAGCTACCATTACATCCGTCAATCTGTCACTCTCTCAGTTCGCTACTTGTTACGAGAGTATCAAGTATGCACCTGCTCCTAACGGGCACACATCGTTCTCTCAGACAGCAGAAATTCAAGCACGGATGGCTTTGTGGCGGAGCGCAGCGGATAAGTTAGAGGGGTGGTTGGTTCAGAGATTTGAGCAGAATGCACATCTGGGGAAAGTAGGGTTTTCAGACGTCTTACGGAGTATGTGGGAGGCAAAGGAACAGCAACACGCTCATTCATGACCATGACTCAACTAGTTGAGCGATCTCTTCCCTTTGTGATCACTTTCACTTTTTCTTTTCTCTTGGGAGGTAGTTTATTTTTTGGCGGCTGTTTCCTTTAGATGTGGGATTTTTGACATCCTTAGAGTTCCACCTTTCCTCTCCACCCAAAATTCCGTCTCTGACGTCTCTTTACCTTATGATCACGATACAACCCAATGTACTAGCCCGACATACGGTCATACCAACACGACATCCATATTCTAATTCTCTCTTGTAGTTAACGAAATATTAGCTTATTCAAATCTCAATTTGTGAATATCGGCTGAAATCGGCCGACCTCTCAGAACTGTGATTACGTAAGATAACTATGTCATGCAGAGATCGAAGACTGGTCCAGGAGTTCGACTCCTCCTCCCGTCACTCTGCTCTCCGTCGAACAAAGAAACCAAGACACAGAGAAAGGCTCTTGTACTTTAATTCTGCACCCTGATTCTCAGATTATACCTTCTCCTCCCTTGCGAGGATGGACGAACTCGTTCGCCATTGCATTCGCGAATTATCTTTCGACGGTGATCTCGGTGCGTTTTTAATTTTCTTACAATGTTCCAGAGGTTCGAACCCTACTGTGCTCACTTTTCTTCAACCAGGTTGCGATGTTTCTCGCTTGAGAGAGTTTATCGCCGAATTTTACTCTACCAGTCAACCTCCGAAACAACAAAATATTGACGATGCTTTTTGTGCATTTCTTTGGTCAGTGATCGTTCACCAACCTGGTGTCCTTGTCGGTGTCGCACCTGAAGGAGCGCATAATGAGGTATATGTCGCCCCTCAACCTAGCTCAAAGCGTAAGGGAAAATTACCAGAAGATGCCCCCGATCCCGCTTTGAGCACCCTCAGTGCCATCCCAGACGCAGCAACGAAATCATTGGTAGATCTCCAGCAAGAATACGGAGATAAGCTTCGTATTGCTGTTGATCCTGAGACTACTTTCGTAGCACTTACTGGATCTCATATCCGAGTACGCTTTACAATTTTCATGTGTTTACGCGTAATTTATTGACTTGAATACAAAGCCAGCCAAATTGACACCAATGGTCTATACTGCACTTCAACTTGTCTCTCGTGGTCGCGACAAAGGCATTAGTGTAGTCGACCTCAGCAAGAAGACAGGCTATGATCCCAAAACATGCCACTATCTTGTTGACAAACTCCTCGAGCTGAACTACATGTAAGACTTTCGATTTTTATTCAAATCTGCTCCACTCTGAACATTCTGCTATTTTTTGTAGTGAGAAGAGAAAGAAGTCTGGCGTTGGCTCCAACTTTTGTATCCACAAATACTTCTTTGATCGTAGTCCGACTTGGAAAACGGTCCTTGCAGAAGAAGCCGAAGCAAATGCAATCGATCAACTCAAGACCGAGTTGGATGATGATGGCGAGGGAAATCAAGAGCCATCGTCCTCTAATATCACCTTCGAGCCCATTGACTTAAGACATCTATCCAGTCTCCCTCTGGTTCGCGCGCGAGTGGTCAAATTACTGAAAGCATCACCCCATCAAATGCACACTACCCACAACCTTCTTGTCACTGTTGTAAGTGGTTTTAGATGTGACCAAAAAACACTCGATATCTGACTTGATCTTGTTCTAGGGGTTTGCCAATCCGACGAAGAGTGACCGTCGTTTCTTCGCAACTCGATTACGTGAACTCATGGCACAAGGACTCATCGAGAAAGTCCAAGTACCTCATGCTAAGAGAAAGAATGCACTGGTAACTTGTATCCGACTATTAAACCCAGAAGAAAAGGCGACAGAAGAGGAGGAGATGGTAATAGATCCGATGCTTCTCGGTAGTAAGTTTCCGTCTTTTCAATTTCGTTTCATATGCCTCATATTGTTGTCGAATAACCTAGAAGAACAAGACTCGGGAAAGCCGTTGAAAGCCAACAGAACCTTGCATAAACAAATCATCGATCTTGTAGCCGCTTCAGGAACGCAAGGAATGACATTGAATGTAATACGATTTCCCTATATCATATGGAAAGATATATGTGCTGATGCTCTTACAGGAATTGACCGCATCCCTGTGCAACTTCGACAAACGAATCGTCGAGTTATTATTATCTCGTTTAGAGAAATACTCTCCTCCGCCCCATCTTGCCGATTTAGGGATCACACAACTGACCGAAACACATGGTCGAGAACGTCGATTCCGTTACTTCACACTGAAGAACTATCGAGTGGTTGCAGAAAAAGAGAAATTTGATGCTTCCCATTATTCAGAGATCGACATCTCTCAAGCGGGTGGATTTCTTCCACTAGATCCCAGTAGCTTCTACGAGACGCAGGAAGACCTTAATGATTTTGTTGACGATTTCAAGATCACGGAGTTCCAGCCAACTAGACCGAAAAGTTCTGCATCTACCACCCCCAAGAAGAGCAGGGCCCCGAAGAAGAAATCGACTGCTTCGACGCCGTCGGAGAAGAAGGCGAAAGTAAAGACTCCGCGAGGTACCAAACGCAAACGCGAGGAAGTAGAAGACGATGAATCGAAAGAAGTCGACGAATTGGTCGCTGAATCTGCAAGTACAGCTCCCCCTCCTCCGAAGAAACGGAGAGGCAGGCCACCTAAGAATAAACCTGTGGAAGACACTGTTCAATCACAAGTTGAACCTGAAGCTTCGTCTATCTCTGCACCTCCTCCTACCCCAGTAACACAGAAGAAGAAACGAGGAAGACCACCGAAAGCTCGTCGTTCAGATGTCACAGCCAACGAAGAGACAACTTCAGAACTCCAACAACCAACACCCAAGCGCACTCGCACTTCCAGGAGGAAGTCTGCTGTTGTGGAACTGCCAATCGAACAGCCACCGCTCTCCGGTGAAGATGTTACGACCACCCAAGAATTACCTCAAGGAGAGGCTGAAGTCTCGCTGGAAAAAGAATTGAATCAAGAACAACCCGTTGTCCCGACTCCTGTCGTAGAGGAGTCCATCAGTTCAATTTGCTGCGCAGATAAGTCTCCAGCTCCCCCGGAGGTGATACCAAAGGAATTGGCACCTACGGATCATACACCAGTTGCTCAACCGACTGACCATGTTCCCATCGATCCACGACTTTTTGAAGACTCTAACTTAGTATGTTGTACTATGATGATTGTTTTCAATGTCTAATGCTTGTTATTGTATCTACAGATATCAATGGGTTCCGTGTCTTCATCGCTCACTCCAATTGCTGATGACAACTTGCAAGAACTTCCGTCTGCCACCACTTCTCAGCAAATTAGCGTATCGGAATCACGAGATGTCACTCGCAACCGTGGAAACATATCGCAATCCCGAAGAGAGAACGAGTTCATGCAGATTATCAATGACTTCGGGGGTATCGTTAACATCAGTAGCAAGGATTTCTTGGATGCCCATAGCACTCTGTTGGATAATTTATCGAAGAAAGGTGCACCTGTTAGTACGCGTGCAGGGTCGAGGATCGACAAGCGTACTGTAGAGTCGACGCTCCGATCGTTAGAGTCCCGGGATAAGATCAAAATCATCACGACAATTGTCTCGTCGTTGACAGGAGCATCTCGCACTGTCAAGGTAGTGTACTTACCTACGATATCCGAAGAAGAGTTAGCAACATTCTTAGCAGAAGTGGGACGAAATCTCCAGATCTTCCCATTGTCCGCGCCGAATATCAAGACGCTCGATGAACCTTTGGAGTACGGTGGCCTAAAGATAAAGAACCGAGCTATCAATCTTGACCGAGACGTGGATCCAGCCAAGAACGCTGAGAAAGCTCAGGAACTCTTCAAGTGCAATGAAGAGACGATACGCGAGGCGTTGTTAACTGAACGGACGACTCTAGCGCAATTGTACGGTTTCATAGGTGGAAGGGCATTAAGAGCAAAGTATTTGCATCTTCTTGCCGTCAGGCTATTCGACGAGAGCAGTTCTGTTGGGAGTGTTGTATCTCTCGAGCAACGGATTCTTCATCTTTCCTACTTTTACAGTGATATATCGGTGGCGAACTATTGTGCCTTAGTATCTTGTCTCTTCTACAGCGAAGAACTGCTCCAAATACTCTCGTCGTCCTTCGAGAAGGAGAAGCCGATGTCCCAATTACCGACAAATCTTCAAAATGCTCTTCAATCCTCCAAGTCGAGGTCTCAAGCACGTCTCCTTGATCTTCTGGTTTTGTTGCAATCCCTGGGCTTAGTCGTGCCTCTACAACCCTCGAAATCTAATCAACCTGCTCTCTCATGCCAAACGAGAGGGCAACATCCTACTGCATTCGATGTTGCAGCAGCAGAAGGTTGGGCAACGTTGGCAGCTCCTCAATACTGGAGATTCAATATCAACGCTCCGATACATCTGTGGGCACTATCAGAAAGTTCTCCGTCTTTGTGGAAGGAAGTTCCAGTGGTCACTGAAAACGACGTCAAGGAATATTGGGAAGAACTCCGTCAAGCATCTATCAATAGCGAGTTTGCCCGTGAAGCCCCTACCCTTGGCGGAGCAGTCATTCCGAACGATTTGACGGTGGCCGCTGGACGATGTCTTCGTCGAGCGACATCTTGGAAGACCAGCTATAATTTTTCATATTTCCAGAACGAATATCTGAAGCGTTTTCTTGACAACTCTACTGGAGCCACACCGCTACAGGCAGAACAGAATCAAGTGGATGGACAGATTAACCATATATCATGGGTTGTTTGTGCGCCTCCAGATGTTGTCAGAGCTTTCTTCGAGCATGAACATGAGCGGGTTTTGCATGACATACAGAGAGTGCGAAAGAAAGAAAAGAAACGGCTTCAAGAACGACGCGCTAAAGAAGAGGAGAAGAATGGTGAGGATATGTTAGCGAGGAAGGCTGAACAAGCGAAGCAGAAACGAGAACAAGAGTGGACTGAGATGGTACACCGTCTACATCCAACGGCCCCCGAACCCGTATTGGCAGCTCGTTTACGGAGAATTCAAACCAAGTTCATGCAAGGCGTCGGAGGGACCGATCCGCAGAAATGGGAACGAGAAATTCTGACCACTATTCAAGACGTCAGAGTTACAGCTCCGAAAGCTGTTCTTCCTTCTAGATCTGTTGTACAGCATGAGCCCAAACAATTTGTCCCACCACCGCCTCCAGTGCCAGTCCCTTCAGCAGACAAGTCTGTCGAAGACCTCATCGAACAACAAGGTCCCCCGGCTACTCAACGAAGGACGAAGAAAAAGAAGGGAAAAGCAGTAGATACAGAACCTGGTCAGTCTCTCGTCATGATTTCTCTGCAGCTCAAGCATGCTGAACATCTGGCTCTCAGAACCCGAGAGACGACGTCACCGATTCCAGTGGAACAAAGACTATGATGAGTTAGCTCGAGATGCATCAGTTATCATCAAAGCACGATGTCGGGACGGTAAACGCATTGATTGGGCAGCTTTGGAACAAGTCTTTCCTGCCGTACCTCGCAATTCTGTTCGTCAAAGAATCGGAAGTTTAAGAGAACAACCTGGTGCAGATACTTACTTCAAGCGTTTGGAGGACAAGTTCTATGACCTGTGGGTCAAACATCGTGGAACGGATATTCTCCCAGATGAGGATATCGAAAGCGTATCCAATTTCGACATGATAGCCCATGTCAAGTTTTTGCGAAACCACATTGATAAGAACGCCATGTGAGTATATTTTTTGTGGTGATATCCTTGCTCACTTACTTATTTGCACAGACGAGTTGGTTACCTCGAAGACGAAAGTAGCATTGCAGTTACACTTCCCGCCACCGTCGAAGCCTTTGAACGTACTTGGGAAATAACTGAGAAGCCAATCACCGCACCAACCTGGGATTTCTTGTGGACGTTTCCTTCTGAGGAGTCTCGAGAAAAGGGTTTTGCTCACCAGGCTTTTCTACGAGATTCTACAGACTTTCCAGAAATGCAAACGTACGCGGAAAATATTGTGCAGGTTGCTGATACTGCTTTGAAGGTATACTACCTCAATTTATATCAAGTACCAATTCTAATTCTTGTATCAGATGGCTCTTGGGACACCTAGTGATGTTTATGATCCGGATGTTGCAGCCGCATTGCTAAAGAGTGTCGGAGACGAACCTGTCAGAAAGGCCACTGTGTCTATGCTTGATCGCGGCATCTTGTCCAGAATAGTGCGAGACCCTTCAAAAGCTCGGCCAGGGAGAACTCTGCGAATTTCTGAAGCGTATGTTATTTTAATGATGCTGACTTATTCGAAAAATTCTGACGTGCACTCTCCTTTCAAGTAATCAAAATGCTCTAGGTGGATCAATATCAGAGGATATATTCCAAGACGCAGCAGAACTCGAGGACACGTTGACTCAACAAGAAGGTGACACTCCGGAATGGCGAGAATGGTCACTTTTAGCAGTTGACGGTGATGCCGCTGCGTTAACGGAATTGGTGTCCAAGAATCAAGCACGTCTTCTAGCAGTGTTGCGCGCGACAATGACCAACTAAAATTTTTGTTCAGGTCGAATTCAAGGTGGATACGACGCAAGCTAGAAGTGCACGTCCAAAACTTGACTGGAATAGCAAGAAAGCTGGTAAATCCCTCGCCATACCTTGATGATTTCATGCTTATATCATTCCCAGACGACGATGATATTGAGACAAAGATTCAGATTCGTTTTCATGCAAGCCGCAGCACCCAGTCGACTTCGCCGGACGCAACCAACCAAGAGAAGGACGGGCAACATGGTTCCGATGTTTACATGTCAGCCAGCAGCTCGTCCGTGATACACGGATTAACAAGCACTGGGGAAGATGCTTGCTGCAAACAAACCTCTTCAGGGCTTATTGATTGTGAGGCATGTCTAAACCAGGAGAAGGAACGTGTACTTGGCGTTCTCAACGAGGAGGAACGTCAATGGGCATTTCGGATATTGACATTGGTCGAGGAAGCAAAGGAAGGCGGTTTGAAGAAGTCTCAATTGCAGGTACGTTTCTTTTGTTTGTAAAAGAAACGACAAGAAGCTGATATATCCAATGATACAAGACGCATTTCTCCGCAAGTGAGACTGACCTTGTGAAAACAGCTATCCTCAAATTATCCACTTGCACGATACCTCTGCTTTTTTGGACAGGATACAGCGATATTGTCCTGGTTTCGTCAAACTACGCGAGTAAATGGAGTGTGGCCCTTTCTTCAGGTACGGAAAGCAAACGAGTGGTCCCGAAGCGGTGGTACGACATCCACGGTCGGCAAATAGGTGAGGTCTGGGAAGCAGCATTGCGAGCGGTTATGAGTATAATACTGTACAAACCTGGTGTTTCTCAGGTAAGTGATAGAACGAATGATGTGCATTTTGACTGCTGAATGATGGTTCACAGACGGAAATTCGCTGGCGGTTGAAAGGTGTATATGACCGACAGGAGATCAATGAAGTGTTGGAATATCTGTTGGAAGATGGGTTTCTGAGGAGAGAGGCGGAAGGAGGCGGTGCTGTTGGAGTTGGGCCTATGGATGATGGAGAAGAGCGATACACGTTTTGGATGGCAAAGGAAAAGAAGGAGTGGTATCAGTTGTAAGTGCGAATGGTTGCGAGGGTGGGTGTGTCGGATATGATTGTCGGATTATCATCCGCTCGAACGCAGTTGTAAATGATGAGAGATGCAGCGAACGGATATTAGGGAATAGCTCTGGAGATTTCGGGTTTGCCTGCCAGACTATGTATACTTTCCATGAGCAGGTTAGCCATGATACTTTTAGCAGTCAGCAGCGATACTATTAGCATTGTCACATCACGGCTGGCAGCCAATGGCAAAAGAGCGAATCTGTTTGTGTGTTGAGATCAGTGATACGCTTCATTTCGAGTAGAGTGTTGGATACGGTATGTCGAAAAGTGAGGGAGATGATGACAACCGAGTTCTCGCCTTGAATGGATCTCGGGCTGCTAATCAACTTTTCCCCAAGCAACCACTCGCATATCTTTCTTTCTTTCTTTCTCTTTCCTCCTTTCCTCTCTTTATCCTTACTCTCCTTTTCTCTCTAGGCTGCTGTTCGGCTGGGCCGTCGTTGCATTTGACACTCTGCAACAGTCCTAGGACCAAAACTCTGGCTGGCCTCTCTTTCTGTCTTTTCGGCGCCCTAGTGGCTCGAGTATAGTCTTCTGGCAAGTTTCGTATATTGCTCTACAGCTTGGTTAGCATGAAGAAATATTATTTCCATGTTTTTGTTGCTCATTCCAGCTTCAGAATCAGTTATGCAATTCAACCGTGCCTTTGCATTCGTTCCTTCCGCGTTCAGGCTATTTGTGAGTACAGACAGATCCATAGCTTGCCCCGCCACGGACATGAAATATCACACCCAAGTTTACGCGACAATAATCACTTGAGCTAATACACTTTTACGTTTAGTGGGATCGCATTACTTTCTCTCGAATTACGATCATCTACTTCATTTTCTCCCTTCTCCATTGCATCATCCAGGTTGTCTTCCAAGCCCAAGCATTCTCCATCAATGCTCAGGCAGCAAGCTTTCTTGGAGGCATCATTGCTCAGGGAAACGCCTCTACTCAAGGATTCGCAGTTCTTGGCCCTGACCTTCGAATTTGCGATGATGTCCCCAACACTCTGAGTGCGAGCTCATGTCCCGTTGCATGGGCAGACAAAACCCAGAACAACGCCGCTGCAGCTCAAAATGCAGCTCAACAAGCTCTCCCCGATTACGACTTGTCCATGAATGCAACTTCGACCTCCCCATCTTCATCTATCTCCTCCTCTGTCATTGCTACGTCTGCTGCTCTTTCATCTTCTGTCCGAACGACAACCATCACCGTCTCTTCGACTTCTCCCGCATCTGTATCAACTTCGCTGTCTGTGTCATCTGTTTTGCTGTCTTCATCTGCAACATCGTTATCCTCTACCGTCTCTTCTTCAGTCTCTTCTCAAGCAACCTCACCATCACTTACTTCATCTAGCCTTGCATCCCAAACGTCGTCAACGGTGTCGGGTACAGTTTCAGTGACCGCAAAATCTTCTGCACTTGGTGCGAAAATCAACGAGCCAACAGTCTCAGTCACCAGGACGCTGACCGTGATAGTGAAAGCGGCCTCTCAAACACCTCAACCTTCAGCTGTAGTTGGTGATGATGACGAAGACGATGATGAAAAGGACGACGATGAGGAAGAAGACGACGATGAGGATGATGACAATGAGAAATCAATCAAGGTATGCGCCCGTGTAGGTGACAAAAATCCACTGAGCAAACCTTTTGTTACAGTCGAAACGCGATGATTCTACTGTCACAGACACAGATAGCAATGGTCAAGTGCAAGTTAACCTCCACGGTTTTGAGGGACACAACATTATCAGCCTCAGTAACGAATGTCTTGTCGCGCTCAACTGGCCGGTAATGAAGTAGGTGCAATCATCCTGTTGGTTCGTATCCTTTGTATTCACGCTTTCATCCACTACAGTGTGGACAACACAAAGCGCGAAGATATCGTCTTCATCTGTTTCCAGGTATGGGTATTGGGGATGTCATTAGTCGCTCTTCTTAACGAGTCGATTCCTCACATGTACGAATCATACCTGCTCCTGTATTCTCAGTCCATTGAGCTTACTACCCACATCCTCAGATTTGCTTCCCTCCTCACACATATCATGGCCACCGCTTGGGGAGGATTCCAAATTTTTAGCACTTCCCAATTCCGGAATGAATTTAATCGTCTTTCAACGAACGGTGCTTGTGGAATAAACCTTCTTCCTACATACTGGAAAGACAGGGCACACGCTGAAATCCCCAGTCTTGCGCTTAACATTGTCGCATTGCTGATTTCTGCCTTCCTCACTTGGAGACTTATCAAGGTCAGAATAATCAATTCCGAATCTATGAATTTTACCTCTAACAGGATATTTCACTAGCTCTTTGGATGGCAAACATTCAAGCGTGTCGGCGCATCGTTGACGGTCAACAGAGTTTACAACTTTGTGCTCATATTGTCAATCATCATCCAGCTTTGTCTTTTCTTCATCGTTGTTGCTGGTGGTCTCTGGCTCGATCAGATCTACCATGGTGAAATCGGTAGACTCTCTACACGACCAGAACTTCACAAGGGACTCATTTCTCTGGTCTTTGTGGTATGTGTGCTACTCTGACTCTGTATTACATCAGATCCTAATGATGAAACGTCTCTCAGTTGTTGATTCCTTGGTTGGCATTGGTAAGTTTTCTTCATATCGCAGTTGTTGTTCCGATATTAATCTTGTCGTATAGGGCTGGATATCCGTCCGTCGCGAGATCAAGGGACCTATGCACATTTTCCTTTTCCTTTCTTTCCTCTACCTTGTTGGATTCTCAGCAATGTTTGCCGCTCCTACATTCCGCTGGACATGGGTTACATGGGATTTCTTTGGAGTCATGGCATCTGCTTCAGTTTTCCTGACATTCACCAGTCTAGTCATGGGCATTATCTGTCGATGCAACTTTGGCAAAGGCTTGGCTCGTTATTGTAAGTCCAATGACAAGCACACGTCCCCTTTTTAATACGTTCTCGACTCATAATCAAATTATAGTGAACGGCCAGGAGGAACTTTCCGATGATGATTTTGTCCCAGTATCCTTTGAGAAAGGAGGAGATATTGAGAAATTCGAATTTCCATCCACAGTCGCACCAATCCCAACATTCTCAGCCGCATTTGGAACAGGTCCTGAAATTCCACCTCCTGCACAATCCAAATTCGGTGGATTCGCAGGAAGAACAATGGGTCCAAGATTCTTCAACAATAACATCACTCCATTCGACGCTGCTGCTCTTCCTACCCTCCAGTATAACTATCCAGCTTCTGGTCCCAACCATTCAAGATCTCCTACTTCATCTTCGTCAATTTCAGGAGCTCCTACAAGCTGGAATCAACCACAATTGTCCCTCGCTCTTCCACCAGTGTTGGCGAGGCAAGGAAGTGGAAGTAGTCATCACAGCACAGACAGCTCGTCATCAGGTCATTCTGGTCATTCTCAACGATCTAAACGTTGGATTATCGAGTAAATTATTGTACGTATAAGATGGATTTGAAGTCTTTCTTTTGTTGTCGAAGTTGTAATTTTGGATTCAGGATACCGGAACTGTCATCTTTCAAAGACATTCGTTTGTATACCGCAGACCATCGAATGGTCAATTAACTGCACCCCCTTTACTTTTTCTCTACCGCCCGGTGTGTGGTTTCTCTTGTATTGTAGACAATCCATCTTGTCCTGGCTTCAATTTTCACGCAGTGTGCTATGTTTTGCTCTTCTGTCAATCTCCAACTAGTGCAATATGGGTAGTAAAATACTCGTTTGATACACAAATAACACAATAGAACAGTCTGTCCTGTACAGAGACTCCTGGTGCGTGAATGTAGGACTATGCGGTGACTTATGATACAGTGACATGAGGGAAATGAAAGCAGACATAAACAACGACGTAAAGTGAGTGTCAGATATGGAATACGAGATAACAAACACAGCAATGAAAACACTCGAGAAAGAGAAGATAAAAAAGATTAATCCTGTCTGACAGAAGCAACTGGCGATGGAGGTGATCCATCTGAAGGTGTTGTGTAAGGGGAGATGATAGGACTAGGCGATTTGATAGTTTCAACTTCCTTTTCTTGCAAAATAGCGGCCTGTCGAGCAACAGTCGCAGACTGGTAAGGAGACTCTGGAGGCATTTCGTTCGGTGGAGACGTAGCTAACTCTTCTTCTGCATATCTGCGAAGAGCATCAGAGAATTCAGCCATCCATGGGTGTAGCATTAATTCATCAGCGGTTGGACGTTGCATTGGGTCTATTGTTAAGCATTGTTTGATAAAGTCGATACCCCTTTCGCTCAATTGGCCGGGTTCTGGTAACGGTGGATGTTGTGTTGCTACTCCAATATGGAACATGATAGCCCTAAAGGTTCGCATTTAGTGAAGATTTAGTAGGGGAGCCTAGTTCGATACACACCATTCGTTATCCAGATTACTCCACGGTTTTCTGCCAGTTGCACACTCCAAAACAACACAGCCAAGAGACCAGATGTCCATCGCACCATGTCGACCGCGTTTGTTATTTCTAATCACTTCAGGTGACATGTACATCGGCGTTCCAGTCAGGCTATTATTTGTTGAGCCGAAACCACCTGGTCCATCTGACCCTCGGCGGGAGCGTTGAATAGAACGCTGGTTCTTAGCCAAGATCTTCGCTGCGCCGAAGTCCACATACTTGATAATTCCCATGCGATCCAAGAGAATATCTAGATGTGTGTTTGAACGAGATCAACATTTATCACCCCGAAAGAAATAATATTGCTTACTGTCAGGTTTAATGTCACGATGCACAACACCTTCGGAATGCAGGTAGGCAAGTCCCTCCAGTAACTGCATAGTGTAAACTTGCAATATGTGTTCATCTTCAATACGACCGTGTTCAAGGAGAGCTGCGAGACTCCCTCCCTCACAGAACTCTTCGAAGATATAAACCTTATCTCGGTGGACTTCAATGCCGTAGTACTCAACAACATTTGGATGATGGAGCATTTCCATCACACTGAGTTCGTCCTTGATTTGACTGTAAAGATTCGATAATCCTGCAACTTCTTGGAATTTGATCTCTTTTACGGCCATAAGCGAACCGGAATCTAGATTCACGGCTAGATACACCGAACCGAAAGAACCTGCTCCAATGAACCTACTCTGCTGCCATCGAATGGAGACATTGGAGCTAGAGCCAGCTAAGAAGACAAGGGATCTATCCACAAGTTTTTCCTCATCCAGGACTCGACCAATGGTGTGTTGCTCGATGCCAACTTGAGCACGTTGCAATTCGAGCTCACGGACGGCGCGAGTGGTTCTATCCCAGAACATACGGATGGTCGGGTCGGTGTAAGACAGAGTGTTAGCATCAGCTGCTTCCAGTATCGCTCTCTCTAAATCATCTTCTTGAGATTTATCTTCCAAAGCGTTCTGCCGAAGCAACTCTTCCTGCCTTTCCTTCTCTCTCCTTGCCTCCAGGTTCGACCGTGCACCAAGAATATCGAAGTGACTAATCAGGAGGGTCATACAACTGGCGACCTTCTGGCGTAACATTTCGAACTGTTCTTCCGGCAAGTGAAGGATGTTATTACGGCGCGTCCTGTGAAGGGTAAACTCCAAAGCCAACACTGCCCATCTGAATGTTTTACGGTCATTAGGATCGCAGTCGTCACATATGAAAGACACCCATGAGATAGCAAGCCGAATCAACAATCTGTTGAATCTGAGCAACGTAGGTCGATCCATGGTCTTCTGGACGTTTTGTCCATGTTCAGACGCAAATGCGTACCAATATTCTAAGAGCTCTTGATAACCGTTGGTCTCTCGAAGGGAACCACGCACGTAGTCCACAGAATCGACGATGGATTCGGCAAGCCTGTTCGTAGCTCGGCTAATCTTCCGTAGTTCATGAGCGACACCCGGAAGATGAGCCTGTTGCTCAACGATACATGGCAGAGGAGAAAGTGGCGACTCCATTGGTTCACCATCTTCATCATACAACACAAATACCTCTGCAAACATTCGCTTCGCCAACAAAAGACGGTGCTGAGGACCGTCTGATATGAGACGTGCTCGGTTATCTTGCAGCTTTAGGTCGAATTTTGGGAGTTGAAGCATAACGACCATGCCGTTCCAAAGAAAGCGTGTACGTGGTGACAATATGAGAAGGTAGGATGCTTCGTCATCTTCATCTTGACCAGGTTCACCGCTTTCCATCAGCCAGGTGGCCTCGTCAACTTCACTGACATGGAAAGCATCCATTAGGATCTGACGAATCTGATCTGGTTGGTCCCGAAGGGAGGGAGATGCCACAATATATGACCCATCTTCCTCCCATGACTGGGTATATACAAGACAATGGTCGCTTTCCACCAAACATGAGATGAAGAGGTCTAGCGGGATCTCCTCTAGATTGTACTCAGCAGAATTGCTGAACCTCTGTGTGAGCACCCTATTTGAGCTGATCAGAAGGATTATGGCCCAGAAGATGAAGCGCGTCATACCTAACCAAGCGTTGCAGTTTTCTGTATCGCTGCTTCACGCCTTCCAATATTCTCCCGTACCATGAGATTGCTTGCTCGCCAGTCATGCGTTTTCCCGTCGAACTGATATGGGTTTGGAAGAGTGAAGGTGTTCCATTGGAGGAAGAGGAAGTGCCAGCAGTATTTCCTGTAAATGCGCGATCTGGACTAGTGATAGGAACACGGATTTGAGTGTCGAAGTAGTTTGTTACTCGAACCATAAGTTTGTTGGTCAGAGCACTACAGAAAATGAGCCATTACCGATGTATCTGTTTCCAGAAAAGCACTCACCATAACTGTTCAGCAACCAAAGTAGCACCTCCGGGGATGGTCAAGCTAACATCACTGAAGGTTGCCCACTGAGCTTCAATCACATCGGTTTCCTTGAAGTGTATTCCTTTCGTGCCACTCTTCAGCTTCCAGTGAATCAGTTTAAAGAAGAAAGTCAGGGCGTCCAATATGACTGTGTCATAATCATCGCTAATACATGGCGGTAATCTCCAATTACCGCCAGGGTCCGGGAGAAGGAATGCTTCATACTGTCGTTTGAGAGTGCAAGCAAACCCAATTTTCACCTTTAGGTCTTCAGTCATTTGGTCAATGATGAGGATATCAGGATTTTTCAGTTTCTGCGCGTAATCCAGTCGAACCCGGAGGACGGCTTGAGCCAAATTCGTCAAAAATGATACCAGAGGTACGAGCTCATTCTCGAAGGAGGGCAAATTCATCCGATAGAACATGGGTGCTAAGTTAACATGAGCATCTCGAGTCGTGCCTACGAGAGCATGGATAGTGGTCATGGCGCCTTTTTCAAATTGTCTCTGAATGGATTCCTCTTTGAGGAGACGTTCTACAAAAGCGGTTCCTCCACCACTTTCAGTCGTATTGATGCCGTTATAATGGGCAGAAGGAGTAGAAGTAGGTCGATTAACATCGAGTGTTTCACTTCCTGTCCATCTTCGCAACATAGCGCTTTGTTGGCGGAGAGAAGTAATTACGGTGGACCAGGTAGTCAATGTTTCACAGCGAGCTTGAAACTCCGTGTCTGCTGTAGCAGGGTTATCGAGGTAGAAGCTTCTCAGGCTAGGGTATAGCGAATAGGCAACATCAAGCCGTAGAAGGACAAGATTCACCTGAACCAGTGCATGGTCCGCGGGAGACTGCTGAGAACCCTGAGGTAAGTCGTGAACTCGAAAAGCAAGAATCTCGTTGATCAGGTTATCAACTAATCGAATCCTTCGTTCTTCCAGCCGTTTCCGTTCTTCGTGTTCAGTTCTACCATGGAGCCGTGCCCGGATGCCAAGCCAAAGGTTGGCTCTAAGATTGTTCTCCTCCTCCATAGACGATTTGAGAGCAACCGCTATTCGACTATTCTCGGCCTTTAGAACATCACCTGCTAAAACAGAGGCCAACATAGTCTGCCATTCTAATCTCTCCCTGTCTTCGACTGTCGTAGGTTCAATCGGTTCTGTGTCAAGCATAAGAGACGATAGCCGGTCGTGACCATCGCCGACCGCGCCGAGTGAAAGACCCCTCATGTCCTCGTCATCGCTATCACCTCCATCTGCTAGTTGACCTAACAATGGTTGGTAGTAATGACTTTCGGGGTCATTACGCGGATCATCGTCCATATTACCTGGACCAGAACGATATCGTCTAACAAATTGGTTATAAATATTGGAATAATTTGGTTTGTGAGCAACTGATGAGGACTGTTGCCCCGATGTGGAACTAGAGGAAGGTGAAAAGGTTGAACGCTGCCGTTGTTTTCCCCTTGGTTTAGAAACGGAAGAGTGAACGGATGTCGGAGGGGTATATGTATGGCGAGGAGAGGACCAGCTTGCATCGTCTTCAGCATCAGATCCATCCTCCGGATGTGTGTAGAGGGTTGGTGTATGCCTTCTCATCGTTTTTGACAGCGACGACGGGTGTGGAAAGAATGAAAGCGCGAAAAGCTCGTTGAGGTGGGCATGGAGGTGCCAAAGGATCAAATTCAGGAAAGCGTTATCAGAGCGCTTATTTATTCAATTGCAGGAATGAACGCATCAAAGTCGAAACCGCAAACGTTCACTCAGCCACAAACCACTCACTCAGAACTTTCTAGCACAACTTTCAGAGCTCAGTTTCTGACACAACATCAAGATGGGTATCGTCGAAAAGGTCGGTCTCACTCTGGTGTTTAGTGTTACGTTGCTTACAAGAATATCTCTCAGATCAAAGAGATAGAAGGTGCGGTTTAGCATCTCTTACTGCAGTAACTTTTGTGTGCTCATGTATCTGTGCCTCCAGAGGAGATGGCGAGGAGTGAGTGAATTTACTTTTTTAGATTTACAAATTGAAGCTGATTCCATTTTTTTTCGTTAGCTCAAAAGAACAAGGTGTGGCTTTCCATCTTATTCGTTCGACTAACTCGAAGTCTGAGGTATCAAGAAGTAGGCTACCGAATATCACTTGGGTCTCCTGAAAGCAAAACTTGCTCGATATCGAGCCCAACTTCTTGAGCCACCTACGAAATCTGGCGGCGGCGGCTCGGGCTTCGATGTCCAGAAATCTGGGGATGCTAGGGTAGCCTTGATTGGGTTTCCCTCGGTTGGAAAGGTGCGCACAATTCATTGTCAGCGGTTCTCTGCACAGTATCATTACCTTATATTTGACCGCAGTCAACATTGCTAAGTAAATGCACACATACACAATCGGAGGCGGCAGCCTATGAATTTACTACTCTCACGGTATGTTATTGTCGACCTTCGGTGGTGCCACAAAAAATAAGTTTCTTGGTGCTAGGCTATTCCTGGTGTTATCGAGTACCAAGGCGCTAGGATTCAACTGCTTGATCTTCCCGGAATCGTTGAAGGGGCGAGTCAAGGACGTGGTCGTGGACGCCAGGTGGTATCAACTGCAAAAACTGCCGATCTAATTTTGATCATGCTAGATGCCACAAAGTCAGACGAACAACGTCGTCTACTTGAGATTGAACTTGACGCGGTCGGAATTCGGTTGAACAAGACCAGGCCAGATGTAGTATTCAAACGTAAAACTACAGGAGGGGTAAGCAGCACTCCTGCTCGTGTAGTTCATTCGACACTCATTGGATGGCCTTCAACAGATTACGGTCCGTGCTATACGTCAATACGTATCAATACCTGTACTCATTCGACTTAGATCAATACCACTGTCAAGCTCACGAAGACTGATGAAAAAACCATTAGGACTATCCTTGCGGGTTGTGAGTCCCTGTCCTTGTGGTATATGGAGTAACCCTGCTCAGCTGTGGCCTAGATAAATTGCATAATTGCGATGTAATGATCCGAGAAGACGTGAGTCCTTAAAGGAATACAGCTGTAACTGATTGTTGACTTTGGACGGCTCAGATTACAACTGATGAATTTATTGACGTCCTTATCGGTACATTCTTACTAAGGTTCTTTATGATATCTATTGGAGCTCACATTTTGATTTGCACAGGTACAAGAAAGTACATCCCTTGTTTATGTACGAGCTGCATTGCTTCTATCCGATTCCGTCGCTGAGTAAGAATGAATGATCAGACGTGTATAACAAGATTGACGCTATCAGCCTTGAGCAACTCGACAAGCTCGCTCATGAGCCACATAGTGTGGTTATAAGTTGCGAGATGGGTTTAAAGTGAGCAATTGTCTTTTGTTACTTGCATTTCTGTTTCGGAGATAACTCACATTGCTGTGATCAGTCTGGACTATCTGATTGAACGTATCTGGGCGGAGCTTGGGCTAGTGAAGGTATATACTAAGAAGAGAGGAGCTCACCCTGATTTAGATGATCCAATCTGTCTCAGGAAGGGTGCCACAATTGAGGTAAGATGATTTGTTGCATCGACCTTGTACGTGGGTCTGAGATACTTCTCAGGGTGTTTGCAATGGAATCCATCGTTCACTAGCGGCGAACTTCCGTTACGGCCTTGTGTGGTACGTGATATGATTTCATATGATGACCGCCGAATGACTGACAGTTAGTTTGTACATAGGGTGAGTACATGTTTTCACGGTGATGAGTTCGGCATTAGTCTGGGATATTGATGGTTTGCTACAGGGAAAATCGTCGAAGTTTGCGCCTCATGCGCAGAAGGTTGGGCTCAGCCACCAGGTTCAGGATGAGGATGTGGTGTCTAGTACGCTATCTGCTTGCTTTATGTCTTGGTCTATTCAGCTGACAAACTTCTCCTTAGTATTTACGAAGTGAAGATTCGGCATGATTTGTATTAGAATGTACGATAATGCATGGAGGTATCGGTTACTTATCGATTGCGAGGTCAGGGACGAATCCACGTGGGAGTGATTATGTAACGTTCTCTAAGCAACCATCCTGGCGTCATTTTTTAGATCGTCGAAGAATAAAATATCTTTTGGAAGCGCCCTTCACCGGAGCGGACGTTGGTACACAGACATGTCTCCAAATTCCTATAAATCTCATCCAACCGGCTGACAATTCTCTCCTCATCTTTCGCTCTTCTCCCCGTTTCGTCTCCGTCTCCTCAGGAATAAGCACTCAGCCTCTGACTTTTGACGCTTTACCTATCTTACTTATTCACCACCATGGTCGCATTAAATCTCACCACACCTCCAGTCGAGGATGCGGTCGAACTCATCTTTCTTGGGACAGGCACTTCTTCTACATTACCCCATGTAGATTGCTTGACTGCGCCTCCTGATGCAAAGCCTTGTCATACGTGCTTGTCTACTCTTCGCCCGGAAGGCAAGAAGAACATCCGAGTAAGTGACTTACACCCTTCTTTTGTGGCAACCCACTCATGAAGTACCCAACTCCAGCGCAATACCTCAGCAGCTATGAGGATACGAGATAAGAATGGTATAAAGAGGTATGTTTGCAGTATATTTCACAGATCGCAGTTAGCCTCATCTCTTCTATTCTCAGGACAATTGTCATCGACGTCGGAAAGAGTTTTCAACCTGCTGCAGTTGAGTGGTTCCCAAAGTATGGATTGCGGAGAATCGACGCTGTTCTTATTACCCATGCACACGCTGATGGTAAGATTACAATTTCGATTGGTGATCTAATGTGCTCCAGTGTTCTCATCTATCGTTTTATCAGCTATGAACGGATTAGACGATCTCCGAGGTACGTATCTACTATTGTTTCATCCATTTAAATGCATTGAAAGCTGTTACGTAGGTTGGACTCTTCGTGGCGCCATTCAGCCTCATGTCGATCTTTATGTTTCTCAATCTACCTTCCGAGAAGTTCAGAGAGCCTTCCCATACCTAGTCTCCAAGGAGTTTGCTTCGGGTGGTGGCGATGTATGTATATTCGTTTTTCTGCACTTTTGGTCTGTTTCCGGATGCTGAGATATTTGCATTTTGCTATTTATTAGGTCCCAGAGTTCAAATGGCATATCATAGAAGACAGAGTACCATTTGAGATAGAAGATACCGGTATACATATAACACCTTTTGCCGGTGAGTCTAGTTTTCAAATCCTTTGTGATTTCATAGTTGAAATGTATTTTCAACAGTACACCATGGTCGCATATTCTCAGAGGTACCTCCAGTTGAATTCATTCCCAGCCCCTTCTCGACCTCTCCATCATCCACGACACCTTCGACCCCCGTCGTTCCTGGGACACCTGTACATGGTGGCTTACCCTTGCAAGTCTCTTCTCAGAAACCTGTTCAGCCGCTACTTTGTTTTGGATTCTTAGTTCAAGATTCGGTTGTATACCTCTCGGACGTTTCATACATACCTGACGACGTGTGGACATTCTTAAAGAAACCATCAAACGGACATTCACAACGGGTGCCACCAGTGTTTATCTTGGACTGCTTGCGATTGCAACCTCACACATCACATCTTGGAGTAGCAGAGAGCATGGCCATTGCACGAAGGATGGGTGCGTCTCGGACGTATTTGACTGGCTTCGGTCACGAGGTGTCGCATGATGAATACGTTACGCTGTGTGAGTCTGTTGCTGGGAAGACAGCAGAGAAGGAGTTGACAGTGATGGAGGAGAAGGGTCTACAGCTGATCCAGCCTGGTAAATCAGTCTGGGTCAGACCTGCGTATGATGGGTTGCGGTTGTTCGTGAGCAGTGAGAAGACCGTTACAAAGGACGAGGGATACGATATTTAAGATTGTATGTATGGATTATCTTGCTTACTTGTTACATTATAGTTTTGTTGTATCGTATGTGTAGGAAGTAGATAGTTACTAATGCTAGTTCAATGATTTGACCGTTACTTTGCTTTGAGGCTTTTGAAGTTTCGTGAATTCGTATGCAACAGTTTCAACGATGAAACTGTTGCTGGACTGGCACTGACGAGTACGAACGCGGTCGGCCGAGACGCGGCCCGAGAATGATTTGGGAGAGGATGATGCCGAACGCCACGTGATAGGGGATAAAGTTACGGCGGGAAATCTAAAGAGAGAACAGAGTCTAGGAGGACTGAGGACTCAATTTATTCCTCGCAACTCTCATCTCCTCGCATACTCACACATCTCGCTCCTTCAGCAAAATACCATATAACCCCCAATTAATCCCTCTTGTAACGAACAAAACAGCACTTGCCGGGATCGCCTACAATGAAGTTCTTCTCTCAGTCCTTCTTGTACGAGTATGTAACAACCTAGCACCTCCAACAAACCTTGCATACTCACCCTCGAACCTCATAGCGATCCCTGGTCCATTGTATCCTTCGCATTCTTCTTGCGCTATCCAAACCCATATGCATCTCATGTTGCTTCTTGCGACGTTATTTCTCGGTCTCTGTCTCCCCAAGGCACACTCATAACAACTCGTCTCATCTTAAAGCACGGTGCTTTACCGAGATGGGCTCCCAAGGGAATTATGAAAAATGCCGAAAGCTGGATCATCGAAGAAAGTGAAGTTGACCCTTTTGGCAGAGTGGTTCGTTGCTCTACGAGGAACCTTGATCATGTCAAAATCATGCGAGTGGAGGAGACAATAACGCTTCGCCAAACGGAAGACCAGTGAGTATCTACGTCACCCGTTTTGCATCCGCAGAGCTCATCTCCGCCTTGCATCTCAGCAAAACTATTCAACATACTGAAGCAAGATTTGTCTCTGGTTTCGGTTGGGGTCTCACAAAGAGGATTGAGAGCCATGGAGTTGCCAAGTTCAAAGCTCATGTCCATCGTGTAAGCTCGAGGGTTTTTTCAACGTTCTAATGAAACTAACATACATCTGCTGGATAGTCACGCGAGGGCATCTCCGTCATACTGAACTTAATACGACAATCTCGCATGCAGCCGATGACTCTAGGTAGTCCTCGCCTAATGACCACAGACAAATCTTTCACCGAAGTAACGAGAGTCGAGCACGGAGAAAAGAAGGCAGACAATGATGAAATCCAAGCCCGCTCCCCTGTTCAGCAAACAGGCGGTGCGTGGACTAAAATCACGTCTTGGCTTCGTTCAGGATGAGATTGTTTCTCTAGTTACCCATTCGCATATTCGTTCACAGATACGCTGTTGTTTAATCTCATTCACGTTGTTATATTGGGTCTCCTACTGCCTTTATTGTTTATTGCCCTGCATCGTTTCATTCTTCGCTGTACTACGCTGTATTTCTAGGACTCTGCACTATCGCTCACCGCTCTGCTTGGAACTACCGTTTCGTTTGAATTTTGTGTGATATATGTTTGAGCCTGTGAACTTGGAATCTGCGTGTATGCGCGGCTATGTTTGTCTATACATGTCTCATCTATACCTTCACCTGCGTATATAAACAATTGCTGCATGTATTCAAACACTGTGAATACCGCGAATGTACTTTCCAACGACTGCTGCACGAAGATTGTCGTCTTCCCCTCCGTTACCAACACACGACGAAGTCGTGATATGCCTTTCACCAAGTCCTCGTAAAACACTCTTCTGCACACTCACACATAACAGCCTTACCCTCTGGAGAGAACGGGTGTGTTCAGAGTCAATTCTTCCAGTCATATCTTAACCTGACCGAATCATTGAATGTAGCCAACTGCTGCTCTCGCCCACTTGTCACGCACTCCAACTTCTCTATCGTCGCATGGCAGGAATGTTATGTCTGAATGGAGTCCAGATGGACAGAAAATAGTTATCCAGGTGCGTACCCTGACTTAGACTAAGGTACAGCTTGTCGACAACGGTCTCTCTTCACAGACTTCCGACTCCTACCTCATATTCGTCTCAGTTGACTACCACCCCGAAGATGTCCCTTACCAAACCCCAGCCACTACTTCCACTTCTCAGAGACATTTCCTTGCTGGTCCTGGAGAAGCAATACCATTTCAATCTATAACCCTTCAGTTTGAGGGTGTGATGAAGATTGAAGGACAATTACTCAGGTATGCCTGGCCTCATTCACGACTTCTGTTGACTCGTATTCACCACAATTTCAGCATTTCTCCTCGGTTGGAATATATTCTCTACTCCACTAAAAGCCCTCCCTCTGTGACGCGTCTTCCATGGCCAATTCTCAGTGATGACATGGTTTCCGAACATCATCTGAAGTATGCATACACATGGATCATTAATGAAGATGAGCTTCCCTGGCTTGTGGATAGTAACGGTAATCACTATTTGAACCTGGTGTTTGACACAAAGTAGCTCATTGTCATTTTCCTCAAGTTACTATTTGCAAAATTGTCCATTCCAGGCAGCATGACATAGAAACTTGGATAACGTCGGACGGTAGAGCATATCTAGTCCAGTTATATGAAGACGTCGAGTTACCACCTTCTGCGTCCGGTCATACTCGGCAAAACACGGACGGCGTAAGCATGGTTATCTCGACTAGCAGTCTCCTAGTATTCTCAATGACATACATTTCACTAGCGGACTTCCGTCGACAGTCAAAGCTCTAGAAAGGGGATGCAATGGCAAGGAACATGTATCCACAACGTTGAACCTCCAAGATGGGTACAGAAGCGAAAACAAATCCTAGCAGATGACCCAGATGCTGATAAACATGTCTACTACGAGCCGAGACGAGCCCAAGTAGTCGCTATCAACTCTAAGTTTTCTCTAGTTGCAACAGGAACTCATGGGTGATTCAATCGTCCTCGAAGGCTTGTTCCTTTTCTCCTACTAATATTATTCTTTAGGGGCACAGTCGAGTATGCTAACTTACCCTCGCAAGAAGGTGTGACACCGAAAGCACAAACACTGCAAATACCTGACTTTTATACGAGAGAGAAGACAGGTGCTGTCAGGACCATGGAATGGAGCTCAGATGGTTACGTTCTTGCTGTTGGTTGGGAACGCGGATGGGCCATTTGGAGTGTCGGGGGTAGATGTCTTGCATGGAGCTTTGGTTCAGAAAATGAAACTAACCCTGACAAGTCAGTATATCGCTTGTTTATTCATATGCTCTATATGATGCTAACCATGCTTAGGTTCCAGGATTCCTTCATGTATGGAATGAAGAGTCTGGTGAGCATGAGTAAATATGTATAAAACGCAGCAGGCCCATTGATTCAGAGTCAAGTTTTGGGCACCTGGAAACTTTGAACTTGTTGTTCTAGCCGATGGATCACCAGGTAAGACTCGTATCCATTTGTACCATGACTTGATCTGTCTATAATCACCTTCAGCTCTTGAAAGACAGCTTTTCATCATACCATTTGCCAAAAGTGCTACAACGGCTCAGCATTCTCCTGTAGGTGTTTTATCAACAGTAGTATCTTCACGTGAAGCTCACTTGATTATAGGATAACACTCAATATGCATTTTTACAAATGGATGACCGTGTCCTCATTTACAGGGGTGCTGATCAACCAGACATGAGTGTTATCAACCCCGAATCCGATGTATGGCAAAGGATAATGGTATGCAACAGACATGGCTTTAGTTAATCGTCATTCATCCATCTCTAGATACCTCAAGATTATATTTCCGCCAACTGGCCTATCCGTTATTCAGCCCTCAGTACGGATGGCAGACTAATAGCGATTGCAGGTCGCCGCGGGCTTGTTCACTATAGCTCCTCATCTGGCCGTTGGAAACTGTTCGCCGACGAGATACAAGAACAAGCATTCACTGTCAGGGGTGGTCTTCTATGGTTCCATCATGTCCTGATAGCAGCTGTTGAGGTTGCCAAATCATTCCAGGTATGTCACCTTCCTCTGTCTGTCATCTTCATTGCCCTAAAATTACAGCTAGGTCCGACTATACTCTCGCGATCTGGAGCTGAGCAATCAGAATGTTCTCCATCGAGAAATATTCTCCTCGCCAGTGATTATTCTATCCCTGGTGGACAATTCCCTTTTGGTATACACGGCTGATAATGCTTTATATCATTATCTCATAATACCAACCGAGGATACCATTAAGCTGCATCTATGTGGAAGTATAAGTTTTAATGGTGTCATTGCAGCTCCAGCTGCTGTTCGCGTTCTCAGTTGGATGATTCCCAGCGCGCAAAAACGTAAGTTCAGTGAATATATCTAGGTCTCTTTCTTACCTCCTCATCTTCTTAGAACTGGGCGATCCTATGGATGATCTTGCAGTCGCCACGGTACTAATGATTGTAGGCGGGAAGCTAGTCCTTCTTCGACCACGAAAGGTCTGTCCTTCTACTCACTCCACCAGTGTTGATGATATTAACGGTAGTTTCATAGTCGGGAGATCAAGAAGTAAAGTATGATATGCAAATCTTGGCTGACAGAATTGAATTCTGCTGGATTCATCTTCGTGGTATAGGAACTCTAGAGAACTCGTTATGGGGGTACGATGGGCAAAGTTTGAGAGTCTGGCTAAATGCCCTCTCCATTGAGCCTATTGCAGCAGGTGACGTTGAGGAGCAAGAAGTTAAAGAGAGTGTCAATATTCCATTGGAGTTTTACCCACTATGTGAGTCCAGAATTTCATTTTAATTCTGCTGCATCCTGAATGCGTATGGTCTCCAGCTGTCTTGATGGACAAGGGTATCATCATCGGCGCAGAACATGAAGCAGCCACTAGAGCAAACTTATCATTTGTGATGTTTCGACATGTTACCAGTGTACGTTCAAAAGAGTATTGATATCCACAGCCCACCTTGACCATTGGCTTATTTTGTAGTCCCATCTATTCATTCACCATATTCTACAATTCCACTTAGAAAACTCGCAAACGAAAGAAGCTGTCGTCTTTGCTTCTCATTATCAACACTTGCTATATTTTGCACACGCCTTAGAGATCCTGCTATATAATGTGGTCGAAGAAGACGCGAACACCGATGCTGAGGTTCAAGCGTCGGAAAACAATATACTCAGCAACGCAGTTGAATTTCTTGACCACTTTGACGCAGCATTGGATATAGTGGTTGGATGTGCTAGGAAGATCGAGATGACAAGATGGCCCAGGCTATTCGATGTTGTGGGCAGTCCACAATCTCTGTTTGAGGTCAGTGCTGTGTTCAACATTATATCCATGATAATGCTAAAACAATCATGACAGATATGCTTATCTTCCGGCCGATTGAAGACAGCCGCGTCATACCTTTTGGTTCTGCACAACCTTGAGCAACTCGAGGATCGTCACGCAGAGGTTGTGAAGTTGTTACGAACTGCTATTTCTTGCAAGGAGTGGCAGATATGCCGTGATTTACTTCGTTTCCTCCATTCCATAGATGAGACCGGAGAAGTATTGCGAACGGCTCTTGAAGAGTCTCATCTGCTTCAAAGTAACGGTGACGTGGCTCATTCTAATAACGGGAGCGCGGTAGGAGGTTTGGATTAGTTTGGATGGTCTTGAGATAGGTCAACTTTCAACTTTCGCGGGTCGAGATGTACTTGGTCTGTTCTATGTATTGTGTTAGATATCATTTATGTATTTGATACCCGTTTTGCCACCCCATGCTTTACTCTGAGTGATATGGTCGTAACTGACCACATGGTCTGTTTATCTTCATCTCTCCAGAGCTCCAGCAGTCAATCGAGTCTGTTTCACACCCTCTGAGGACCTCGACAATCCTGCATGTGAGTTTTCAATCACACTCTCAACTACAACATTGCCACTGTAGTGCAGATGTTTTTCAGAAGATTAATCTCGAGCTCGATCCCAGTCTTACGACGAACTATGGCCACCCTTCAACCAGCAGTCTCGATTTCGTACCCCACCCTTATAAGCTCTCCCGCGAGTTTGATTCCTTCTATCGGTATGTTTTCAATCAACTCAGCGTTTTTTGTGACTTCTCATAGAAGACTCTCTATCAGAGAAAGCATTTGGTTCCAGCCCAGATAGCCTAGGTATCATTGTTGTACGGGATCTGCCTCCGACTTATATTCAAGCAAGAGAACGTTTATTAAAACTTGCGTACAAATTTGCTACTCTCGATGAACCTACTCGAGAACGGTTCGCCGATGCAAATAGCAGATATAGGTGCAATCATATCTTGCTATAGTGATTGATGTCTTTGGAACTAATCCTTGAATCACTCAGTTTCGGATGGTCTCATGGTAAAGTAAGAAAAGAGCTACATTTCACTTTGCGTTGTTGAATGACTGATAACGATAATAATATTAGGAAATCATGAATGGAAAGCCTGGTGGGTGCCTTTACGATCTTTGTTTCTACTAGTCGTGAAGTACAGGCTCATTGATAGAAATGGAACAGATACTCTGAAGGGATCTTACTATGCAAACCCAATCATCGATAAGCCCAATGTTTCTGAGACCTTGAAAGAAACATATCCAGAATACTACGGAGAAAATATATGTATGCATAGTAGCTTATACTCAAATATTCGACGCTGACATTCAGACATGGAATTTAGGGCCTTCACAAGACATCAAAGAGGTTGATGGCTTTGAAGAGGCCTTCAAGGACCTTGGAAGGTAACTATCTTTTGGATGCTGACATTGATCATGATGTTCACATATGCCCATCGTTCTTAGGTTCGTTTTTAAAGTAGGATGCGAATTGGCCGCGGCTTGCCAGCCATTTGGTATGAATCTAATGCTTTCATTGAAGATATCTTCGAGATAATCTTGCGATGGAATTATAGCGTCCTCCCACTTGACGGACTCCGCCGTCTCCCTTGCCAGTCTTATTAGCAATTCTCAAACCGCAAAAGCACGTCTCTTGCATTACTTCCCACCTCCTCCAGGACAGACATTGCCAGCCGATGATGAACCTATCGACAGTTGGTGTGGGTTTCACTTAGATCACTCTCTTCTGACTGGTCTATGCTCTGTGGGCATTATTTCGATCATGGCAGAGATCATTGAACTCATCGTCATTTCCCTTATCATTAGGCTATGTACCTCCGAACGGATGGGGTGACTCCTGATCCTCAAATTGTCTCATCCCCATCACCTTCCTCAGGTCTATACATCAAATCTCGAGGAGATCAACTCACTAAAGTCAACATTCCGACCGATTGTCTAGCGTTCCAAACGGGTGAAGCCCTTCAGCTTGCGACGGACGGGAAGCTAAAAGCAACCCCTCATTGCGTCCACGTCGGTGGTTCCAAAGACGCAGACAAGATCTCTCGTGAAACATTTGCCTTGTTCTTGCAACCCAATGCCGACCAGCAACTATCCGCAGAAGAGACTTTTGGTCAATTTAGCAAACGTATATTTGACGAGCATTACGGGAGTAAAACAACAATGTAGAATTCATATTACAATCTCTAAGCAACATAGAGTACGGAGATCCAGTAAAATTACAGTGTCATAAAGATGGTCGTAAATATATCTATGTAGTAAATAGTCTCGGGAACAAGTGTCAAGTTGTAGATGGACGAGAGTCTTCCTGATCTGAGATTACACTCCAATCACTCTGTGCACCTCGAGGGGAATCACTATCACCAGACCTCCTGCTTGGTCGCGAACGAGTTGATGATGAACGGCTGAATCTTTCTCTAATGGTGGCACCCTCTGGATCCAAATCTCTTGTTTCGAGCGAAGCAGGAGTACCTTTAATCAGGGATCGTGCATATTCAAGGTCACGGTATATCGCTTCGATGGCAGTAGCTACTCCATTTTCCTGAGCATCCTGGTAAGTTTACAGAAACCTATTAAACAGTAATGAATACTCACTGAGCGAATCTTTTCACCGACAACTTTAGCACGTTCTATTTGCTTGATATCAGTGGTAGCAGCCATCAATGCTTCAGTCAAACTAGCCACGCTCAATTTCCTGACGGCAGAACCGATCCCTAACGCCTCGACGCGATCTGCCCAGAAGTATTGATCCCCAAAGAACGGTTTAATAATGGTAGGAATACCAGCTATAAGAAAATTGGTCAGATGCGCGACTAGCAAATATGTCCGAGGAACACACCTCTAAGGCTAGCACCTGTTGTTCCTGCTCCACCATGATGACAAGCAGCATCTATCCGTTTAAACAACCAGTCATGTGGTATAGAAGATATAGCATAGATTTGTTTAGGCAATGGTTCTGAAACTTCAGCGACGTCGGTCGTGGTTTTCACCAATCGATCAGACCATCCCTTAGACAGGATAGCGTACACGCCACTTTGGACTATAGCATCAATCACTGTGCGTGTCATGGCTTTGGGATCTGAAACGACGATGCTACCAAATCCGATGTAAACGACCTTCTTCTTTGCCTTATGAGCAGTGTCTATGAATTCCAATAAATCTGGTGGGGGTGTCCATTTGCTTGCAGATACATTAGCATCGTCCAGGAACCAGTACCCTAAGAAAAGGATCTATTAGAACATCATTTCATGGCAGAGGAGGTGAGTGGATAGTACCTGTGATACGTATCCATTCTGGCCAATCAAGCGGAAGAGGAACTACCACTGGGCTGAAATTGTACAGGAATGGGATCTTGTGTGGTTCCATTTTATCCAAGCTTGTAGGGGAAAGCCCGAGAGTGTTCCGTCTCCACCGATTGATCTGACCAGCTGTCCCTCTCCAGAAGACTTGATCGAAGAGAACGTAGGTCTATGGACGATCGGTTAGTAAGACTGACAGTCTGGAGAACAGAAGGTTGTTACCATATAATTATAATTGCCTCCCATCTAACTTGAATATTAGATTTTTGAGTTCCATCACATCAAAAATCAAAACCTACCTTGTGTTCGGGTACAGCAAAGGCATGAGGGTATGCTCTACATGCTGATAAGGAAAGAGGATGAAGGTGATTGATCTGGAAACATACCTAGTGCGGGTCCAGGTCATTGTGAATGCTCGGAAGTATGGTATTCTGAGAGCCTCAGCGATGTGGTATCCAGCCATCGCACTAGGGCTCTCTACGAGGACATCCGTTCCTTGGCAAGCTTCCCAGGAAGTTTGCAACAAATCGTCAATCCATCCACGGAACTGAACAATTGTAAGTCGACTAATGTTTCCTATGCAACAAAGATCCTACCTTCTGCATTCCTTCCTTGAGGAACGCAACAGTGAAGGTTCCATTCTCCACACAAATACGCATCAGTTCAGCAGGGTCTCCGCCTACATAACCGAATTCGATCCCATACTTTGATAGAAAAATCAACAATGTCCCGAAGTCGAGGATCAACATAAGATACTCACCGACTCGATCCAATCCTTAAATTCGCCATGAGTCGCAATACGGCATCGATGACCATCCGCTATAAGCCCTTTAGCAAGTGAAATGTAAGGTTGGACATCACCACGAGAACCAATAGTTAAGAAAGTGAAATGAAGGCTTTCTTTCGGTTTAAAGGTCAAGAAAGTCGAAGATGTAGACGTGAACATGACAGCAGGTAATGATTCAGTCATAGGGTCAGGTTCTTTAACAGTCTCGGAGTCAGCCAGCTTGGGTGTTCTCGGACCAAACTCTTCCAGAATGAGTGCTTCTCGTTGTCCATCTGTAGAGTGGGATCTCTCACCAGACGTCCCACGTCGTTGAATGTTTTCGATCTGCTGTTCAAGGAGTTTGGCAAATGATTGCCTACGTTCATCATCAGAAAACTCGAAGAATAATTCTTCATGTCCTCTGACGATCACAACCAAACCGTAGTGACCAAACCGAAAGGCCTTGGAAGGCTCTGTAGATAGTATATCTCGAAGGGGAAGCATCATCTATGATGTTAAACTTAACACCGTGAATATAAAGATTCAAGGACATTTTACCACTTACCCGAGTCCTAGAAGTCAATGGGCCAGAAGACCGAAAGCAGAAATAGTTCGTCGAGATAAAGAGGTGTCCATAAACCGGAAGTAATCGAAAGATATATCCAGGGAAATCTGATCAAGTTTTAGGGAAGAAAATCGTCGGTATGTATGAATGGGTGGTTTTTAAAAAAGTAACGTACGACCGAGCAGTTTCTCTTTCTCATCGAATGCAAACGAATTCCGGAATTTCTCCACGACTTCAGGATCTAAAGATGCCGCTGGCTTTTCCAAAATGCTAAAAAAGCCATATTCGCCTGTGCTGATCCGACTACTTGAAGGAGATATATTGGATGTCAAGACTTCTGAAACATTTCTTCCGTCTGGACTCATAGCAGCAGGGGATGCAGTAGCCGAGTCTGCCGAACGTGAACTGAAAGGGCTCCCGAAGACACGTCGAGATGGCATCTTGAGCCATGAAGGAACACCGACGCCCCATGAACTTGCGGTAGAAGGAGAAGGACCTAACTCAGACGTTGAAGGTAACGATGAAGATGACGGAGGATAAGTGTGATTACTTATGTAAGAAGCCGTAGGAGTTATGCTTGACGATGAAGATGTCTCCGAAACTAATGGAGGACGGTTTGGTACGCTTGCATCACCAATCATGGTGCCTTTCGGTGAAGTCGTGAGAGGTACAAAAGAGACACTATTCCGCTTCGATATGTGAGTAAATTCTTCATTACTTTCAGGAGCATCTGCTACTGGAGCGCTGATGGTTCGTCCTATAGGTAAGGACTCTTGGAGTGGACGAAGTAGGGAGGTGAGTCTAAATCCAGTAGAAGGTTTGGAAGGAGTGTCGCCAGGAGGAGAGGTTTGAGCACGAGAGACGGTAGATAGGTTAGGTGATGCTGGGGAACGAGCGACGGTAGTATCTATGAGAGGTGAAGGTGTTGAGCTCTCTGATTGACTGCGGTAGGATCGAACGGCTTCGCGAATTTGTTCGAGAGCGGCCGAAATATCATGGAAATAAGCCAAGAAGTATGAATCCATGGAGTAGCTGTCAGCTTTGTCCACCACTTTGATTTCGATGGTTTCACTGAAATCCATGGCTGTAGACCTGTCAACATCCACAATGGCCGAGTAGGGAATGGCGATCTGAAATAGACAAGTTTTAGCGAGTTATGTTTATAATATAGCATCGCTGCAAACCTTGACGCTGTCGCCCATATTCTGCGCCTTAAACATGACTTTCCGAATTGCTTTAACCCATTCGTCTCGACTGGGAACTGAGTCGGCCGACAATCTGATCGATTTCTGGTTTGTCCTAAGACGAATGTCCTTGTCCCCAGCGGGTTCACAGGTTATTGCATATCTCAAATCAACAACCCCATGAGGGAAATACGGGTCCTGGTGATGAAACAAAAAGTAAGTCACAGCAACTCGAGGCGGTGTCCCAGTCTTACAGATGATGACTGATACCAGGATAAAACATCGTTCTTTAGTATGAACCAGTGCTTGATCCAGCGTTTAGTCCGTTGCGCTCTTTTGCTCAGTGTGCCAGATTTGAGTACCTGGTCCTGTTTAAAATAGATGAAGATGAATAGTGGGTTAATTGCTGAAACGATTAGTTTTTACCTCGCGGGATGGAAGATGAGCAAAGAAACAGAGGTAGGAGTCGGTGAGGTAGAGATATCCTTGTAATACTGTACAAATGCATGTGAGTCCTTTTATGACCAACAGAAGAGTTGAGAGACTTACAAACAGATCGAAGCAACCAGCAGGGCATCTCTAGCAAGGATGAAATACTTCATTCACTTGACAAGCACTCATAAAGTCTTGCATGCGTACCAGCTATCACTTCCTCGATACCTTTAATTTCAAAGATATCGGTAAGCTTTTGTGCGAGCCTTGCTCTCCTTTCTAACTTCACAGTTGCCATACTGCCTTGTCTCGGAGGATGAATTCTACCAGATTCTGAAGCATCTAGGGCAGGTAAAGAAGTGAGAACATCGTTGGTCACAGAAGATTCAGATTCTCCCAGATTGTGAGGAATAGGCGAATCGGTCCTCATAGGTTCAAAGTCTTCTTCGATTTCCTCATCAGACAGAACAGGCTCTTCCGTCTGAGTTTCATCCTCGATATCAGACATGCTTTGAACCTTCTTATGTTGCAGTTTACTTGATCTCTTATCCGAACGACGACTATTCTTTAACCTAGACCGTGCGACGGGGCGGTAGATAGTGTGAATAGAGGAAGCAAGCCAATTTGCAGCTGTACAATTCGAGTTACATGAATGGATTGAGCAACAATGAATGATGAATATTAGCAAACCAGGTTTTTCGTCTTCGTCGCTCTCCTCTTCAACTGCCTGAGTATCATGAGGAAGGTCCTCGTCATTGTCTTGATCTTCCGAGTCCAGCCATGGAATTGCCTGTAAGGCTTGAATCAAAGTCTGAGTGCCTGCTCGCATCTGAAACCAATACATAGCTATGTCAGAGAGCGTAGGGGCAATACACAGATAGCTGCTTACCGAGCCGTCCCCTCTGAAAATATTGAATACGGAACGTGAGGGACCAAAAGGAGGGGATCTAGGAGTGATAAAGGGTGAATCGTCGTCGGCTGTAGTAGCAGAACTCCGGGAACTAGGTTGACGAAATAATGAAGTCCTAGTGGGAGTAAGATATGTAGACTGCGCCGTAGTGTTTGTTGTTGATTCATCTGCGCAATAGTCGTTTGAGAAAGTTGGGGAACGTCATTTCTTGAGAGACAAGAGGCGCTTACCTTCCACTGCCCTCTCTTTTCCTTTGCTCTTGCTTAAGCTGAACAGACGTCGGTGACCAGACACAGGTAATGATGGTTGACTTTGAGAGAGTTGAGACTTGCTCCCTGTCGACTTTGCTCTGTTCACAGTCATTTCCATCGCACGCTTTACAATCCCAGTCTTGCCATCGGGGCTGAGAGATTCGGGTGGAGGTCCTTCTGGGATAGCGTCGATAGGGTGTATTGAAGTATCTTCAGACATGGCCAGTGCGGAGGAGGAGGAGGGCTAGGTGGTAATCGCAAGAGTACTCCTGGAACGGAAGCGGCAAGTGTATCAGCAGAGGCGCCCTCTTACGCGTTTGATCCCAAGCGCCCCTTTTTGGAAGGTGTCACACCAACACGTGCCATCTGTCACAGGGTGAAGTCACGGAATGAACACGATCGGACCGGCGTCTAGAGTAAGGTTGGTGTTTACACCTGGAGCACTGTGCAGCAGGAGAATTTCAGGCTTGCCTCGTGGTTTACGCTCTTTTCACGACCCTCTCGCTAACGACCTAGACAGCTGTTTTTTGACGCTGCAGACGACGTTAAATCTCGGAAGGAACGAACAATCATCACGACCCGTAATCAACATCTCTTCTCTTATTCACCAATCTTCTCTGCACCATGCGAGGCGAAATCTGCGTGGGCTCTGCTACTTTTCTATCGTCAGTCATATCATTTGTAGTATGCTGTTTATTTCTACTGACCTTGTTTTAATTGCGCAGGCTAGCATCACTGCTGTTTCTCATCTTCATGCATGTAAGTGGTGGTTATCATCAGCGTATTGGGTAGAACTCATGGGGGGATGAAGGTTGGACAAACAGGCACAGCTACTGTACCGCGAAACATTGCTATGGTGAGTTGAGCTCATAATTGTGATTTTGACTGCATCTCAAAATGTGACTGTGCAGATCAACGTCAATTTGACCACTTTCGGGTGAGCCAATTTCCATGTGCGCTTTGCTGAAGGGAATTGACGTACGGGATACACACAGTACGGGACTTGAGGCAGTCATTGCGCCCGATCCAGTGGACGGGTTGTACACTGACAATGCGTCCGCACCTCTTCAACGGCGAGCGGGACTTCGCCAAGAATACAAATTCGGACTTTATTCCTATTGCGCATATGTGAACAAGACTGCAGGCCTGTGTTCAAACAGTTCGGCAGCGAACAGGTTCCAACCGTACGAAGCTATCACTGAGGACATGTTGGCGAACTACAGTACAATCACATTTGCGATATTTAACCCACCTCCGACGTTCCTCGACTCTTCGTACCTGGGGAACTTCTCGAATGGAGCGTATTACCTTTTGCTTCTCGGAACGATATTTACGGCCTTGTCGCTGTTTACGTGAGTCAAGGACTTGCATGGATTTGGTGTTCATGGAGCTGACGAGAAAAACAGTGGTGTTGCCAAGCATACCTTAGCGTTCCTGCTATCCACGCTGTTTGCAATTCTTGGGAGCTTGATGCTGCTGATTGGGGCGACCATCTGGACAGTGATTATCAAGAAAGCCCAGTCAGTGAACGACATTGTGGTTGGACCAGCTAGTGCGCCGATACCTCTCGGGATTGAAGTGACGATTGGAAGTGCGCTTTACCTGGCTTGGGCAGCGTTTGGATGCTTGGTTGTTTCTGTGATACCATACATGATCAGGTGACGTCCCTTCCTGTTTGTTGTGTATTGCCTGTAGACTGACGAGATTGTGAAACAGTTGCTGTACATACCGAGGCTGATGCAGGGCATCGAGATGGAAGACGATTTTTATGTATTTGTGCTCTTATTTTATATAGAAGCGGACTTTACGATAATTTCACGTCTTATGACATAAATAGAAGATGCTTTCTGAATTTGAACTGAGTTGTGGGTGTGAATGAAAAAGTAGCCCACCGCGAGGGTCGAACTCGCAGCCTTCAGATGCCTCGCCTGTGTGTAAGAGTCTGACGCTCTATCCGATTGAGCTAGGCGGGCGTTGAGTATGTGCCTCGTGGGAGATGCCTGGAGGCTTTGGAGGACGCCGAGGGACGGGGATGGGAAGCCTTGGATTGAGAATCGCCAGCCAGGCGTCGTTCTGTTTTAAACCCTTCCCTTCTCACCTCCACACCGCAGCTAGACGGTCCTTTTAAGCAAAAAAACATCTTGTAATTCCCAAAGGTTCACTTTCCTTCTTCCCCGTTTCCTCATCCTAACTCGACTATGCGTCCGACCGCACGGCTTGCCGCAGTCCTCGCGGCGTCCGTCGCGCTCACTTCTGGCGTCCAAGCCATCTCAAAGGTTACTCGCGCAGGAAGGTATCTCTACAACGAAGACGGCTCTAGGTTCTTTATCAAGGGTGTAGCCTACCAAATTCAAGGCGTGTATTCCTCTTTCCTTCAAGTCTTGCTTGCCCTGCTCACTTCTTCATCCAGGTCAACTCTCGAATGATCCCAACAACCCTTTCCTCGAGCCTTCAACCTTCGTTGACCCTCTCGCTGATGGCGCTGGTTGCACAAGAGACTTGCCATTCCTTCAACAGCTTGGTGTCAATGCTATCCGTGTATACAGTGTCGACTCTACCTTGAACCACGACAGTTGCATGAGCACCTTCAGCAATGCTGGTATCTATACCATGTACGTCACTTTCCGCGTTCTTTTTCGTTTCCCCTTTGCTCATCCCTTCCTTTCTGCACAGCATTGATCTTTCCTTACCTGTCAACGGTTCCATTGACCGCTTGTCTCCTGCATGGTCTACCAATTTGCTCGATCTCTACATCAACAGCATCAACGTATTCTCAAAATACGACAATGTCTTAGCTTATAATGTCGGTAACGAAGTCATCACTGCTTCCAACGGAACCGCCGCCGCCGCCTTCATTAAAGCTGCTGCTCGCGATACCAAAGCATATCTGTGCGCCGATTCCGTCCTTTTCGCCGTCTAGACCGTAGCTGATCATTAATCTAGCCAATCCAAGGGGTCAAGCGCTCTTGTCGGTTATGCTGCTGTTGATGCTGATAGTACCTGGCTCGATCCTCTCGCCAACTATCTCAGCTGTGACCCAAGTGGTGCCAACTCTGGCAACACCGCCATTGATCTCTTCGGTCTCAATAACTAGTATGCCTCTATTTTTGCTTTGTTCTTCCTTCAACCTTACCCATTTGTTTTCCAGCGAATGGTGTGGTGACGCTTCCCCAAGCGTTTACAATGGCAAGAATGGTGACTTTGCTGGATACAACGTCCCTGCATACTTTAGTGAATACGGTTGCATCACCTCACCACCACGTCTATGGACAGAGGTTGGCACTCTCTTCACCTCGCCCATGTCCGACATCTGGTCCGGTGGAATCGCCTTCAGTTACTTCCCTGCGGAGAGTGGTCAAGGTCAATTTGGTATGGTTACGATCTCATCTGACGGCAGCACGGTCACTACCAGCGATGATTTTGATCGTCTCAAGACTCAATACGGCCAAGTTACCCCTCCTAACAGCCCCTCCCAAAGTTCTGCCGGCACTACCTCTTACCCCAGCTGCCCTGCCGCTAACACCACATTCTTGGCCTCCTCCACTTTGCCACCCACCCCTAACGATGCTGCTTGCGGCTGTTTGCTGAGCACTTTGAGCTGCCAATTCGCACCCAAGACTACCAACACTAGCGGCATTGTCGGACCTCTCCTCGACACTGCTTGTGGTTTACTCGGCGGCAGCGGTGGTAACTGTAATGATATCGCTGGTGACGGTGCTACTGGAACTTACGGTCGTCTTTCCTCTTGCGATCCTTGTGAGCTTTCCGCTATATAAAGCGTCTTGGTTGTTACCCACACTGACTAATAATTTTTAGCCACCAAGTTGTCTTTCGTTATGACTCAATTCTACGAAGCCAACAACCGCAACCCTCAATCGTGCGATTTCGGCGGTAACGCAACTGTTAACTCCAATGCGCCTTCCTCTGTCAGTGCTGCTAACGCCGCTGCAAGCTCTTGCTTGGTTAACCCCTCTGCTACCTTCACCCCCACCGCTCCTTCAACTACCGCTAAGGGAGGTAACTCTGCTTCCTCTGGTACTGGCAGTCCTTCATCTGGTAACTCCAGTGGTGCTGTTTCGGACCTGTTGATACACAAACAAGCTCTCATGGGTGTTTTGATCGCCTCTGCTGTCAGCTTTGCGGGTGGTCTCTTGGCTCTTCTCTAAGACCTCTTGAGAGTTCAAAGTCTAGCCTCTTTCTATACCTCTTCACGCCAATTTGAAAGTACTACCCATCAAGTGACTGTTGACTATTATCGGTCTCTTCTCTTTTACCCCACCTTCTAGGACCATTCTGGCTACCATGACATTTTTATTACTACCTTGAGGTTGGACTGTTCTTTGTAACTTGGACACTACTTTTTCTACTTATTCCCCCTTGACGATTTTACATGTCAATTTACGTTCGATATCGATCACGCGAATCCGAACTCAATCCCCATCCGCCATATAGTACATACAATCCTCGTGTAAAAGTCGTTCATTTACATCCCTAACTATACTAGTCTAGTAAAAAAAAATACAATATCAAAAGCGTGAGCGCATCAAATGTCAGATTGCAGAATGCCCTACTGTTGTTCGGACAACTGCCTCCTAGAATATCGCTTGCGAAGCGAAGCGATAGACTCTCGACCGTACTCTGAAATTCAGTGAGCCCTTGCTACCCATTTTTTCCCACTTACACCCGTTTCTCATGCAGTCGGCGTCCGAAGTAGAAATAACAATTAGTGAGATAAAAAATCAAAAAGTACTAGAGCTAGAGTACTTTAGGTCCAACAGCGACGACAAATAAACATGGCAAGACATGTAACGTATAACTGCACGCAGTCAAGTTCAGATACAAGTCAAAGTAGGTCAATGTCAAGGTGTGGGTTGAAAGGTAAATAGTACTAATCGAAAGGTAGATCATTATCAACAAAACAACAGTTCTTAAGTGTAGACAAGCCCAAACAAATGAATAAACAGGAAGAAGTCTTTTTGGTCAAAAAGTCGGAATGTCTATGCAGGACGAATGTGCAAATGTCTAGAGAAGGGCTGAAAGACCTGCAACAATGGCGACACCGCCAGTAACGACACCGCTGAGAAGGTTGTCAACAGATACCCGAGCTGCAGAACTCTTTCCAGAGCCACCAGTAGCCTGAGCACCTGAGCCAGAGTTGGTACCCGAAGCACTCTGAGACGATCCTGACGATCCCGAACCAGAAGCAGTGACAGGGAGAGGATTAGTCGAGTTATTGTTGGTCTCGATATAAGCATCACCGAAGTCCTTGTGCAAACAAGTGATGACGGGCTGAATGGTCAAAGCGGGATTGTTGGCCAAAGCAGCAGGTAAGATGTAACCGGTAGCAAGCTCTACGGTTTGCTGGAACAAGTCGTGCTCCAAAACAATGAAGCCTGTAGAGATGGTGGTTGCGTTACCCATGATTTGTTCCCAATTAGCCAGTACCTGCGAAGGACTTGTGGTACCACCCGCGACGTTGAAGTCTAGACATTGTTTGACAGAATATGTCACCATTTGATATCTGACAATATTTATAGAGAAACGGGTTCTTACCTCCGGTGTCGAACGTAGCCGTAGGACTAATGCGGGTCCAAATGACGGTCTCGAGATTCATAGCTTTAGCAATGGCACGAACACGATCGTCAACATCACCGAAAGGTGGTCGGAAATGAGTGGGTGTAACACCGGTAATATCCTTGATGACCTTCTTTGTCCATCCAAACTCAGCGATAATCTGTTCGTTGGTCAACGTTGTCAAGTCGGGATGACTCCATGTGTGAACACCAAGTTGATGTTGTGCCATGTACTCTTCTACCAAAAGCGTAGGGTAAGAAATTGCACGAGAGCCGACGACAAAGAAGGTGGTGTGCAAGTTGGCTTGCTGGAGGTACGCAAGGAGATTAGGTGTGAATGGAGAAGGACCGTCATCATGAGTGAGACCCCAATGCAACTTGTCGGGGCAAGTGGTGATATCATCATCACGAGTGCAACCTCCGCATGTCCACCAGCACCGAGAAGTGTCAGCAGCAGCTTGAGGATTGGCGGGGCAACCACCAGCTACAGTTGCAGTGATGTTAGGAATGGTGATACCAGAGTTCGCTACATCTTGGATCCACTGTTGAACCTGAGGAGAATCGGTAGGAGGGACCTTGTCTAATGCGGGATAGTTCGCGGGGAGAACCTTTGACACTGCAAGACAAGGACTGGGTTAAGTTAAAGTAAGAAAAATGATGTCGCGAGATACGAACAGTCTGGTAAAGGAGGAGCATTGGACAAAAACGTTGGCTGAGCTCCGGCGGCATAAGTAGTCGTTACAGAGAGCGGAGGAAGAACAGGTGTTCCTGAAGTGATTGAAGCGAGAGGAACGGCTGTGGGATTGGTGGTGGGGAGCGAGAAGGAGACGGTAGCCGGAGGGGTTCCAGTAGCAGCAGGAGCAGATGAAGTTGCTTGGCGTGCATACAGTCGAGCATGGTCGTTGCCATGGGCAGCAACGAAGGCCGGAACCGCGAGGACGGCGAAAGGTACGAATTTCATGATCATTTCAGAACGCGACGTCAGCGAGTAAAAGAATGTCGGCGGTTTGCTGAGAACGGGCCAGAAAGACGACGTCCAAGTTGGAAGATGGACGTTTGTCGACGAGGAGAACGATGGCGAGGAGACAGCAGACGATGCTTGTTCGGGGTCTTTATATGCAGTCTGATTCGAACTTGGCTTCTGACTGTCTCGCTCTCGCTCCACCGTTTCGGCCTGAGTTCGGCATCCTCAGGACGGAAATAACCCACGAATGAATACAGTGCTATTATTAGACAAAAACATACAGAAAGATGGAGGTATACACAAACGATCGAGGTCAGTCACGTTTGGGTGCAGCAGGCGAGACAATGGAAGAATAATATCAAGAAACTTTTTATAAACACGCATGGCCATCCCTCACCGCCTCGCTCACGGCATCCCTCAGGCCATCTACTTCTGGCGAGGCTTTTTGGGGCGAGGTTTCTCCAGGTCAATCTCTTCCTCGTTCTCGTCATCGTCGCTCTCGTCGTCTTCAGAGTCGATGTCGTCGCCACCAGCATTGCCAAGGAAATACTCGATGGCTTCCGGGAAAACATCGTTGGCAATCAAAACACCGATCTACAGGGCACGGTCAAAACAGGGTCCTAGTCATGTTTTAGGGGGAGCAAAAACTCACGTCGAATTGATCATCGCCAGTCTCAAAGAAGTTGAAGATACTGCCGCTGTCCGACGGCATATCGTCCTCCTCATCAATGACACGGGGGTAAAGTTTCGTCAAGTTCTTTGATTCATCCTTCCAGTCAATTTTGAAAGCCTGAACGAACACCAATATGTCAGTCTCAAACCTTTCACCACAACTAAAGACGCCCTACTTTCGCTTCAACGTCCCGTTCCCATGAGAAATCGAGCATCGACTCCGTGATGCCATCTTCATCGGGCTTTTCGTTTGCGGCTGCAGGAGGGGGGACATACTTGTACTCCTTCTTAAGTACGCTGTTGGAGAAGTATGGGTTTTCCTTGAAGTGCTAGAGGGATCTCAGTCACAGCACCGGAATAGGGTATAATCAACCGAACATACAAATTCGAGGACAAAACATCTAGTCTCAACGGGGTCACGGACAATCCATACATCTTCAAGGTAGCTGAGAGCAACCTGGTCGGCATTGTGTTGCGCGTGGAGAGCGAACATGTTGTGGTTCATGAGGGCAACAGGCCAGAATTTGGGAATACTCTTGAGAGCGGTACGACGCTTCTCAAAGAATGGCAAAAGCTTTTCCTGCGCGCGGCGTTCTGTATAAAGATATTCGCTTTTAGCAATCACGTTAGAGAGTCCCGTACGGGATATGGAAACGCACCAAGGACCAGTTCGGTGCGTGCAAAGTCCTTCTGAAGAGACTGCAACTTTTGGGCATCCTCGTCGCTGAGCTCTACATCACCGAGAGGGTTCTTCTCGTCCTCAGCACCGGGGGATGAACGCTTAATGCCCTGTCCGCTCATTTTTTTGAAGGTGAAAGGAGTGTTGTGAAGATGGCTAGAAATGAGGCACCTGCGAAAGTTATAGCAATAGGCGCTTACCACGAATTTTTGGATTTCCACGTGCTCAAATTCACGCGAGAACGCGTCAAGCGCTCAAAGCTGTTTCGCAAGTCCGAATCTGCAAGTCGTCCACACCGAAAGTATAATCTTGAAGCGATTATGCAAATATTTACAAGTAGAGAAAGGGAACATGAAGAACCAATAAACGAGGCAATCGGCCCTATGGTAAGTATCCAAAGGTTACTCAATCAACTCTCAACTTCGAGCCCATCTCAATCTCATCGAGCTTGCTACCAGCACGTCGTCGAGTCCTTGACAGATTCGATCCAACCTTCAGATCAAGTGCGGGATGACTGAAGCCCTTCCCGTTATGACCTGACCTGAATCCCGGCCCTTCATAGTAGATTATATCTGTGAGCGGTAGTAGTCGGGGCCAATTGACATATTCGATTCCATGAATGAAGATGAATAGCAATGAGACTGCGACGAGGCTGAACCACAGCAAGAAGTAATAGAAGAGAGAATAGTCTGTAGAAAACGCTGTAAATAGATCTGGTATACCGCCAACTGTTGCAGGAAACATACCTGATGTTCTGGGCAAGGTAAGACCGGCGAAGATCATAAAGACAGAGAACCACAATACATATGGCATCTATTTTAAACACGACATGAGTATGATGCTCTTCAGCTGATACTAGTTGATACTCACCGCACGTATGATCAATGGGCGTCGATCAACAACTAATGAAGATGGTGACCAGTTCCTGCGAGGAACCCAATTTCCAGTCATAAGGTCATATCCATCCTATGAAGCACCTCATTATTTAAACGAACATCAGCAATGTGAAAGTCTTCATACCTGTCTTGTGCCATCAAAGAAATTGTTCTTCAGATAACGAATAACGGACTTGTAACCGTCTTCCATCGCACCCATAGCGGTACGCTTGCCCGTTCGTGTGAATTCTGTTTTCAATGCCCCAGTACCACTGTACGCAATGGAGATGAGATTGGCATGATCAGACCACACTAGAGTTACAAAAATAAGTCAGCTCAATTATCACCCATTTAGAAACTGGACTTCAACTTACTTTCACGGAAATCTTTACTGAGATCCTCATAATTGTCTATGGTATCGTTCTCTGGCAAAATCTTGAGAGCATGTAACTGACGATTCAATGTCCATTTTGCCATAGCAGCTTGTGCTACGTTTGTACGATCCAAGTTGTCCATACAATTTGTGCGAATAACTCCTTTTTGGATCTTGAGAGGCTTTTCTATTGTAGCATCTAGATGGAAATAGCTGTAAAACCAGTGGTCTAACATGAGTAACAGCCATGTATCCACGTAAGGTGACTACGAACCCTTGTTTGATTAAATCAGGTTCTACTTTGTCTATAAGCACACTGATTCTATCCCAGCGCATATTCTTGCACTCATTGTGGAAATCAAAGTATTCGTATCGAACGTTGGGTAAGTTGAGCTACAAGGCAGCAATAAGTATTCAGCGGAGGTCAATAAATTACAAGTTACTAACCTCAGTCACATATCGTTCGTACGCCTCTTTGACTGGCTTCTCATGGCCCTTGTGATTCACGAGACTGACGAGGCTCTGGTCTCCATAATGATAATTTTGCTTTTCGAAATGCTTCCGGGTAGCATTAATCTGTGTCCCAGTGTTGTGTCAACGTCATTTCACATATAAAGATCTCCCAAAGAAACACATACAGCTTCTTTCATTTCCATAATTTGGACATCGGGTTTATACCTGAGGTTGTTGACTTCAGCCCAAAAGAGAGGAACACTTCCTCGAATTTGAACAAAACTCAGTTGAACATCACATTGATTGTCCGCTCGAGGAGAATCAATTAAAAGAAGCTGCTCGGTTTCGTTGAAATTCGCGACATGACCTTCATGGTCGATACCGCGTCGGAAATATCTGGTACCTGCCCTATATCGACACCGCCTGCTAATAAGACATAACTTGATGTAGTGCCCATTGATGCGAGCAGGTCTGATGTCAAAAGCTGGATGGATGAATAGTAATCATTAATGTTGGATGTAAACGGTGAAGGAATCGCATTACGCACTGCCATACATGATTGGGAGGATGTATGCACTCAGCTAGGGAGACGACTGATTAGCTCATTTAAGAAAATTGTCAAACTTGAACGCACATTTTGATCTCCCTTGGCGTAGGCAGCATCTATCAGTCGCGTTTGAAGGAATCTATCCAGGTGTTTTGGTTGAGCGTTTTGCATACCCATTACGATTCAATTACACAACTCACCGATTCCAGAAGAATCTATCATCAGCCTGACGTTTTGAAACAAGTTGCATTAATAACATGCATGAGGAGAAGGCAGTATTTACTTACAATTTCCCACATGGCTTTACTGTTCTCCTCCTGGCCAGCTGCCCACTGTGCTTGCAGTCGCCTTGTCAAGTCCCAGCCATAGCTAAACAAGAAGTATCCGCTAAACAAATGAGACTTGATAAGAGCTATCAGGTGAGCCTCGACTGCGTTTGGGGGGTTTGTTACAGAGACGTCGGGATTGAGAGGGAGAATTTCGTAGTCGGTAGCTCTGTAGACATTTTGTCCCATGAGTTGACCTTTAAGCTCACGACCGGTGAGGACAATGATGTACTCGGCTGAGAAGTATATAAGTTTGACATACATTCAAAAGAACAGTAGACCACGTACACATAACCAGAGTAATCATTCCAACGATTCCATATATTGTCTTGGACGACCGGGAAGCAGTAGGAGGTGGTAAGGTATTTGGGGCTAATTGGTCTGCTACTTCAGAAATGCGCTGAGATATCATGCAATGCCTCTCACTCACGATTCGTGACAATAGCTCCAGAATTTCGGAAGATTGTCAGGCTTGGTGCGCCAATTGGCTCAACTGGAAGGAATGTGTAGGATTCATTACTGTCTATGTACCTGTTTTGGGTTGTAAGTCAAGCATAATAACTGTTAGGTGGATACTCACAGGTTTAACCTTTGGTAAAGGTTCTTCATGGTTGAGGGAGGAGGTTGTCGTCGTAGAGAAAGATGAAGGAACTAGTGCTGTACCTCAGACATGCGTCGGCAGTCAGCGTGATTTTGTGAGCGCCATCCGCGTCTGTTTGCTTGAACAAGTTCTCAAGTTTGCAGATCCCTCCAAAGTCGCGTCCACCAGGTTCCATTTCCTACACGGTCACATCCTCCCTTTCACGCCTGGTTTTCTGCCAACGGCTCTTATTTTGCAAGTATGAAGTTAACACCAGAACTCATCCAATCTGTCCCGTCTAATTTAAATCCTATAAAAGAGAGACAGCTCGATCTTCGAGGTGAGCATAATCTCTTGAAATCCATCCAGAAAATTCATTTCACAAGAATACATCAGGGTACAAAATCCCTGCCATCGAAAATCTTGGTATCACTAAGGTGCGCTTTCTCCACGAACCGTTAGTTGTCAGAAATATTCAAACATTCAGCGATGTTTGCTTGTCTAGGATCAACACGATGCCATAGATTTCACAGACAACTCAATAATTGTCCTCGGAAACATCCCACTCCTCCGACGTCTTCGAACGCTTCTTCTTGCCAACAACAGAGTTTCCTCCATCTCAACATCCCTCCACCTATCTGTGCCAAATCTCACAACTCTCGTCCTCACAAACAACAACATCGCCGAACTAGGTGATTTAGAACCTTTGAAAGATGTCAAGGGACTTAAATACCTCTCTTTAATGGGAAACCCTGTACAAGAGAAGAAATGGTATAGAGAATGGTTAGCATGGAGGATACCAGGGTTGAGAGTACTAGATTTCCAGCGAATAAGAGATAAAGTACGTTTCTGTCTATTTCATCACACGATATTCGTAAAGTATCTCCCCTTAACAATTGTTGATTGTGATGATATAGGAACGACAAACAGCAAAATCGCTATTCCTGACCGCAGACAACCTCCCTACTCAACTCGCTACTACATTGTCAACAACTGTATCACAACATCACGGTCAACAACCTGTTGCAACAGATGAGCCTAAACCAGCTGCCACGCCTGGTAAAGCAGGTCGTCTGATGTCCAAGGAAGAAGCCGACAAAGTCAAGGAAGCTATTGCTCGTGCGACGTCAGTGGAAGAGATTAGGAGACTGGAGAGACAACTAAAAGAAGGATTTTTACCTTCAATGGAAGCTGTTGGTGCATAGTAGCGAGATTCAGTGGATTTGTGTTTGTGACCGATTGTATTTTGTGTTGGCGCATTTTACTTGCCTCATTGTATTCCCCTACTGTTTTCTTTTCATGGCACTTCGTTACACAAATCTTGATATCCAATCATTGGCATTCCATACTAGTAAGTTTTATACATGAATCCTCCAGAGGTAATCCATCCTACAGAAAACGAGACATGAAAGCAAAAACCAATATCTTCACCGATTTCCCTGACCTGCGTGAGTTACAAGCTCCCGAGACCTTTGTTACCAATCCACAAACCATGGAAAGCAAGTCCCAAGAACGCAGTAAGATTTGCAATAGAACTATATCCATGAAGAGCACCGAATTTCTTATTCAAGGCTTTCATTTCAGCGGAGACCTTTGAAAGGGAACCATCATCAATATTGTAGTATTCATAAGAGGGGATACAACTTACCCCTTCTTCGTTGTAACTCTTCTCCTCGGCTTTCTCGAGTTTGTGACGTTGGAACATAGTCCTGCCAACCAGCACAAACTACTTAGCAAACCCCAACCTATATAAAATCCAAACTGTACGACATACTTTGAGACTAAAGGTCCGATTACAAACTGATTGGCAATTTGAGCAATTATGACCGATGCAAGTGTATATGCTTGAGCAACATCGGCGACACGAGGATTAGATAGATGGGAGAGTACGAGAGGGTGGCTTGCTGTCCAGAGATACAATAAAGCAGATCCGATACCGATGGATAGACCGAAGTAAATTGGGAATGTACGATGTTGAAGGTTTCCGAATTGTTGTCGGGCTAGATAACTTGATTGAATTGTTTGCATACCGTCAAAATAACCCAATCGACGTACGTAGACTCTTAAAAGCGATTACACCTGTTGTAAATTCCAAGGTTATCAGTGTAAGTACTGCAACTGAAGAACATGAGACGTACCACCAATAAATGTGACCCAGAGTGCTATCAAGTAGAGGTGAGGATCAGGAGAGAAATCATGTATGAATACTTCAAAGTTCACTCACACATTCCAAATGCCCAACTATAACCAACGAGATAGAGTCCTCGGAGAGTGAACAAGCTAGTCACAGAGGACAGTGTCAATACCTCAACAATTGCCATTGCAGTCGGGGGTTCGTCGAGATTGTGAACCGAGAGTTCAACTTCAAGTTGTTAGGATACAGTCACTGGATACCTGGAGGTTGACAAACAGAATGGAGGGGGGCCTAGGAGTGTGTTTCTCGGCACTATAGATGCGTACAGTTCCCACAACGTAACACACGTTGACAATCTTGGGATCCCGCCCGTGGCAGTAGAGAAAGCAAAGCTACATTGATAGTACAAGTGTCCTGTTATGTGGCGAGTCGAAAATTATACAGAAGGGAGAATGAAAGTAGTACGTGAACAAGATGAAAACCCGTCGAGCACCGAACAAAACAAGCAACGTGATAGGCTACAAGTAATAACTCTGGCAGGAAGATCAATGGTATCGATCCCAGTCCATTCCTGGTCGCATACCCATCATACCCATGCCCATACCTCGTCTTCTAGGTCCACCTCCACGCTCTTCTCTAGAAGCAGTTAGCACGACATGCTTATCGACCAACTATAATAACGTTCGTTCGTAAGCATATGGGAAGCAAAGATAGAAACAAACAACGAACGTCATTAAGAATATTGGCGGACTTTGTGAGGGTTGCTAAGAAGGCTGTCAATTGAACATCTTCGTATTCCTGTGCGACATTATGCATTAGCACGGGGTGACGTTAACGACATTGGAGACGTACGGTATCGAATTCTTCCCTGAATGCTTTGTGCTCGCTCGCAGGGAGTGATGCAACCAGAGCAGAAAGGGATCGAAGGGTCGCATGGTCATTCACCGCTTGTCCTGTCATCAAGATATGTAGATGATTTAACAGAGGATAATATGAACTGGCAAGGACATACTGACCTGCAAGGACGTCTGAGACATATTTTACGAGCAGAAGGATACGATCATGAAGCATCTTGACGGCAGCACGTTGCGTTTGTAGGTGTGATTCATCTAGAGAGGATGGATCCGAGTGAGCCTCAGTACAAGATAATATAGCAATGAAATGAGGCGTACAACTGGTGCCACTTCCACCTCCTCTAGAAGTCCAATCTACAGCAATACGCTCTGCCTCTCCTGTCTCTACTTTATAGTTGACTTCTACAAACACAGAACGAGTCTTACGGTCCCGAATTTCGATAGTAGGCTCATAAGCTTTGAACGGTAGTGCTTGGGAGCCAAGATCCGATGATGCTGCAACGAAGACTGTGGAAGGCTGTAATACAAGGAGGAGTGGGGTAGAGCTGTATGCTGTGAACTGAAAAGGAAATATTAGCATAGAGGGAAAGATATGCAAATATAAAACAACCTGCTCGTGAAGGGCGATATGTTTGGATGTGGGATGAGGCGCGACTGTATACCAGCCGATGAACTCGATAGAAGGGAACACCTGTTTGTCTTGAGATCGCATGGAGAGTTAGTTTCAGGTCGAGCACAAATCAACGCTCTTACATTGTTCTTTTCTAGCGATGAAGAAACCTTGATCGACGGTGAGACCATCATCTTCCACGGCAAGTTCGAAGGTGTTTACAATTTCGACTTCACGCCCATTTTGGGAGCCAAGTAGAGCACCGAGAACTGCAAGATAGTGAGCGTCCAAAAGAGAGATAGGTGGAGGAACGATTACCGACCGAAAGGACTGCTCGACCCAGTCTGAAGTTTTAATCTTGTGAAATGTTCGGATATATTCAGGATAGGAAGAGGATGCCTGTAAAGAGAATGAATGTTAGTGGAGGAAATCAAAGTGGCAATTTGAGCTTACAGAGCGAGAGAGAGACCACTGGTGGTTGTGGAGGGCAGGACAACTGGCAGATCGTCTGTTTCCATTGCAGCCATCGTGAACAAGGTCGACGTCGAGATCCAAGTATAAGTACTAGTCGGTGAACGCGTGTGGCGGCGTTATAATCCTGGTCGCGCTCCAGCCAATCAGCTTCCGCGATGGCGATGCAGATCGCAGGCGGTCATAGATCTAATCTAATCTTTTCAGCTGAGTGGAATCTAATCTAAGAATGATTGTACGCGAACCCGAACAAGACGCGTCGGTATTACTTGCTCTGCCACCAACTTCCACCATGTCTGGCTTCGATGCAAACCGCATATACTCTGTCGCAGTACACGACGCGCCCGACCCTGTCGCTCCGGATTCTCCTTCGGAGACAGAAAAGCTACTGCTGGAGTTTCTGCTTCAATACCGTGTTGGGAGCGAGTTCATATACAGGTGAGCTTTTACTCAAACCGTTTTCTTCTATCAACGGACGCGACATATTCGTCACAGAGACAAAATACGCGGGAATCTACTGTTAAAGGAGCATTATCTTGAAGTCGATTTGGAACATATCACAAATTTCAATGAAGATCTTGCAGAGGCAATTTCGCAAAGGCCAGCGGAAGTTCTCCCATTAGTACGCGTTTCTAGTCTTCTCACATGTCCTCATCTAATCATGTCTATAGTTTGAGTCTGCTGCCACAAAGACTGCCCGAATGATTCTCTTCCCACTGGCAGCGGGATCGGAAACAGGTCAAGAACACGCAGCCCAGTCTATACCCAACGTGCAGGTACTCATCAAGTCTGCCCACAACCTTCAAAACTTCCGCAACTTGAACGCCAACACTGTTAACCATCTTGTCCGTATACCCGGCATCGTTATCGCCGCTTCTGTTCTTTCATCACGCGCAACCAAACTCCATCTTCAATGTCGTGCTTGCCGCTCCGTCAAGATCATCACTCCGCCTGGTGGTTTAGGTGGTCTTGGAGCAGGCGGAGACAGGGGCTTACCTCGTATTTGTGATGCGCCTGCCGTTGAAGGTCAAACTAAAGATTGTCCAATGGACCCATATCTCGTCATTCACTCTAAATCATCATTCACCGACCAACAAACACTGAAATTACAGGAAGCTCCAGATATGGTCCCCGTCGGTGAACTTCCTCGACATATTCTCATGTCTGCAGACCGATACCTTACAGGACAAGTGGTTCCCGGTTCACGAGTGGTCGCGACTGGGATATATTCAACATATCAGTCTGCTAAGACGGTATGTTCTCCGGGAAATTGAACTAATTTCTTCGTTGACCTATTCGTTTCCACTCCCATTTTCAGAAAGCCACGAATGGCGCGGCTGCTTTACGTACTCCATATCTTCGCCTGGTGCATTTAGAGGTGACTTCACCGACGGCGGGCCGGGGTGGCATGAATCCTTTCGGTTTACAATTTACACCAGAAGAAGAGGAAGAGTTTGGAGAGATGGCTAGAAGTGATAGATTCTATGAACGATTCTCTAGAAGTGTCGCTCCTAGTATCTTTGGTAGTCTTGGTATGATCACTCATCTATCCGGATAGGTTTTCTTCAGAGTTGCATGCTCATGATTCTCCACGTTAGATATCAAGAAAGCGATTACATGCTTGCTGTTTGGCGGCTCTAAAAAGATTCTACCTGATGGCATGCGACTGCGTGGAGACATCAATGTTCTTTTACTTGGCGATCCTGGTACCGCAAAAAGTCAGCTTCTCAAATTCGTCGAGAAGGTACGAGGGACAATATCATAAACTTCCTATGTTATTAAACGCGATCCATTTACTAGGTCGCACCGATTGCTGTTTATACTTCGGGAAAGGGTTCCAGTGCAGCTGGTTTAACAGCCTCTGTTCAGCGTGATACAGTATCGGTACGACTTCTCCCTTCATTTCACTTGTTGAAAGTCTCACCTTCAAACGCAGAGAGAATTCTATCTTGAAGGGGGAGCGATGGTACTGGCGGACACCGGTGTTGTGTGTATAGATGAGTTTGATAAAATGCGAGATGAAGACAGAGTTGCCATCCACGAAGCCATGGAGCAACAAACAATCTCTATCGCGAAAGCCGGTATCACAACTGTGCTGAATTCACGAACCAGTGTCTTGGCCGCTGCAAATCCTGTGTGGGGTAGATATGACGAAGGTCGTAGTCCTGGAGAGGTATTGGAACTATCCTCTCCTTTTTGCGCATTTCTGATGCTATACCTTTCTTTTCGTGCTATGATAGAACATTGATTTCCAAACGACCATTTTATCCCGTTTCGATATGATCTTCATCGTCAAGGATGAACACAACGAACAACGCGATAGGGCAAGTGCTCAGATGGTGGAATATATGTCTGCATGCATGCTCATTTCTCTCATAGATGATCGCGAAACATGTTATGAACATTCACATGAATCGACCAAACCCAAATGGAGAAGAGCATGGAGAGGAATCTGGAGAAATTGATATCGACAAAATGAAGAGATACATCGCATACTGCAAAGCGTATGTCTCGACACTTTCCAAGTCGCATCCGTCGTATCTGATCGTAAAGCTGATTAACCTTTCTTCGCCTTCATCAGTAAATGCGCTCCTCGATTATCGTCTGAAGCTCAAGAGATGCTCAGTAGCCATTTTGTTTCACTACGGAAACAGGTTCAACAGTTAGAACGAGATAATGATGAAAGAAGTTCTATTCCTATCACCGTTCGGTACGCTAGATTATCTTCTCTCATCGCAGTACCAATCTCCTTGACATAAGCTGACATATTCTTTGCAACTTTTCCCTAGTCAACTGGAAGCTATCATCCGAATCTCCGAATCCCTCGCCAAACTCACGCTCTCCCCCGTCGTGAAAAACCATCACGTAGAAGAAGCAATACGTTTATTCAAATTCTCAACAATGGATGCTGTATCAGCTGGGTCAGCAGATGGACTTTCACGCGGAGAACTGAATGACGAGATGAACAAGATTGAGAAGGAATTAAGGAGAAGGTTACCTATTGGTTGGAGTACGAGTTATCAAAGTTTGGTTAAAGAATTCGTTACGCAACAAGGATATTCGAGTCATGCGCTCGAGCGAACACTGTTCATTTTGGAGAAGAGGGAGATTATTAGATTCTCGGGGCAGGTGAGTTCTCTTTCCTTTTTCAAACTGGTTCTTCTGTTTGGCTCATCATGAATGACAGAAAAAAGTGGTTCACCGAGTGGGAGTGTGATGTAAATCAGTATCAGTCTTGCTTTTTTGTATTCTATTTACGGGGCGCATTGCTATCGATTGTTTTCATGTTGTAGTCTCAGAGTGTACTCAACGCAAGTGATGTCACGGACACAATGATACATTATCAGGCAAATGTTTTTCAACGCCCGCCTAGCTCAATCGGATAGAGCGTCAGACTCTTAGGCGAGGTGATCTGAAGGCTGCGAGTTCGACCCTCGCGGTGGGCTAGTGTATTTGTTTTTGTACTTACTTCTACTGATTACAATTATAGATATTCAGTCGAACAATATTGATTATGACTCACTGTACATTAATAGTACAAGATTCCAGTACACGTCTACAAACTACAGTCCACTTATCGATACAATTCAAGTGCTCAATTCCGACTACAACTCAGAATGCAACCTTCGCTGTCAAACCATCCGACTCTCGCTGATAACAACGATGCTGGCTAACTTCAAACGCAAACTTTGAAACAAAACCTTTCTCCTGCCCAATTTTCAACACATCAGCTGCAATAGTACCAGCATCAACCTTCCCAACGGTGACAACTCCGTAGGACGATACGACGACATCACTATTAGGGTTGGTGGCATATTCAATTCCTGGAAGGCCCGCGGCTTCACGCAAGAAAACAACACCTAGACGTTGTGTGAACAAAGTGACAATGATTATAGAAGAAAATCTTACCTTCCCCAATAGCACCAATAGCCTTGCAGTGTCCAAAAGCTTCTCTCATCCAATGAATTGTTCTGCCGTTTCCTGCCAGAGTTTGAGCGTGAGTTGCACCACTTGGTACGATGAATGCATCGAACAAGGTGCTCCTCTGTCCCTCAAAATGGTGATCAGCAAACAATCCTTTGCCCGATCCAACTTCGACACCGGCAGGATAAACGTATCCGCGACGGGGACCAATGATCCAAGTTGTTGCTCCACCTGCTTTCAGAGCGGCGCGAACACCTTCAACCTCCGCTATGTTGAAACCATCCGCGAGAACAATCGCAATCCTCCGAGACTTGATAGTCGGTGTCTTGGGAGCGTAATAGAGTTGTGATAGAGTAGGTGAAGACTGTCCGTGGTTGGAACGACTTGGACGCTCCGGAACGACACCACCTACATTGATGGCGACTTTCTTCGCCAAGTCGAAATCAATGTTGTTCAACAGCTTGGTGTAACTTTCGTATACAATGGGTTCGTCACAGTGCGAAAGTTCGAAAGAAATAGCGCTGATCAAGTGAGCCCTTTCGTATGATCGAAGGGAGTTATAGAATAGTTGAGCTTGATTGTAATGCTCCTGGAATTTCGCTCCACGGACGCGTTGCTTTATTCCTACAACCTTCTGCGCGTATCTGTATGAAAAGTGAATTACATATTTCAATCATTTGAATGTTGAACACTCACTCATGATAGCCTCCAGCTTCTGGCTTGACAGGCGCTGTGATATTCTTCCGATTAGGCCAGTAGTTTATCTCTCCGGTAGTAATCTTATGTCTCATTGCACCATCCCGCTGGTTGTTGAGCACAGGACAGACAGGTCTGTTGATAGGCAATTCCTCCCAATTAACTCCAAGACGGGTTATTTGCGTGTCGAAGTAGGAAAAATTGCGACCTTGTAAGAGGGGATCATCACTGAAACCGATTCCGGGAACGACATGAGAAGTGCAGAATGCAACCTGCTCCACCTCAGTGAAGTATTCATCGACGCAACGGTTGAGCTCCATTTCTCCAATAACTTCTAAAGGAACGAGCTCCTCCGGCCATAGCTTCGTCGCATCCAAGATATCGAAATCGAAATCGTGCTCCTTCGACTCGGGTATACACTGAATAGCGAACTGCCACTTCGGTGGTGCACCGTTTTCGATGGCTTCTTGAAGATCTTTGCGGTGGAAGTCTAAAGTCCTGAGCGTCAGACAATAAGCTTGACCACAAGTAAACACTACAAACCAGGATCTTGGCCGTTAATCTTCAAAGCCTCGTCCCACATCAAGCTATGAACGCCAAGCTCTGGAATCCAATGAAATTTTACAAAGTGTCGTTCGCCCTTTGCGTTGACCAAAGTGTAGGTGTTGACACCAAATCCTTGCATCATTCGGAACGATCGAGGTATACCACGATCCGACATAACCCACATCACCATGTGAGCAGCTAGAGGGACTAAGGTAAGCACGGGTCGGCTGCGTTCGATATGTGAGGTACATACACTCTGGCTGGAGCCCCACAAAATCCCAAAAATTGTTATGAGCAGATTGACCCTGTGGAACCTCGTTGTGAGGTTCAGGCTTGACCGCATGGATAATATCGGGAAACTTGATAGCATCCTGGATGAAGAAGACAGGAATATCGTTACCGACAATATCCCAATTGCCCTCGTCCGTGTAGAATTTGACCGCAAAGCCTCGCACATCGCGAACCGTGTCCTTTATAAAGATTTAGATTTAAACCGACAATGAAACATGCTGATGCGATACTTACAGCACTACCACGAGAGCCCTGCACGGTACTAAACCGAACGAATGTGGAGGTAGTCCGAGAGGGATCTGTCAAAACGGGGGCGTATGTATACTTGGAAGCTCTATCGTCATAAACCTGTTGAAACTATTTGATCCGAATGTCAATATTTGGTGTGAACGCAGTTCCCCACCTTGAATATTCCGTGAGCACCAGCTCCACGGGCATGAACGACCCGCTCTATGTGGAATTGTGGTCAATCGGAGAGAGCAAGAGGACATGAGGCAAGGTAACCAAACCTGGAATTCTTTCGTGGTCAAAGCGATGGATTTTCTCTCTGCCAAACTGATCCTCTAGCAAGGAGGGACCAGTGCCAGTACCATCAGAAACTTTCAACCTGCACGATACCACATGAATGGGTAAATTTCCCTGCGGTAGCGAAAAGAGACGAACCAGTTATCGGTGTCTGATACAGGAACGCCATGGTCAGTAGTATGAGTATAGCCTTTAGAACCTGTTGCGGTAGGGTCTTGAATGTCGCGCTGCAGATCGGCAAGCTTTGCAGATTGAGTAGCGGAAACGAAGGCCTGTTTGACTGCGCCTGTGACGGAGGACATGATGAGCGAGCAGAGAAGAGTGTTGAGGGCATTGTGAAGGACGACGAAGGGATTATATAGTCGGTGAGTGCGAGATGCGGGAGGGGGAGACGTCAGGCTTGACGCAGATCGCGGGGCAGCATTGGCCCAAGTCAAACTTGCATTCAACGATGGTTGGCCAACGACGTCATCACACCACACCGAGTTGGAGAGAGAAACGATTTATAATTATTTAAATTATTACGAGTGGCGGATACTAACAGGAATGTCGTGGATATAGCGGAAAAGAGAAAGAGACTCAACGAGAGGCATATTCAACATAGGAATGAGAGAAAAATTCAACAAACGAGAGGTCTATCAATCCAAAATACCAGCAATCTCACAAAGATAACGAACTAGATAGGGGGTAGGGTGAACGGTGGGGAATGTTGACAATGCTCTACAGGTGACGGTAGATGTGATACAACACACGATGCATGTATGTCAACTATATCGTCTTCGCCGAGAGGTGAAACGTTGCAAACGGCTTCAATTCGTACACATGCCGAAACGCTTCACATCGCCGCTAAGACGAGAGCGGGTGTTGCATAAACTAGACGACAAGAATCATTAGTCAATGACTCGAGCAGAGAGTGCCAACATCGGACGCACACAACCATAGAAGTCAGACATAAGAGATTCTATACGATTCCGTTACTTGGCGTCGTCGCAGTCACAACCAGCCTCCTTCCCCTTGCTAGACCAGCTGCGGCCACATTTTTCACAGCGAGAACGGGATCCACCGCCGACACCGACAGACGAAGCGGATGAGGAGGAACCGTTCCCAGGTTCGGCTCGATGAATAGAAACGATATGACGCTGGAGGTCATGCTTCCTACTGAAAGCTCGACCACAAGATTTCTGGCTGCATATGAAAGGCTTTGCTCGATTTGGGTTGTGAGTCTGTATATGCGTCTTCAGGTTGAATTGACGAGCAAAGGCTGGGAGTAATATTGTGAGTGAGGAAATATATAACGACACATGTGCAAGAACACTTACATCTGCTGCAGTTAGGACACGCGTATTTCTTTTTCGGGTCACTCGTGAGAGAGCTTTCCGACCTAGGAGCGCGAGGTACCTGGGATGCCACGGGAAGTGGTGCAGATACATTGGCGGGGGATACAGTTGCCTGCTGTACAGCAACGGTGGGATATGATTGAGGGTAGTAATCAGACGCGGAGGAACTTCCCACGCGGATTTGATTGATGGGCTCGTAGTCAGAGAAACTCCCACGAGAGAGCACCACTGGGGAAACCGAGGACATAGAGAGACTGCTAGGGGAGCTGTGCTCGGAGGGAGGGCTGTAGGTGCTGGTATTATCAGCAGGGAGCAGTCCCAGTCGTTTGAAGTCCATATCAATTTCTTCGCTGGTGACGAAGCTTCCAGCGGAATAATGAGACGAAGGGGAATGTGTAGGGTAGTTGTAACTGGAGAAACTATCCCCGTAACCAGAGTCGTATGCAGAAGCAGACTCGGAAGAGACTGTGAATGTAGATGGGACACCACGAGTGGGAGTATCGGATCTCACGTAGGTGAAGAAATCACTTGTCTCGACCACTGCTGGGAGATTGTCGAGTTCTGCACCGAAGGCGGCAAGAGAGTCAATTTCTGACTCGAACTGTTCGGGGTGAGGAGCAAGGACGTCAGCGGAAAGCTGGCTGTACTGGAGAAAGTCGAAGGATTGTTGTTTGGAGTTCAAACTACTGTCGTCGTAGCCGTAACCGTCGTCTGCCTTGGACAGGTATATGGGCTCGTTGAACTGCTGCGTAGCAGGGTAGAACTGCGAGTAGGTTTCAGACATTATGACGGTAGAACGAATGCAGCTGCGGAAGGGTTATATGCAAAGTGCGAGGGTGAGGTGAGGGTCGAAAGGAAAGCGATGGGGGGTTGTTGTTGTCGTGGAGGAAGAGTCAAAAGGTGGTTGCTGCGGAGACACGCATGGTAATATTCACTTTCCCACCCCTCACGTGGCTGTGCTCCGCGCTCGGCAACCTTCTTACTAGTCCTGCCTTTTTCGGCCGCGCTCAACTGAACGCCTACCCAGACAAACAATGATCGAGCTGTTCCACAAATCAGTATTAGTCAACAGCTTTCTTCAGCTAGTAGTGGCTCGCCGAGCACCCTCTCAACCTCCCAAAATTCTGTTCTAGGTCTTCGCACTCAAACACAAGCACTTTACTTGATCTTTATCTATATTGAATGCTGCGCAAGAATTCTGCAAGATGGCCCAGTTGACCAGCTGCCGAATCAACAACTCTGCTACTCCGTGACAGATCGGGCTCGGCTCCGCGATGCTAGCAGCGACCATTTGTTTCATCAAATCGTATACTGAACACCGAGTCCTGACAACCCAACTCAAGATCATAATGTTATACGACAACAAAAAGTAATATCAACATCATGCTCTTTGACCATCGCTGAAACTTCAAGTTGTCTGTATCCCCTCGCGGTGAAACGACGGCAAAATTACTACGGTAGAGAGTCTGCGGTTCGCTTCGAGACCACTTCACTTGATCTTCCAACGAACAACAACAATATCCGCAGTCTAGTCAACCCGGTACCGAGGAACCTTCGCTACTACACTTGTATACAAACGATGCAGAGACACTGGAAGACTTGGAAAAAATACTTAGACATCACGCTGCGGACTTCCTCGACACCCAATACTCGGATATCAACGCAAGAGTCGCAGTCTCTACGTTGTACAATCGTAGTCATATTTTTACTGATTCAGGAATTCAGTAGATCCTCAAAATTCGCAGAATGAGAGTACTCGAGTACAAATATTGCCTTCTGTTCACTGCGGATGATATTGTCCCTTGTGTTCCATCGACATCCGCTGCAATCATTCCAATCACATCCAATCGCAAGCGACTCGGTCACATCCCCCATATGGGTGCGACTGCGATCTCGCAGTTTCGTAGCAAACACCCAAAACCGTCGAAAGTGTCGCTCCATCAAATCCGCAGGGCGCAGCCGTAAGAGGCTCTATAAAAGCATGCTTGAAGATACTTACGATTCGTTTTTCGAACGACCCTCGACTTACGGCCACCATTAACGACACAAACTTGCACTACCGATGTCCTAATCCACAACAGCGCTAATTCCTTGTTTTCTATCCGCTATCTCTCTTATTATTGTCTTCGGATCCTGGGCCACTTTGCACCAAACAACTGGAATATCTTGGTTTCCTGTCTTGACCATTCAACAAGGTTTACCAAAGGTAGCCTGGCTCCAAACTCTCCTCTCTGGTGGTCCATGACTCGACTCAAACTATACTTCTGTGATTCACATGGATGGGTTCAATGGCCTACGGTTGACGTGGACCATCGGCGACCAATCATTCTTGACCGCTGGAAGGCATGCATACCTGTCATTGTTAGTCATTGTCTACAGTATGCAATCGAATTTCATTTATTCACATTCCATTGATACAGCTAGTTGTGGTTCCCTAGCCACGACGCCCCGAAGCTGATGCTGGGCGTTGTCATTTCAGCGACTCATCACGGATCGAGGAACCTAAATGAAGAAAACACATTTGTCAGGTGATGTTAGTAGGTCATGGTCGATGATTGCACTCTAACCCCCATGACGCAAATGTGGCCGAGATGAGCAGGGTGATTACTCGTTCGTAAAATGTTGAGGCCGACTGACCACGTACATTCCATCTCATGTCCTGAATGACCAGAATGTCTTCGTCACTGGAAACTTATTTCATCCAACAATCCGTCAGCGACGAGGCTGTTCGTGGAGATCAACGATCATATTTGACGTGTATGTGTACTTCTAATATTCAAACCCTGTCCATGCCGACGGGCTTTCGTGGCCGTTTCACAATCTAAACGGAATTAGTGAATACATTGCATGAGGGTAATACAATTTGCCTTTGAAGATGCTATGTTATCTTTCATCGATTATAGACCGGTGCAAGCTTCTAAATCCTATATGTTGCCCTTATGCGCGATATGTGGCTGTAAACAGTCCTTTACTCAGGATTATCAATCTCCTCTCAATTAAGATATCATTTTGTTCTTGCATGAGCGATTCCTCCTCACTGCCCGCCTAGCTCAATCGGATAGAGCGTCAGACTCTTAGGCGAGGAAATCTGAAGGCTGCGAGTTCGACCCTCGCGGTGGGCTACTCATATCGTCCATCCATTTTTTGCAACATTGCAAAACTTTTTGTCTAATTTCTCCCGAGACCTAACATTACAATCACGTACAGGTTCGCTGCAAGCACAATCAAGAAAATGAGAGAAACTAATAAAGTCAATAACCAGCCATTGCTGAAATCGATCCATTCATCCTCCACCACAGACTCAACGTCAGACGGCGGGATGACATCCAGGTGCGTGACTGTCGCATGTTCCTCCGCCTTTTCATCTATCTCTATTTTGTCATCTCCGGCGATACTCATATCCTGCACGTTGCTATGGGTTTCTTCGAAGATGCCAAGGACTGGGAGCTCGTTGGTGACAACCTCGTCAATGTCCGGAGATGGAAGTATTGAAGCATCTGTATCATCCGTCTCGACTGGAATCTGTTGTTTCTCATCTATCGGTGATTCTTTGACGATCTTCGGTCTACGAACCCTCATGATCTCCTTGGATGATGTCAACCAAATGAGAGGAAAAGCTACGAATGGCAGAACGATGGACAGTGCCACTTGAGATGCAACCAGTAGAACGTCAATTCCATCTTTTCCAACAGCGATGGCCACGACCATGGATGGTACCAGTCCAATCATTCTTGTTATAATTCTTCGAAGGAATGACTTTTTTCGATTCATCAGTTTTCCATTTGATCACCGTTCTGGATAAAAATGCCTCACAGAAATTCTCCATTCAATAAATCCTTCAGATACAATTTGACCCGCCAGTGTAGCGGTTATACTCGCAGTCTGGCCTGCGCATAGCAAAGCTAAAGCGAACAAGAATGCGGCACCTTGTTATAATTATAAGTATTAAGTTAGCGGGGGTTTTCTTCTCTGCAGATCATCGACTCAACTGACCTTTCCCTATGTGTGCTTTGATAAGATCATAGGCATCAAAAAGTCCCGCGGGTGTGTTCTTGTTCGATTCAAAGAACACAGTGGCGGCAATTATGAGAATACTGTTGGGAAGTCAGCTATGAATACATGGCTCCCATCAATAAATATACGCACGCAGAATTTATCGGTACGGCCAAGGCAATGAGGCTGGAGATCACATCGACCAATCCATGTACAAGATGTGATCTGATAAAGGACAATTCCTTGTTCTCCCTGCCGTATTTATTTCTATAGTCTCTTGATAGCTTGATCCGTTCCGACCGAGAAACCTCAAATAGAGACGCGATGTAACGTTTCATCCTGCTCTTCAGACCAGTGGATTCCTCGTTACGAACGGCTGGCGGTGGAAGGTTCTGAGGCTCTGAGTTGACTCTGTCCTGAGTTGCAAGAAAAGAACCCAAAAACAATGCATGCGGCATTACAGTTGCACCCAAGATACCAACGGCTGAAATGAAGGTCAACGGCTATTCTATCCAGTCACTGAAAGGACGAGTTTACCAGTGTAGAGGGCATCAGGATTTGTCTGAAATAACTTCTTCGAAGGGATATACCCGAGGAATACGTGAGGCCAATTCGGTGATACTTTGACTAGAAGAACAATGAAACATGCCAAAACTCCAAACACCTATCGGAATAACACGAGTCAATAAATTATTTCTCCCAACGTAGAATATACGCACCAGAGCAATGACGGTATATTCGAAAATCTTGACCGGTCGACCTTGTCCTCGGGATGGATCCCCGATGACCAAGAAAATTAAAACATCACTTGCGGTCAGGAGAACTGCTGCCCAAAGAGGCAGCGCGGGGAAGATGAGAACAAGTCCTATAGCAGATCCAAGTAATTCTGCCAAGTCTGTGCTGATTATAGCAATCTCACTCAAGACATAGAGCGGATACAGAACAGCGTATCGAATCAATTTTCGATGTTTAGGCCTGTCATAAAGAAGCAATCTGCAATGGGTAGCTAAGTCTATCAAGGTTACTCTCGTTTTAGTCGAGCTTTCACAACAAATCTTCAGATGTTCCTTACCGAATCCCGTTACGCAGCCCAGCTTAAAAGCCAAAGACTACATGCGCGGTTAGGACAGAGATAGCTTCCGTAGAGAATGAGTACCGACTTGCAGAACCATCGCACCCAAACCTGCGACGAGAATAATAAATAACATCGGTCTATAGCCAAATTGGGAGCCTGCTTGTAGGTCTACACTCCAGTTCCCCCTAGATACGAGGCGTTTTTGTTAGTTTGAAAGAGACTGTAGACCCAATATTTTTGAACTACTCACGGATCGAAGTAGGCCACTGCACAGACAATGCCTACCCCAACATGTTTAGTGATATGATGCCCGACGCGTTTGGCTGACATCCAAGCATAATCCCTCAAGCTCTTTCGCGGGGGATCAGGCAAGTCCGCCTCACTGTCTTGTTGCAAATGAGAGGTGAGCGAGGCGAGCGGGGGCATGATTTGTGAAAGATGGGGAGAAACAGTGGAGAGCTGAAGGACGACATGGCTAAGGATACTTGTCGGGACCAGGAGAGTGGGTGGAGACAGAAATTCGGTATCGTCGATATGTATATTGCACCGTTGTCCTTCCCACTCGATTCGGCTGTCTCTTGTGAACCGGAAGGTGAATGAGAGAGTTAAGCACCCGTGGGAACCATTGCCTCACTCCCGAACTCACCAGTCGGCGCTTCCTCACCAAGTTCGCTACTTCAACGTGCAGGCCATCCTCGACGTCGAGAACAACGACGACCGAGAGGTAGACACCATCTCGAAATGGACGATCTGCATCCGCCGGATGACTACAGCCACAGATTCTTCATCTGGCATGAATGGATACAGGCAAGTTTCTCCGTGTGTTCACTCCGCCCAAATTTACTCATGTCTACCTAAATCAGGCCAACGGTCCACTAACCAACAAGAACGTGTTTGACTATTTTGCAACATCCATGTTCTACGATAAACAAAGCAACAACCAGGTACTTCGCATGCAGACCATGCATACGGGCTTACCACTCGTAAATGAAGCCGAAGAACTCAGGTCAGTCTGTTTGTGGTCATAACGGCATAAAACCTGGTACTGATGCGCACTTGCCATAGACGATTTACTGGCATTGAATTTGCATTAGTGCATTCTCAACCGCCATCGCTTTTCATTATACATAAAAGGGATCGCGTTTCCCCTGACGAAGGTGGGTCAATCACAATACCCTACAGTCCCCGGTTATGCTCATTGACATGCTGCGGTAATTCAGTTCGACCTCTCGCCGCTTATTTTATTATGAATAACAGAATATACCAATCTCCTGACGTGTATACCCTAATCTCAAATCGTCTCGTACGTGTCGATCCGTTGCCACTGATTCCAGCTTGGCTGATCCTTCCTTATACAGCTTACGTCTCTGCATTCACTTCAAACTTCGCTGAGCACGTTGAACCAACACAAGCCAGCTTATACCCCCCGGACTGGGTTCGTATGGCCGATTGTGGAAGCAGCATCTTCAGAGGAAACTAAGAAACGCGAGTTACCCGAGGAAGCTACGGCAACATCGGATGCACCGGGAACTTTGGGAGCATCGTCCACCACGAAACGACCCACTGCCAAGAAACGAGTCAACAACCTTCTATTATTAAACGCCATGCGTACGACTGCCATTCACGCAAATCAGTCGTTCACACTACCCATTGCTGCATCAGAATCTGCCGACGAGACCGCTTCAGTCGACCGTACATCCCCAACACCTGCTCCTACCTCTCAAAAACCTGGTACCCCAAAGGCTATTTCGAATGCTCCAACTCCACAAGATCTATCGTCGGTGAAGACAAGTTCGGGATTAGGAAAGAAAAAGAAAAAGCGTCAGTCTTTCTCCTTACTGCTGGTTCTGTTAACCTCATTGGTTCACCTAGGTACAGCTACACTTCCCCCAACAGGTTGAACCTTAGAAAATACACGTTGAGTTGAATCTTCCCCTGGCTCGTGAGGATCAAGTGTATTCTTATATTCCTGGTGAGACCAACTGAGAACATCATCTTAGCGGTCGCCTGTTCAACGAGCTCCCATCTATTCTGAGGAATTAATTCCCGTCTAGAGATCCACCATATTGGCTTCTTTCTGACCTAGCATATGCTTCTCTCATACCTAAGCTAAGTTTCACATATGCTGAATTTAGTAAAAAACATGCACGTAAAGGTTGGATTCGTTTGAAGCCCATTGTATTGTACAGTAATTACACGCTCCACGGCCACAGTGTAAAAGAAATCATTCCTATCGTGCACCGACCCCTGTTAACTTGCCTGTCAACCAACCAAGAGGTGTCTGCAATCCAGCATTGCGTGAACCTAAACCACCACCACCGAGTGCGAGAGGATTCGCGGCAGCAAAAGATTCTTTTCTTGCTTTAGCAGCAAGTTGAACTGAATCAATGAGCCTCGTGTCAGTTATATATATTAGAAGAACAATAGACGGCTCACCTGAATGATCTATCTCTTCTATGTTCGTTTCCAAAACGAGACCACCCTGGATTATTTCGGAAAGAATGTGATGTACCTGAAGTTCAAATTGCGTAAACATGAACGATGTACACACATCACGAATATATGGTTTCTGCTTTCCATGAAAACCTTCTTACCTCGTCGAAATGGAACACCAGATCAAGTTCGCAAACATTCTCAAAAGCTCGATCCAATGACTCAACGAAGACCTAAACGAAAAGAGTTGAGTCAATCAGTGTTTCCCTTTCGAATCGACCAACTCAAACCAACCCTGAGACCTTGCCAAACTACTAACCTGAATCAAATCTAAAATACCCAATTCACTTTCTCCGCCATCTACAAGGAAAACAAAGTAAAGGGTTGCATAATTCCTATACACAACTCTTAACTTTTCTCCAGGTCCGTTTCCATCATCTCCGCCTTCTTTCTGTTGCAAGAAACTTTCCAATTCAGGAGCGTCAAGAAAGTTGCATAACGTTGCTGAACGTGTAGATATCAAAGCGAATATCTTTGATGTGAGAGATTGAGATGCTTGTTGCAGGGGGGTATAGAATTTGGTAAGACGAGGAACACCAGAGGTGTTAACTTTATTGTTGAATGAAGAACAAAGGCTGGGTTGAGCGGAGGAACGGCGCGGTGTTTAATGAAATTAGACTGACAGATAAGTACTGCGTGTATCATAGCTTCAGGATTCGAAAAAGAGGTATTATTGTGAGAGGGAATGAGGCTCTCAGCTTGTGGTGTCCATTAGATAATAGATGAAAAGGATTGAATCAAGCAGAGATGCACTTTATTGGCGATCAATTCCGCGTGAGCGCCATCAGTCACGAGGCTCTGTAACTTGGACGAATTTTTGCCGGCCAATAGTAAAGTTCAGAAATATATAGAGCGGTTTTAAAGTAGCAACACAAGTTTTTCCGGTCAAGAAAAAAAGAGAAAGTGTCCATGTTGACCCTATGAAGCCAAACTTGAAATTCCGGCTTTATTATTAATCTTCTTATACCGCCCATATTGCAGAAACGTAAGGAGAGAGACTGGGTATCTCGCTAATAGCATCGGTTTCATGTCCAATCAAGGATTTGGCTGTCCAATAACTGGCAATGGGTCTCCTCTGGTGGGCTCACATAGATGCTAGCAAATTAATGTTAATCACCGTGGTCATTTGATATGTTGACAGAACAAGCAAAGACCTACATTCAGACGTTGAGCATGGGCAAACCGATGTCGTTGTGTTCTACAATTATAACCATACCAACAGTCTTCCTTGACAGGCAAGTCCACTAAACCACATCGTCAACATCTATAACAACACGACCAGAATATTAGGACGTAACACTCACATGTCGCTTTACGAGAAATCCACCATCTGGTGAATCTTGTCTTGCACAATACCATCATACACGTATCGCAATACCAGTTGTTCTTGTCCCATACACCATCTGAATCTTGTTCAAGGTCAAAGATTTCTTGTACCATGTCCGCGTAATTGAAAGTACGATTGTCTTCATCATCCCTCTTAAGAATGTGTTGAATAACAAAATCCCGCTCCACCGGGTTTTGAGGCAAGTATCCATTCAGACAACCCACAAGCGCTTTCGGACTATGGAAATTCCCAAAGAGGTGAAAATCTTGGTGAAACAGATGGTCAACAGAGGTAGAAGATGCTCAGAAGATATAATCCTTACTGGTAAGGCCCCAAAGATGCACACCGGCGACGAGATGACATCGATGACCTAACAAAGACAAGTTCATGAGTGTATCGATGCGCGAGAGAAGTGAATTTACATTGATCATCTTTGCCGGTCACACTGTTGAGGATGGCCTCTTCGCGATCTTTGTATTGAAGAGAGCGTTTTCGCCGGATGTCGTCCATGGCTCTATGATATTGTCGGTCAAACATCTCAAAATCAATGGGAGGTGGGTCAATATGGAAGTCCATCTGTTCCCCGTGTTGGTATGATCTAAGAACATGGTCCGGGCCATTGAAAACATCCCATTCATAACAGACATCATCTGTCGTTGTTAAAACCACAACGATGAGTCTTTTTATGATGGTATGAACAAAAAATCGAACCAAACGTATCGTTCCCGGAACATGCGTTCCAGGATACCACGTCCCTGAGGAAAGTCGCAACCTGTTCGATTTGACGGAGTTGCGGGGAGGGGTATTGATTCAGGAAATTGTGGATTTCTTGAGTCTCTTCTCCATCATTGTCAAGCAGCTGTTCCAGAAAAATAACTATCCAGAATCGATACATGGCTCTGTGGAAGCGGAATGATTCTTCGTCGTCCAACTTGCTCCTCGTAGAAGTTCTATCTTTGTACCTGAACATTTTTTAAGAATATGGTAGTAGTCGGCACGGCTGTGTGTTGGTTACCTTATGCTAAAGAGATCCTCCAAAGATCGAACAGTTTGTGCATTGACTGCAAGAAAATGACCTATAGATCTGTCGATGGATACTTGCTCCAGAATTTGTGCTTCGTCAGGGAGTGTGGTCAGAAGATCGTAGTCGTGGTCGGCTCCGTTTTGTTCTTCTATGAGCTTCTGGGCCTCTAATCGACGGAGAGCTTGTGGTAAGGTAGGTCCTGCGATATTATTTGCAATTGCCTTGATTATGGACTTTGGATGAACTTGGAAAGTGGCGTAGAAAGTGGCCTTGGACGAGCGGAGTGCGGATGCAAGAGAACGGTAGTCAGGCAGGAAAGTCAAGATGCGGTCGATGATATCTGTAGGAAGTTCAGTTAGCATCTTGGGTCGTCTGTGCATGTTGGGGGACGAGGGCAAGCTATAAGTATGTGCAGTGATGACTCTGAGTGAGTTGCGTGGGAAGGGACACGGCGCGTGATGCACGTGCTTGAATGACCTGATTAGCGCGGAGATAGCGAGTACCAAAATAGGATCGGGGCCGTCATAGGCTTGGCGGTTCCGGATGATAATACGGGGAATGCAAACGGCGAGACGAGGTGCCAAGACCGACAACAAACCGTCACCCAGCACGCGCTATAAATAGCGACGGCTTAATAACGGCCGAGGGAATGCCAAGCCCATCTCTCCAAAAATAAACTGCGCTCTATTTCTGGCTACTCCTCCGCGCGCCTAACGGGTCTCAGTTGTCCACTGCTGCTTGCGCTCTCACCGTCGAAGTCGAAAAAGACAGAATATTGTTGCGGACAATGCGCAGGATATGTTTTGATGGGTGCGCAGACTGGCAGCAACTCTGCGCAGGGGCTTGTCGACGTGGAGGATGATCCCAAGGGATACCAAGAGCCGGTGCTCGGTGGGTTGGCGGTCTTGGCATCCTATATTTACCTTTCGTTCTCTCCAGCCTCAGGTTCAAACATAGATTTTCCTCCTTGGCTGCACTCAAATACCCCCTTCCCAGTCAATAGCCCGCACCTCTCCTCCCCTCAACCACAATGTCCTCGCTAGCCACCCACAGCGACCCCTCCTACCCTCCCAATCCCGACGCCGCTGCAAAGGCCCTCTTCTCCTCCACCTGGCGTGTACTCGACTCGGTAAGTTTCTCTTCTTTAGCTCACGCATCCAAGTTCGCTCACAAGATATAATTTTCTCAGTCTCCCCCGCCCAGCCTTCGCGAAATACTCAACGCCTACAGGTCCAAGGGTGATGGTGATCGAGACATGCTCCTTGCCATGCTCAACGCCAAGAGTGCTGAAGACCAGGTACTGAATGTTGCACTACTTTCCGCTCGCACAAGTACCTCTAACCGAATATTTTATTATAGCGTCTCGCCTCGCTAGCATCATTGCATCGCACTATGCTTGAACTTTACCAGACACCCGTGCCGTCATCTCAATCAACTTACCATTCCCAGTACACCGATACCCACTACCAGCAGCATCATTTCCCCTCACCTCCGAACACTTCGTATCATTCATCTCCCATGCAGTCCCATCCCTACCCTCTGGGTGAACATTCAGCACGCTCTCGTCAGCACAGAGCAGACGAACCGTCTTCTTCCGTTCGCTCCCGTACGAATTCCTCAGTCGCTTCGCAATCCCGCAAACGTCGTCGTGGCTCACCTTCACCTCTCCCTCGAGAACGTATTCGTACAAATTCCTCTGATACATACTTGCAGGACCCTCCTTTACCTCCTTCACCTTACTCGTCTGCGTCTACCCACAGTAGTGCTGGCTCTCCGCGATCTCGGGAGTCAATGGCTATCGGTTCTCTCCTGTCCTCGGACTCACAGGATCTGAAACCTTCAGAGCCAACTGGTCACAGGAGGACGAGCTCAGAGCGAAGTACATCGTCTGCGAGTCCCTCGACTCGACATTAGCATTTTTTTGAAAGGATTTTTTCATGCATCTGTCCTATCTGTCTTCTTACTTCTTTTTCTAAGGTATTGCAACTGTAACCACGGTGTATCGATATGTTCAGGCTAGTACTAATTTTATCTCGTTTGCTTGCGAGCTGTCGGTTTCCCGGATGCACATTCTTGTCATTATATTCGCATGTACTACTTGTCTGTTACATACTCACATGCCAATGCTAAGCTGCGTTGTCTCGTATCCTCATCTTACCTATGCATGTGGTTGGATTTCGCACCATATGTATCCACTGCGGCCAAGGCAATATCAAGACTCACGAGTATAAATACTATCGTAACCTTGTTCCATTCGGAAGACCTCGACAAGACCCAAGCATCATCATGCTGGTACAAATATATGACCTTGGGAATTGAGCACACCAGAAACTCTTGGTTTAAACAATGGAGTTGACTAAGATTTGAGTTATCTGGAACGTTTTGTTCGCAGAGACCTGTTTCCACGATTACAAACTCTTTCAGACTACTTTGGGATTTGACTTCCTGGTTGATGTGAACACATGTTTTAAAAAAAGTCCCGTTGACGACCCTGTTCTTTCCTCAGACAGGTGGAGCTGGTAGAGAGCCCGGACGTTCTGAGGTCCCAGCCGCGACACACTCTCGTCAATCAGTTTGAAGGAACAGGGTGGTACTATCATCAGTAAGAAAGCCCAAATACCGACGGTGACTTCTGATAAAGGTACAGATGCGCATAGCAGTAATTATTTCATAAACAGAAAAAAAAAATGGTACTCGACATTGGTCCCCTGGCCGAATACACACTGTCCCGCGAAAGCCCTTCTGGCTCAACTGCGATCCGGAATAATGATAACATAAAATACCGTAACTTGTATAAACTCGAGAACCTTGTTAATCGAACGTCTGAAAACTTGTTGGCAGTAGAGTTTTCGTCAAACGACTGAATTTGAAGTCACGTAAATGGGACGGAAGAAGCGCAACTCATATGTTTGACGCCGAAGTAGGTTTCAACATCATTGTGTTCGAAGTAATCGCGGGAGTGCCATGAACTTTGTTGGTATTATTGACCAACGAAGAACAAACTCCATCGTCAGTCCAGACGCCAGCAGATCCTGCAACGTTTTTCAAAATATCATCAAGTCAGCACAATGTCAATACAATCCCCTTACCCGACAATGATGGAAATCGAAGATGGAAAAAACACTGTTGTTTTACATACCTCCCGGAGTATCTCCCTCGGTCCACCATTTCGCTGTCCAGATGTGACCACTTTAAACGAGAAAAGATGTAGACGTCAGTCATCTCGTTCTATTATGTCCGCCGCCGTGACGGCTTGTAATCGAAAAAGAAAAGTCTCACTTGAATGTCACCTGTTGACCACCTGTGTAGATACTACTACTCGACCACGAGGCAATAGAGCCACAGGAGCCGGTACTGGGAGCTGTAGTAGGTGCGGAGCTAGTTGAGCTACCAGTTGGGGACGAAGGTGTTCCCGCACATGCACTGACTACAACATACGAGAAAAGAAATCAGATAATTAGATCCTTCGCATCTAGTAATGTCGTACAACTCACTTGCACTCCATTCACCATTCGGGTCATTGCTGGGTGTCGAAGATGCGAAGAATTTCGCCTGTTGTATATTTTCGATAACCTAAATGACCCCTCGTGTTTCATAAAAAAATAACTCTGAACTTACCTGCCAAATATAGCTGCGAAGATTGCGAAGAAGATTGAAGGATGTCAGGCCTAGCCGCGGAGTGATTCGTTAAAGACATACCCTCCGAACGAGACCTGTGACCCTCCTTGGTATTGTGTACCCGACACAAAAGCAGGCGCGCTACAACTCGGAAACGCGAACCCAGTTCCACCTGCTGCAGAGAGTGTAGTCTTGATAGCGAGATCGTACCGACTATTTGCTAAACGATTCTTCTAGTAGTCAGGAAATATGATTAATGGAAGAAGTCTACGTACCGTACGCTTGTGATGCATCCCACAGCATAACTCCTCCGAAAGACGGGAACGATTGTCGCATCTTAACTGCGATATCAGATAATGTGTTAATTGCCTGGTAGCCTGAGCCAGCCGCGGTGCTAGATGCAGGAGCTCCGATGTATATCTTGACGTTCTTATTGGGGCTAGTAGTCCGTGCCCAGTTGTCCCTAGACAAATTAGCAATTAATTATTCCATGCTTCAGAGCCAACGAAAATGTTAGAAAACCCAACCAGAGACCAAAATCCCAGTCCTATAGAAGAATGAATGGGTTATGAGGTAAATTTACGGTATTGTATTGCGTCAAAATGCTTACCTGCGCTAAATTGAAATTCTGCAACCCACAGACATTATTATCTGGAAGAAAATGATGCATGACACGTAAGTCACATAACGTATCTTTCGACACGAAGAAAACTTGCAGAATTGAACATAAACTGCGTCGAATTCGGCTGCATTGAGTACAGCACCCAGAGAAGCATCCGGGAATGGGCACTGGGGGGCAGCAGTGACATAATACCTGGTAGAAAACGTGTAACATCTTCCGTTGAGCGTCGTTGAGCAAAAAAAAACTAGAAAGGAATTCCTACTTCTTGTTTGCGCCAGATGCATGCGATCGGATTCTATTCACAAAGGCCGCGTAACCTGTAGAAGTCCCTCCTTCAATGTCCAGATCCACTCTATGAATCAAAAAAACGAAGGTTGAAGGTTAACACGCTGGAGGATTTCATAGATACTGAGATAGTTGAAATACGAACCCGTCGAGTATCGCGTCACCGAATGGTCGCGTCGAGCTAGACCCTCCTAGAAAAACATTCCAAATTGTGTCCGCGAAAGTCTGAGCCTGATCATCAGATGAAAACCCAACGGAGCCGGTGGCCCCACCCAGGCTCAACGTCACGATTTTGCCTTTGGACTGGCAAGTCTTAATGTCTGTACCGACTGAAGCGCAATTAGGCAAATTGGTACCAGAGAAAGTTCCATTGTCTACAGAATTGCAAGTCTGGGGTGTGTGCTCTTATGGTCAGTCTCAGATTTGAAATAGAGACACAAGCGGTCCTACATTTGCAAGGTTGATGGAGGGAACGTTTCCGGGACCGAAGAAAACATTCAAAAATGCCACTGGGAAAACATCGATAGCATCATCCTGGGATGTGCTTAGTCAACGTCACATAGATTATATCCTTTTGATTGACATACCTGACAGTAGAAAGCAAGTGGTTTCTGGAAATTGACAACATCTGAATGTGTTGCACCGTATGAATTCTGTCCCCAATACCTAACAAATATGACATACATAAGTGGGAATTAAAATGTAAAGGTCATTGACCAGACAACTTACACTGCTACCTGTGGTATCCATGGAGAGTTAGTCGAGACTGAAGGACAGAGTCACTGAAGTGTGACTTACATTGTCATACCGGGTATTGTCGAAGGCAACTACATTCTGCAGTAGCAAAAGAAGAGACGTTAGTGTCAAAATACGCAAAGCGGGTGTCGGAAACATTGCAGATGGTAAATAACTAGTCTCTGAGCTGCACACGAGCAATGTGATGTCGAAAGGACCGATGCTAGGACTTTATACCCATCGAACCAAGATATGCTTTTCCAACGTCTCAAATTTCGACGGCGCAATATCTGCAGCTTCCGACCCGACGAGAGAACACTTATCAGAGGTACTTGTGGCTAGCAAGCATCACGGGTGATAACCTGGATGATAGAAGGATGTCGTTCATGTGGTTGAGAAGCTTAGGACACTGGAAAAGTCAGCAGACATCTGAAATGCATGTGAGATGTTCGGAAAGGTGTTGGTTCAGACATATGGTATACAAGAGGATTTTGTCCGAACTGTAAACAGAAGACGATCTTGCGGTAAAACTGCCTGGAAAGCACAATTGTGGTGTTGATGCGGAGGTTATCACGGGGTGCACGTGACGTGCGAAATTTCAGCGATCATCTATGAAGGCATGGTAACGGAGGGAAATGTAGGATCCTTTTGTGGGCCTCGCGCAAGGAAAGGGAAGATGAAAATGAAAGTAGAGCAAGGAGAGCACTCCACGGAACGACGTACATCAATGCAATTCTTATGGCAGATAAATATATTTGAACACGACCGAAAAGTATCAAGGCCATTACGCTGCTGAGCCTTCGCTCTCACCATCATGGAGTGCCGCTCTCCTCACAGGATCTGAAAAACATGTTAAAATTAACTCACAATTTGAGAAAGGGGGACAAACCGAAGTATGGGTGCGCTTGAGCTTCCCTCGCGGTCAGACGCTCTTGGTGATCATATCGGAGTAGCTTGTCTAAAAAGTCGATGGCTTCATTCGAGATATATCTTTGGTTTTCAGATGTAATGAAACGAGACCACGCCTTCTTTGGGTAGCTAAAAGAAAGAACATATATTGAAAAGGGAATCATTCATTCAGCCACGGCGCCACTTACGTGCCAAGGATTTCATCGTACTGAGGGTCCAATGCAATGTCGTATTTCGTCAGATATTGGTACAGGCCGTCCGTACCGAGAACCTTCGCAATCTTGACCAGCTGATCGTAGTTATCGTGGCCATGGAAGAATGGTTCTTTACGGAATATCTAATTGGACCCAATATGAAACTCAGGGCTATACGAGGTCGATGAAAGTACGACTTACCATGGACGCAAACATACAGCCATAACTCCACATATCTAAACCGTAATCGTACTCTTGGAAGTCTACTAGAAGCTCTGGTCCTTTGAAGTATCGTGACGCTACGCGAACGTTGTATTCAGTCTTGGGATGATAGAACTCTGCCAATCCCCAGTCAATCAATCGCAGCTATGACAAATAGAAATGTTAGTGAGTGCTTGCTTCTACATCGTCTTGAATACCCAACCTTTCGCCGTTCGTGATCGATCATGACGTTATGCGGCTTAACGTCCCTGTGCATAATGCCTTTGGAATGACAATAATCCAAAGCCTTGACAAAAATCTTCGGTTTCATGCATCTATCAGGTAAATTCTAGACGTACCTTTAGAAGTTCGAGCATATAGTATCGAACATCAAAATCAGAGAACCGAGGGTATAACACTTTGAAATCGACGTTGTGAATGTACTCCGTGATGAGACTAGGGATTTTAGATGATGGATCGCGAACGACGTCTAAGAGTGCGATGATATTGGGACCTCCAGCGAGATTCTGCAAGATCTTGATTTCTCTTTTGATCTTCTTCTTCTTCACAGGTTTCAAAACCTTGATGATACATTTTTCTTCATTCACGATATTGATACCTTCGAAAACCTGAATGGCAGATATATATGCAGGGGTATGACTTGTGTAGGAAGTAATGACGAACCTCGGAGTACTTCCCTCGTCCAACTTTCCTGACTATCTCATAATGATCTTGCGAACCCCATTGCACTTGCAGATTATCTGCGAAAAATATGGCGGAACTTTATAGCATTGTGCATCATACTTGATTCCAACAAAATCGGCTCACCGTATTCGTACCACTGTGGACCGAGTTTTGAATTGACATCTGCATAGACCCTAGAGACTGACTTTGTTGCAGAACGACCCATGGTGGACGAGTTTGAAAGAATTTGGACGATGTGGGATGAAGGTAGACAATCACAAAGGAACTTTCGCGCCTCCAACACGAGGTCCGCGAATGAGGGGCATCATTTTTCGCACGCTCCTTCCACTCTATTCAACTTCAAATGAAAACCAAAGCGAAACTCAAGGCGCCTGCTCATTGGCCTCCTGATGTTGTCTATGTCTCTTCTCCTACCTATCACAGCTCAGTCTCCTCCGAAATACTCCTCCACATTGGCCCCAGTACAACACAAAACGCGTCCGTCTCCATCTCGCACAATGTTTCAATAAAAGTCATCACCGAACCCAATCATCCTGCTTCTGGCCAACGTGGATTGTTTGCCTCGAAGAAGATCGATGCTAATACGCTTATACTAGATTACATCGGGGAAGTACACTGTGATGACCGACCCGACTCAGATTATGATCTATCATTGTATCGTTCAAACACTGGAATCAGTGTTGGAGTCGATGCACAAACGCGAGGAAACGAGGCTCGGTTCGTTAATGATTTTAGAGGGATCAAATCCAAACCCAATGCAATTTTTAAAGATTACAGAACGCCTTCGGGAGAACTACGAATGAGCGTATGGAGTGGTAGCTCTAGTATCAAGAGAGGCGACGAAATTTTGGTCTCATACGGTAAGAATCGAATGATTGGATGTGGTCTGGTACTGCGGTCTGAAGTTTTCTTAGGTAAAGCGTGGTGGGCAGCGAGAACAGCGCAGCCATAGCTACGTATATGGGCAGAGAATTCGACTTGAGTTATTATCTTCGCTGATTAGTCGCAATAATACACGCTCGAGGTTCGTTTATGAGACTCAAGTCATCTGATTCTCGTTAATTGCCCATTAGGTTCCTCTGGCGTTCAAACTGGGTCCGTTTATGGTGAATGGACCTGCATAATAGCAACATAAGACAGAAACGTGAGTGAGGCTCTCCCTTTTCGAAGATTTCTCACTTGGTCATTATTTTGACTAAGTTCATTTCTATTGTTCGATGTTCCATAAAGCTTGAGTTCCAACGGGAACATGTGCGGGAACACCGTCCACTTGGTCCCAGAAATGTTGACAATGTTCTGATGGAACTGGGTTGTTCTGTTCGGCGTTCAAACCATCCATACCACGAAGGTCTTAGGAGGGGAAAGGTGTTGGACAAGGGGTACTATAGGGACGTTGAAGTTAGTAGTCATATCAACGTATACTTGTTTACCAATTGTCAGATCGAGGTCACTGGCATTCTCTAAGTATGTTTTGGTTGGAATGAACATACTGTTTGCATTGAGATTACTCGAACTACTATAACACTAAAGTGTGAAATTGTCAGAAAACTTGACAGAATCCTCCAGAAGTTACGGTCATTTTGCGCACGTGGATGGAGGTCACGTGTAACACGCCGACAGTGACGAATGTGACTGACATTTCGTTTCACACCTCTGCTTTCTTTTCTACCGTAGTGCTTTTGTCATGTCCACTCGACTAGTTTCCCGACAGGTCAGGTCATTCATCAGTGTTCAATCTTGCTCCAGGACACAACCGAGGCCAAGGGAAGCACGGTTTTCCACATACGTCGGTAAACAGACCTCCCGAAATGTTCACCGAAGAGAGTCCGTAGTATCATTTGCTTCACGGCCGGTGAGTTGGGTTAATGACAAGATATATACAGTATATAGCTAACGATGCTTGAAAAGCGTTCATTTCATTCTACTTCACCAACCCAAGCTTCCAAAGATCCATATGAAGTTCTTGGTGTGCAACGAGATGCAACAGCAGCCCAAATAAAAAAAGTCTATTTCTCGGTATGTTCTCCCTTTCCTATTCCCTTTGTTTGAGTGCTCAAATATGAGTAGCTTGCTCGGAAATATCACCCAGACACTAATCCCGATAAAGACGCAAAAGCTAAATTTGTCGAGATACAAGAAGCCTATGATGTTCGTCCATTTCTATGCATGTGTGTTTATATTTTATTAACCTTCAGATAGATTCTTAAAGATGACAAAAAACGAGCAGCGTATGACCAATACGGTTCTGCTTCACAGCAGCCTGGGTTTGATCCAAACGCATTTGGGCGAGGCGGTCAAAGTCCATTTGGTGCTGGTGGATTTGGTTTCAACGATTTTGCATCTATGTTCGGTGGTGCAGGGGGTCGAAGTTCACGTTTGAATAAGGAGATGCTTGACGAACTCTTTGGTGGATTCGCTGGTGGCGCTAGAGGGCGAGGGCATACAGAGATGTTCAAAGGCGATGATATTCAAGTTCAGATTGGTATCTCGTTCATGGAAGCATGCAAAGGAACTAGTCGGACGATTCCTATCACTCCTGTAACGGATTGTGGTACTTGTCATGGGACTGGTCTCAAGGCTGGCGCAAAACGAACAACCTGTACTTCTTGTGGAGGAACTGGTACTCGCATTCATGTTATTGATAACGGTTTCCAAATGGCCAGTACGTGTACAGCATGTGGCGGTAGTGGCTCAGCGATTCCTCGTGGAAGTCAGTGTGGGGATTGTGCAGGCCAAGGACAGGTTAGGACGCACAAGACAGTCAAAGTGGATATTCCTGCAGGTGAGTAAATCGACCATTTCGTTGTTGGTGAAATCTAATTTTTTTTGAAGGCGTGGAGGATGGTATGAAAATCAAGATTCCCAACGCAGGGGATGTACCTATAGGTGGGAAGGGCCAGCCCGGCGACTTGACAGTCCGAGTGTCTGTCACTCCATCCAAACTATTCCGAAGACAAGGTATCAACCTGTATCATGATGCTCGTATTCCGTTGCATACAGCTCTTCTGGGTGGTAAAGTTCGGGTTCCCACTTTGGATGGAGAAGTCGATGTGCGGATTCCATCTGGTACACAACAGGGCGAGGAAATGGTCATCAAGGGTCGAGGAGTACCCTCGGTATTCAATTCCGACAAGGGTGATTTGTTTGTGACATGCAATGTTACACTGCCCAGGTATGTTCACACATAAACTTTGAAACGCTGGCTAACTTGCAAATATCACAGATCGTTGACACAGCGGCAACGAGAGATTCTGCAACAGTACGCTGATGATATCGAGGGCCGGACGCCGTCCCACAACTCTGGTGAGGGTAGCAAAGAGAGGCCGCCGTCGGCCTCCGATAGCGAGGGGAAGAGGTCTGGAGAGAAAAACGGTACGGTATATTTCACTTCAGGCCCATCCTCGTCAGAGGATGGACCGTTATCACGTACATGGTCCAAGTTCAGGAAGCTCATTGGATTTTGATCTTTTTCATGCCATCTCGACCACCGCTACTAGCCAATGAGGATGAAGAGCGCAAGACGCGTGCGACCGCCTGAGGGGTGGCTTACCATAGACATAGAATAATAATGGAGGAAACCTGTCTCTCGTTTGTTTACCTTAGGATAGCTAATAGAAAATTAAAGCCAGGTCACGATAACGTGTGTTGGTACTTAGACTTTGTGACAATTACGATTTTATCCGTCTGATAGACGCGGCGAAGGTGTTTTCTGATATTGTTTCTGAAACGGTGGCAGCCACGGTGAGATCTCCCAAGAGATATTCTATTATTTGTTCTCCGTCTGACCTCCGTGCTCTAGATTCTGAGAAGGCCAATTATTGGTGTAAATCAGACCATTCGACCAATTCGCAATGCAGGGAACAAGTACGCTTTTTAGGGCTTTAACGCATCCCAACCGCCTCTGCCTTCTAAGGGAAGACATGCTCAGGACGAAAATCCACGCACCTCCTCCACATGTGCAGGACTTTTGACAAGAGGCTAAAGCGCGTGGATTTTACTTTTGGAATTCTGCCGACATTGGCTCGCTCGACCACCAAAGTCGTGCTGAACCGCAACCGTTCTCAACTGTCTACTCTATACGTAACTCACACTCAGACGGTCGCTGCGAATCTCGGAAACATATTGCTACTCATGTGCCTGCAATCTTCAGGCCGTCTGGATGTTCTGTGTCTACCAAATCTAGCCTTCCCTCTTCTAAACTTCCAAGTCCCACTCTCCAGCAGTTCTCTGATCTCTTTCTCCAAATCTCCGAAGAATAGGGCACAAAAGTTTAACATTCGCGGCATCTTTGACCTGAGGTAACATCGGTCGATTGAATCGCCATCCAAGATAGCAATGTCCACATGTTTCGAGGGGAACCCTTCGAGAAACTAGGTAGGTACTCATACCCATATCTCGACTTGTTTATTCATGACCCGTTTCGCGAGTATCTACAGGCGATTTTCAGTTGAATATGTCTAGGAACATGTATAAATACGTCTACGAGGTCGCGGGTTTCAGCAGCACATCAGCCTCTTCGTCGCTTTCATTCACGGTCTGCACTACAAGCCAACAATGGCTACATCAGGCGCCACTCAACACGTCCTCGATACTCCAAAAGCTGTCGCAGGGCTCTCCCCCGACCAGCATTCCCTCGGTCCTAATGACCAGGACTATCCCTCGTCGACCTGTCCCTCAACTCCAATAGAATCGAAAACCCCCTTCAATGGTTCGAACGCAACCCTGGTCGGTGAGACAGAAGACTCGCTCAAACCCCCAGCCCTCTCGACTCTGAAGCTTCTGCTGGCTCACTTCGGGTACGCACCTATAGTTCCGTTGGGTTCTCAATTGAGTCTGAGCTTTTTCGCAGGGCCGCGATGACACTCTTTCTCGCGACAACAGACGCGGTTTGTATATGCTTCTAGAATACACAATTCAGAGATTGACGAAGCATGCAGACTATAGTATCGGCAACCTTACCGGCAATCTCAAGCCAACTCCGCGCCTCTCAGTCAGAGTATACGTGGGTTGGGGTTTCCTACATGCTCACACAAACTGGCTTCCAACCACTGTATGGAAAATTATCTGACATAGTGGGTCGCAAGGTATGGCACTTTTCTAAACTCTATCAATCAAGAAGTTAATTTCTCCGTAGACCGTTCTATACACTAGCATGCTAATCTTCGTGATCGGTTCTCTTCTATGCGGATTAGCCCAAGTCAGTCCATTTTGATATGTGTCAGAGTATCCACGTCTGATATTCTTAATCGCAGAATATGAAATGGCTCATCATGGCTCGAGCACTCGCAGGAATCGGGGGCGGAGGTATAGTTAGCCTCGTATGGACCATCACGTCGGAAATTGTCGATGTTCAATCACGAGCCAAATGGTCGCAAGCTCTGAGCATAACTTGGAGCTGCTCTGCTATTGCGGGCCCTCTTTTAGGTGGCTTGTTCAGTGGTATGTTAATAATTCTTCATCGGTGTTTTTTCTGAAGCTTACATGGTACCGTCGCAGATGCTTCTGGACCTCTCAGCTGGAGATGGGCGTGTAGGTGTTGAGTGCTATATTCATCCTATGCAGAAGCTGATCAGCAATTTTTAGTCTTTATAAATTTGCCAATTTGCTTAGTAGCATTCGTTGTGATATACATGTCGCTTCGCAACATCGAAGTTGGGTGTTGTCACGCCGTTTCCTGGCGTCAGCTAGGCCACACATTTGATTTTATGGGATTGTGAGTCGATCTCACGACGTCACTTTGATTTTGAACTAATTTTATATCCAGAATTTTGTTTATGATAGGAAGCAGTTGTATTGTTATTGGATTCAGCTTCGCAAGTACTTTCGGTTGTGAGTGGTATCCGATGTTCTAGATATAGAATTATAGTACTAACTGAAGGCTCACATAAGGGAAAGCCCCTTCGACGCTAGCCCTCATTATTAGTGGGCTTGTTGTGCTAGTATTCGCTGGATGCTATGAATTGAGGACAAAACGTGATGCTTTATTCCCTCCCTCAGTCTTCTACAATTTAACCACCGGTGAATATCCACACACATCTTAACCTGTTCATCGAAATAACATGAATCTCTTCAGTTGTAATTCTGACAATCAACTTTCTACACAACTTTATCTTCAATGCTGGCACTTTCTATCTAGCACTATATTTCCAGGTTGGTTTATGCAATCGTCCAAACAATTTTAGAACGTTACTCAAGACCTCTTAGGTGGTAAAGGGACATTCTCCTTTGAACGCTGGCATATATATGCTTCCTTATTCTCTCGGGTCGTCATTAGCATCCATGCCTAGTATGTTGTTGCCGTTCGTTCCAGATTCATATTCTCAATTTTTTTTGTTAGCTGCATGGTTCATCGGTTACTGGCAGCGTCGGAACAGTAACATCAGTGCACAAAATTTGGTGATCACACTCGGTCTCGTCTTTTGCACTGTAGGATTTGGTTCGTTGGTTCAATTTTCCTCTTAGATCTTTTATTCATATCGATCTTAGGACTTATGATCTTATTGAATGAGTATACTGGCCGTGCCTTCCAGTTCATCTATCCGTTGGTATCTGGCATTGGATTGGGAATGCTTTTCCATGCTCCCTATCAAGTATTCACGAAAACTCTCCGGTCGAAAGAAATAGCATCAGGAACTAGTGCATTCTTCCTCGTCCGGTTTACTGGGGCCACGGTTGGATTGGTCAGTCATCATACCATTTTCTTATGCATCAACTCTCATCGATATTTGAATTTTTATTTCATGAAGAGTGTGGCTGGCGCGATATTTTATTCTCGTCTCTCTGCACAGATGTTGCCACTCGGCGTGAATCCTTCAATCGATCTGGCGCAAATCGCTTCTATACAACCTTTGGCCTTGAGGCTGAAGGTGTTGGTTTCTGTTTCCTTATCAATACAGGTATGTCAATTGTCAAGAACTTTAGGTCCCTATCCTTACTCTGACTTTCTAGACCATATGGACGCTGTGTTGTCCTTGTGCCGGGGCGGCATTCCTGGTCGGTACCTTTTTCTCGTAATGTTTTGTCAAGCTTCCACTCATCTATTCACAGCTTTCCATGCTCTTATGGAAACCATCCTCCAAACCTTGGATTGAAAGAGTTTGTCACGAAAAAAATACCAGCACCATGTGCACCTTTAGCAACGACCCTTCTAACATCAAAATAGGAACCACGACGGTTTAAAGAGGTTTCTCCGTTTGCTTCATCCATTCTCATGATTTCAGCAGCCTCACCCAATGTCTACGTAACACCACGTAGAAAGGAACCGTCCCGCCGTTATGGTCACTTACGAACACTGACGAGCAAAAGTATAGACGATGTGTGATATGTCGAGTATGTAGTCATGATTTCTAGATAAGTATACCCACCCGTGTACAATTTGTAAGAATTGCACATGCCTGTAGCAATATTGATATTTAGCACAATTGAAACAAATTTAACTTTCATTTGTACATGTTCTATCAGACTGCATCTCTTACAACCGTGCACCACTATGTAGAAACTTGGAAGTTTAGAATAGATTCGCACCCCTCAGCCCTCGATAGTTCAGCCGGAGGAGATGTGACTATGGCCATGATGAGGACCTTTTAGTCGCGTATGACGCCCTGTAGATGTACAACGAAAAGGAAACTGGAGCAGCAACATTCAGTTTCTATATAGAAGTGGATGCTGAGGAAGTTGCAACAACACTTACGGACAGGTCGCACATTCAAAATTTCAGGGCTGGCCACCTTTAGACCTGATGTCGGAGGTATTTTTCAACTATTCAGGACAGGTGGTTTGTTTTCCCAAGCACGTACAACATACGGATTACTGATATTTAGAACTCGATGTTGCATTTCGGCTTCAGTAGGGAGTAGATTTTCCTGTTGAATGAAAAGGTCTCACAACAAGCAGGTATGTCACGGAAGCAGTATATAACGCTCGTGGCTTAAAATGCGGCTGTATAGAATCATCTACGATGAACTCACTGGCGGTCGCGGATATGGAAGCTTTCTGGCTATATGAGGTATGTATCTCATATCCGACGAAGCTGGAGACCCCCCTTCACTGCTAAACAAATTTCGCCGTCGGTCCTGAAATAGCTCAGCGATAGGAAATTCACATACGTTTAATTCTAATATAATGAATATGATATCACTGACCCCTGTGTAGGTTACGTACTACTGAGCATTCGAGGGCATGTTCCACGGAAATCGTTCCAAAATATCAGCACCTCAATTTTGGAATGAGATTGAAAAGGGTTGTCGACCACAAGTTTGGTGGTTTGGATGTGTCATCGAAAAGCAGAGTTGGCTACGTGGACGTGACCCTGATGTAGAGAAAATTGGCCATTGAGGGAACGACCAGAAGAGGAAACGATAATTGATTGCACGGATCCGTGTTCAACAATTTACGACGTCAGGATGATCCTACAAAATGCCGTAGTGGAACCGAGCCATTGGCGGAGTAGAAGGAGATCTCGTAGAGAGTTTGAGGACGAGAATCAAGGTTTAAGGTAGGGCGTTTGCATGGACATGCCAGATACCGTACGAGGTGTTGATTTCCAGTCAGAAAAGTTCGGGGGCAGTACAAGGAATTCACTGTCCGGTTAAGGCGATGGGATGTGCAGGAAAGATTCTGCATGAATTACCCTAGAGCTGGGAGCCAAGGACCATAGTAGAGCTTTCTGGGGTATGGAGAGTATACATTTTGGGCACAGTTCGAGAAGGATGTGTAAATGGACAGAAAGCCTGGAAACTGCGGGCACAAAGCGACGGGTGAGCCTGAAAAGACCAAGTTGTCTCAGCTTTTCGTGTAACCAGCTTCGAAGGACGCAAGGAGAGATCTGCATCTAGATAATAATTTTAAAGTTAGTTAGACAATTGAACAGAAGGTGGTAGTTGCAAGAACGGGGCCACCTACCTCAGGCTGCAAGGCCACTTACCTCCAAGTACGAAATGGAGAGTGGCTTAAGTGTTTGGCCAACTACGTATGAGAATTATGTAAGCTATTACCACGGGTGCGGTGCATGATTTTGTGGATTATCGGTCGTGTGACCACTTGTTCCGCTCTTTCCTCCACCATCGTCAATCTGCGCATTGTTATCTTTAACCAGGTTCGCTCTTCACCCCCATTTCCTCCCAATTATCAGAATGTCTGACCCCTCCCTTTCTCCTTTCTTCTCTTTCTCCAGTCCCCGGAAATTACTTCGCACTTTCACCGAGAACTACATCTTCTCTTTCTTTGCAATCTCAAACATGTCACCCACCCTCGGACCAGATTTGCCAATTGTCCACCCTCTTGGCTCGCGAGGTCGTGCAAATACCCCCAGAAACACCTCTTTGTCACGCACGACATCCACAGGAGAATATACCTCGCCACGGTCTCCTACTCGTTCAATTTCATCAACATCTATCCAATTTGAAGACGGCGAAATAGACGTAGTGCGTGTCGAAGGTTTGAAGCACTCCGCAATCAGACTTGAAGCTCGGTGAGTGTTATTCTCAGTGTTCTGTAGGTAGCTCACTTGTGGCAAAAACACGTTGTAGCAATGTGCTTGATAGAATCCTGGTTCGCTTGCGATAGCATCTTTCAGTGACAATTCAACTAACTATCACGCCCTTTCACAGACGATATAAATCATTGCCCTTTTCCGAGCAATTGCTGAACATTATTCGTTCCCTTCACATACCATCTTGGGCAACAAGTGATGTAGCTGCCTCAGCACTGAACGTTTTCAAGGTCTCCGGCTCTTTAACAAATGCCGTATTTTTCGTATCTTGTCCATCCCTTCCTGTTTTACCGACTGTCCTACTGCGCATATATGGCCCCTCTTCTGGTTCTTTAATCTCTCGTCCACGAGAACTCCACATTCTTCATCTTCTTTCTTCTCAATACCATATTGGCCCTCGTGTATATGGCACGTTTGAGAATGGTCGCATTGAAGAATACTTCGATTCTACAGCTTTAACTGCTGCTGACTTGCGCGACCCAAAGATTAGTTCTTGGATAGGTGCACGTATGGCTGAACTTCATCAAGTTGATGTCAGTGCGGTAGAGAAATCATCATCGTCTGATCACATATACGAAATTGGTGCGAAGAGGAATGTGAAGTCATGGTTGGTTGCAGCGCGTGAAGTCCTCGCGCTCCCTTCTGTTTCAGATTCCGTTCGTCAAGCATTTGACTTAGATTCCTTTGAGAAAGAATGGGATATGTATGTCTCCTGGTTGGATAAACAAGAGAAGCTGGAGGGTGCTAGCCCAGTTGTATTCGCTCACAATGACACACAATATGGCAACCTTCTGAAATTAACCAACTCCCCAGCAGGAAAGACCGAACATCGACAGGTAAGTAAACCTATTGAATATCATTTCGGTTTTCCCTGACCGACGATCTTCCATAATAGATCATCGTTGTTGACTTTGAATATGCTTCGGTAAACCCAGCTGCATTCGATATCGCCAACCACTTTCACGAGTGGACTGCGAATTACCATTCCACTACTCCACATATTCTCAACCCTAATCGTTACCCGACGCTCGCCCAAAGACGAAACTTTTATAATGCCTATCTTAAGCATGTGTCTCCGACGACAGTTGAAGATCCTTCGGATGTGCAACTGTCACGATTAGACCAGCAAGTCCGCCTCTGGAGCCCCGCGTCTCATGGGATGTGGGCTATATGGGGAATTGTACAAGCCCGAGAAGACTTGGAGGGGAAGGATGCAGAACCAGAGTTTGACTATGTTGGATATGCTCGTTGTAGAATGGACGGATTTAGGAGAGAGTTGCGAAATCTTGGAGCAATTTGATCATGATGGATGTGAAGATACCTATGATATTTTTCGTAGTTTTTGTGCTTTACAACGTCGGACAATGATTGCTAGGATGAAACGGAGACTGCATTGACGACACATAAGATAAACATATGTTGAATGTGGATTCAAGAGAGAGAGGAATGTAGCGAGGCTAAGTGAGCTATCCAGTAACATGTAACAAATAAGTCAAACTTGTTTCGACGAGCAAGAACAGAAGGCAAGATGTGAGAGAACAATGAAGACACGATGAAAGAAAAAAAAAGAGATGATGCGCAGATGTTTGAACAAGTAGTATGCTGCACGTTGAAACAGTTCAAGGGTATGGCACAACCCCCGCTCTAGCAGCAGAGCAAAGAGAGGCAAACGCGGGAACGGTCCGTGATATCATGAAAAGAAGACCTCGTCGTTTTTTGAATTATCCACGGTGTGAAAACGTTAGGTTCACACCCAGGTTTTCTCCGACACACGAGAGTTGGCATTATAGTCAGCCCATGGGGAATTAGCTTTGATTTCTCCTCCCGGGATGGAGGACAGCGGGTAAGCAGTCAAGTGAGCTGTGCTCCTGGTTGCATTACCCCAGTTTCCTGCGCTGCCCGAACGAACATGTCCATTGATGCGAGCACCTCGAGACGGCTCAGGAGGTGACATATTGAACTGATTAGATGTATTCCCGGTGGGTGTGGCGCTGTTCAGATCTAATTGAGCATCGCTGCCGCTGTAGGAGTGTCGTACGTTGGAGTTATTGGTCTTCGACGGCCGTTGCTTAATTGACAAAATATAAGCCGGACATACACAACATGACAATCAAACAATCAAACACTTACCTGAGTACCAACGATCTCCATCCTCGAGCTTGCATGCCGTCCGAAATCGGGCGCAGCAGTGACAGGGCCAGGAGACATTGAGGGTCCTTCATCACTGGTTGGCATCATCATGCCATTGTGAGTGAATGTCGGATATGCAGATTTGTTTTGCTTGTTATTAGCGGTATCAATGACAGAGGTATCGACCCTGAGCGACCCAGGCCGTGCTGCATATCCCGCGGACGGAGGAGTAGTGCTGACACTACCAGAACCAGAATTCAATGTGCCTTCTTGACTGCGCTTGGCGGAGATACGAGCCAGAAGTGACGTAGGGACTTCGTCGCTATTCGTACTAGCAGAACGAGCCCGTCCATCAGGGTTAGGAGGAGGCGGTGCACCATCCGCACCTGGAGGTGCACCAGATGCGGGGAGTTCAGTATGAATGAAGCAGCAGCGTTTGCCATATGGGCAAGATCCTGAAACCCAGAATGTCTACCGAGCATATCAGCATAATGTCATCATGTGTCACATTGGAATACTCACTCTGCAAATTTCGGTTTTGTACTACCAAACACACAAGTGATGTGAGTGAAGAATATCAACGATTGCCTTCGGAGCACATACCTTGGGATGTCTCTGAACTTTCCTCAACTCATCCTCCCCGTGGGCGAACTGACATTTAGTGCCATAACGACAACTACCCTTCTCTTCCCAACTGCGACATAATTCGGTCTTGTACAGACCAAGCTTGCGATTATTCGCACTAGGACCGTTGCCAGTACTGTTGGCTGTAACGGTGTCTGGTGAGTTGGTGGGATTGCTACCTAACGGGACGGACTGGGGTGCAACGGAGACACCATATGGACCACTATACTGTGCCTGCAACCTTGCCATCATAGCCAGTTCAGGACTAGGGTACGCATCTTGAGGCGCACCGTAAAACTGGTTAGCAAACATGGAAAGAGCGGCTGGTGGAGCAATCGCTGGAGGGTACATCTGACCAGCGGCGAAAGCTTGCATGCTGCTATTGATGAGAGCTAAAGTAGCAGGGTCGCGAAGTGAGGCCGGATCAGAAGCAGAATGTTGATGGCCAGGACGGAAGCCGTTGAGTTGCTGCTGTTGCAGACGTGCCATGGCTGGATTTTCGAGAGGTGGGGTGGGAAGAATCATGTCGTACAATTGCTGCTGTGGATTGTTCATCTGCATCGCAGTGGGATGCAAAGGGCCAGGATACCCAAAGTTAGTGGGACTAGGCATAACGCCTGGGAGCTGCATTTGCGGGTTGAAGCCTCGAGGTTGGCGAAAGCCTTGATTGGTCATCAGATTTGGGGGTCGGTTGTTGGGAGCATATTGGACAGGACCGGGACCTTGAGGGCTGAAGCGACGTTGATACTCTGCTTGTACATCTTCAGAATTCTGACTGGCGAGGGACGGGTATGAGGGCTGTTCGGATTGTCTCTCTGGAGTGCCATTGGGTGACGTCCATAGTTCGCCTTTGGACGCTGGACTGCCCGCTTGTTGGAGCCGAGAAAGATCAGCAGTCGATAGGCCACCACTGTATGAATGAGGTCTATTCTTCGACTCTGCAACAGACCCGACTTTCAACGGAGTGAATGGGGCGGCGCGCAACGTCTGGCTGGCAGCAGATGCATGCGATGATCCAGTAGTATCTGCGGAAGATCCGCGCGAGTGCGAACCAAAGCTGAGAGACTGGTCTTTGGAAATGGAAGAAGCTGAGTCGGCACTTGCTTCGGAGGCACTCTCTAAAGGGCTGCCTTCGAGAACGGCGGCTAAAAAGGGGAGTTGATTGATTCGAGCGTCAAAAGAAGGAAAACGAGGCTCACCATTGCCGTCAGCTATCTTCAGTTTGACAATTTCATCCGCGAGGTCCCATTCTGGAGAATTGGAATCGACGACTTGGCCTGCACCGTTATACCAACGGCCAGTGCCATTCTGAGTAGCCATTTGGACTCGAGAGCGGGAGGACGCTGTAGATAGCATGTCTCTAGAATTGGGGGAAGAAGTGGTTTGAGTTGAAGGAACGATATTGTCAGAAGACAGGTGTTTCGTAGATGATGAAGAGTTCGTGACGGCTTCGTGCATCGGCTTAATCTATTTTGATGCGATGATCAACACCTGAAAAAAGAGCACGCACGGCGGTGCATGGACTCACCAGTTAAGTATAAGTACGTTGTTGACACGTCTGATGAGGATTGTGTGCTGATAAAAAAGATGCTTGGAGAATGCGAGAGTGATAACCAAATGATTCGTAATGCTTGAGATAGACGAGAGTCGTTCGCGCGGCTATTGAAAGGAAACAAAATCGGTCTCGTTCAGAGCGCAATGCAACGCTGGGAATAGCGGTACAGAACACCGAGACAGAGACTCTAGAGAAGAGTATGAATGGTATAAAAAGAGACAAAGAAACCGCGCGTTAGGAGGTCGTGAGGGAGATGTGCGAAGACGCGAGATAGATATGTTATTGTGTTTGAGAGGTTTAAGCAGAAAAGCTGAGGGGAAGTGGTCGTTGCGGGCGTAAGAGGATGGAGGAGGAGGAGAAGATGGTTTGAGGGAGAAGGAAGAGCGCTGGTGGAGGCCTTGCGACTGCCTTACGGAAGAAGACAGGGTTTGATTGGAACGTGTCCTGCTTGCGGCGGCGATTTCCAAACGGTACTTAGGCTCAGCAGATTCAAGATTACTCGCGATATTAAACAGAACCACATCCCCGCAATCCTCAAACACACCCACCAGCACTCTCTGCATCCTCGTGCTCTCCCAACGTGTATCTCTGCTCATCACCAAGCTGCACTCGACCGCGATTATCGACACAACACTGCTGAAGCGAACATCAAGCCCAGATTTTACGTTCCAACGCGTGTAGGACGTAAGTGTATCAGATTATATCACCACCGTGGCTGTCTGCCCTGCTCCACGACTCCCTGCTGCCCACCCACAGTCCCCACACTACCCTCGTCGGCGTCGGCGTCGACAACGAGCGCATATACACACCACACACACTCGCTGCCGTCGCTCGCAGTCCAGTGCAGAGGCGGCGCAGCCATCAGCCCCATCAAACTGGTCTGACAGCCACGTGACCCTAAATGAAATGAAATCTGAAACGTCGCGGAGGCTTTTCCGGGCGACCGATGCCATTTAGGGAAGAACTCCACTCCATCTACTGATCTCTTTGTTGTCCAGGAAAAGCAATATCCTTCAGGTTCGTAGTTCGTCTCTGACTCGGGCACGCCGACTTCTCTACACATTTCCTTGTATTTCTCCACTGGCTCTTGAAAACAATCCCTTCCATTGTACTACCAGCCAAAGTAAATGAAAACCAATTTGCGCCGCTCTGTTGCCCTCTTCATATACTCACGAAGCGGTGATCGTATAACGCTGGCATTATAGTCTCCTTCCAGAATGCCTCTCCGTCTCCCCTAAATTGCCTTGTGTTGGCCTCATGTCCATCTGTTACTGGAAGAAGTGTTTCTCCATCCCCATCATGTCACGAGAGACACCGACGTACTCCTCGATGTAAGGTATTCTTTGTTCAACATGACGCATGGAAATGCAACCCAGCCATGGGGCAGTGAAGCCGTTTTAGTACCACAGTATGGTAACCTCTTTCTCAAATTCCTCGCATTGTTCTATGACATACAATCCATCGAATCTTGAGATAAAGACATTCACTATCAATTCAGGCATCTTTCACCGTATCCTAACAATCGCCCTTCTTTATGCTAATTACATCATATAATTATGCACTCAAATCCATTATACCAACACACCTTATTTTCCACGATGCGTCGTCTTAATTGTCAGTTGGCGACAAAAGCATCTTTCTTTTTCAGAATATGCCACTACACCCTCATCCTCGGGTTGGGAAATGTTAGAAGCAGTCTCTGTCCGGTGGTTCGGTGTGAGGCCAGTGAACCCAAAGCCATTCCAATCAGGAAAAAAACTTTCCAACGAGTCTCGTCCGCCGAAGTTACTCAAACCCTCAAACCCGCGGAACAAAGTGTGCTGAGAACATCAGAGACATGGTTCAAGATGCAAGCTGAAATTTTCTGTATACGTACGATGCAATCTCCTTGGAAACTTTTCATAATTGTGCGGTAGAGGGCCATGTGATTGTGTCACTATTAGGTTGGACGTCATGGAAGAAACTGCCCTTGATGTCTATCCCGTGTAGCTTAGAAGTAGTCACAGTGAAATACCACCGGGGAAGAATATGAAAAGTCAACATTTCAAGCAATTGTGTCCAAATGCTAGACTGAAATAAAGTTACAGGCAGATTTAAAACTCTTCTAGTGACCATGTCACAGTTGTGATCATTGTTGAGAAATCATGCGTCTAGAGATAGCTCGTCAGAGATGCGCATACAACCAAACGTCTGCTGCACTTACAGTACGAAGTGCCGACAAGCATAGTAGAAAGACTCTGAAGTTGATCTTCGTCGAAAACAAGCTGGTCTTTGTGCCAAGTATCCTAACAGGACGGAGATGGGTTAGGTGCCCGGGATGAAAACAGACATGTTCCAACATACCTGATGCGTCTAATCACCCGCGACAATGTAAACAATAAATAAGTCCATTCCATCAGAAGATAACAAAGGGACCCTTACCTTCTTAAACTCTGAAGCACACTTTCGAATCGTCGTTGAAATCGGGGGTGGATCAGTTGCATGGGTTGCTAGAACTGGAACCATACAAAATGAGCACGAGTTCACGGAAGGTATTATGAGGTTACAAATCACCGTCTGTGAGGGGTGGCATCCATGGTTCTACGGAATATGGGAAGCTGTCGACCAGCGCACACAATCCAAGGATAGCTGAATGCAAATGTCTCAAAGAATCGGAATACGCAGGGTCTCTCCTAGCAGGTAGCTTGGTCCCAAGGGCAAGTTTGATGAACCGGTCCTGAGTCAAGCAATCAGTCTATATTTTGACTAGCATTCAAAGAAGCACCCACCTTCAGCGGGATGATACTTTGCCGCTGAGAGCAACGCACCACCCCAGATAACATCTTCGAAGCCATTTCACGAACCTCAACATTCTCGTCCGATAAGCATTCCAGTAGAACGTCCATGACTTTGTGAACAACTTGACTGGGCATACTCATGAGATTTCTGTAGAAGAAAACAATCAAGGTTGGCAGTGCATTGACGCGGATCCTCCATGACTGTCTGCCATTCAGCAAATATGTTCCAAGAAGAGGAATAAATTATTGAGAACGTACATCGGAGGACTTGATTGCTTCAATGAAATGATCGGCTATCACTTCCACGTACTCCGTCGGAGGTGTCACAGCAGATAGGACATACAGAACCGCAGAACTGTATCTCTGCAGTTCAGAACTGTCATTTAACTCGGACATGCGAAGAATCTCCGGTCTAATAGATGAAATTGGGTATTCGTGTTTGCACAAAAATGAATGGTGATGAGAAACTCACAGCAATGCCACAATATAGGGAAATATGAGCGTTGCTTGTGGACCATGTGAGCAGCTCCATATCCATTGTAGCACTGACAGCATATTAGTGGTGCAAAGGGTACTATAAATAATATATATTACCTGTGAGCCCAACTTTGTCATACTGTGACTGACTGACACGAGGCGGCGGGTAACGTTGCTCCTTCCATACTGGTAATTGGCGTGCAATATCCTCAACGCGAGCTAAATACGGCGCACGTCTGAAAATGCAAGTGCTTAGAGGAATTCAGCGAGATTCGAAGTCAATAGCGAACCTGATATGCAGGGGGTCACTTTCATGTTCGCAGGCTTCAAGGAACTTGGGACACGATGGATACCACGGTCTCCATTGACAGGACATAATAGCAGCAATATTGCTTGCAATATGAGCACGAATCTGATGGAAGGACAAATTCATTAAAAGAACCCCAGGAACAACGTGAATAGCTACCTCCGCATATCCAGTGCTGGCATTGTCGAAGAATAAATTCATATACTTATCGGATATGGGCAAGAATCGTGCCCATGATGAATCCACGACGACATTGAATAACGTCAATGCTTTGCTCACTTGAAGCATGTTAGCCGAGCAAGAAACACGGATGCAGTCACCGTCGACACTCACTCGCAAATGCAGAATCGCTATGGAATTCCAGAGGTAACGCCAGTATCCAGTCGACCAGCGATTGAATACGATGAAAGTCCCGATCGGCCAATTGCTCCTATTATTACAAGGATATCATTGAGAAAATACGGTGAGGAAATATTTACCGCTGACTCACATTGAAAAGCTCTTCCCAAAAGGCCAATGTATCAGGCTTGATTTGTGCGTATATCTTGTCTAAACGTGAGAGCGTCCATAACCACAAGTACTGATAGGGTTCCTTTCGCCAATGCTTGGAACCTGTCATGAGGTTAGATGGTCAATGCATATGCAAGGAAGGCCAAGACTTTCTGACCTCGAAGAAGTCCAGCTAGAATCTCTGCACCCGCCCTCTGTTTGAATCGGTCATTGTCCGTCAATAATGGTTCCATCGCGACCAAGATCTGTTCCAGAGACTCATTCTCAAATGTCTTGGCTGAGGTAACAACGTCACTCATCGCAAGCTCATGCAAGTGAGGAAGATACGCACCAATAGATTTAACGAACATGACATTCTCAGGTCGAAGTTCCAGGGTCGAACTGCTCTTGTTTGACTCTTGACCGTACAATAATGTCAACTTGAGAAAAAAGTCTTCCGATTGAATGACGTCCCGGATGGCCGAAAGGACTGACTGAGAGGTTGACTCCCATTCGAATGGGAAGTCGTCCGTCACGGATAGGTAACCTTTTACCACTGGACTCCATAGTAGAAAACCTGTTTCAAGCTTGTCAACGTACACTTGCCTGCTAGTTTTTAGTCATTTACTTGATACCAAGCTAAAATGAATATAATGTACCTGGTTCCCTGTTCGACATCAGGATTGCAAACTCTAGCTAGGAATTGTTGTGGATCATTGACAGTAATATCCTGTCGAAGTGGACTTCGCCATTCGTCTAACCATAGATCATCACTTGACTTCGAGTATGTCCGAATTTTGACATGCGCAGTAATCTTGACGATAGCTCTATAGCAATATGAGATGACAAGACAATAAGAAATTCTCAGAGACAGACTTTTGAGCGTATGTTCGTATTGTAGGGTGCGGACTGATCGTGTGCTCTGCGAAGAACCTGGCAAGCTGAGGGGGTGGAGAGGCGTCTCTCCGCAACAAATGATAGAGGAACCTCATAGACATTTGTACATATCGCCACTGTATAGTTTTTAAATGGGGTGGCCTGAACAATGTAAATTTATACTCACATGAGTGCTAGGTCGGGAAGCGATCTCTAATAGATCGAGAATCTACAAGTGACAGTAAGATACGACGAAAATAACAACACAATGAGGAGCGTACTGTTTGATTTTCTTTCTGTAATTTCAGGTTTATCCGGGCAGGAGTCTTCAAGTTCGCTTGGTCAAGAAGGGTTTTATCCACCAATTGTGATGAAAACTCTCGATACAAGTTATGAAGGGCCTCTTCAAGTCGAAGAGTGCCGTCCGCGAATGCGTCGGTATGCATAGCCTCTTCTGCCAGATGTACAAGGGCGTCTTGTGCAATACTTCCAACCACATTTTGAATTGATGGCTAAAATTTGCAAGTGAGTGTCAATTGGGAGGACGGAAGGAGACGTTAGCATACCTTTTCCTGATGTTGGCATTCAAGTAAACAATGGAGGTACTGTCCGCGGAAGTAAGGATCTAATGTATAATATGAGGAAACGAGATGAAGGGCAGAGCGACCAATGGCAAAGACCTGTCAATGCATAAGATGCTAATAAAAATTTGAACGCGGTCAGCTGTGAAAATAGGTATATCGAAGTTGCTGGAACGCACCGGTTCCCTTGTTCCAAAGTAGATAAAGAGCGCCTTTCATCCGATCTGGATCACTCCCTTTGCTGAGGGCATTGAACAGATATGGTAGGCAGAACCGAGTTGATCGTATGAAATACTGTAGATACAATAAGACAAATATATGAATCAAAAGGGTTTTGACATGTACTGACCCCAGTAGCATTGTGTAGCACAGCTTGAGCATGTCTGTTAATACTACTGTTATTATAAGGCACGGTAGAGATATTTGCTGACACCTTACCTACGAACTCTCGTATATGGAGATAATGAGAGTTCAACGAGATCCTTCAAAAGGTTGTCATCGAGTTCGGAACGTCGGCGGTACAATGCCTCCAAGTATACACGTCCAGAGTGATATACCTGTGCGCGTTTGAGAAAAACTGCACGACTGTACTCTTTCTGACGAGGCCACATTCTACAAGCTCTGCAAAGTAAAGCATAAGCGTGGGGATGTCAGAGCAATATAACGAAGTCATACTCTCTCGCGGGCGCATATGCTTTTTGCAGGGCGTCGAAACTTCCTCTTGTCATTGCATATTCGAGTAAGTAGACGTCAATCGCTTTCGAAACACTAATGACCGCGTCGATATGGTCTTCTCCTTCGCTTGATTGCTGGAGGGCTACAGCAGCCCTGTGAATGATATCTCCGAAGCGAGCACGATGGGCGATGACTTTCTGATAGCGTGGATCTTGTGGGTTCTCTAGAGCGAAGCCCGCTTTGGCTTGAATACGACCAACCAAAAGATCTTCAATCTCGTATTCGCTATTGAAGCACGCATTCTTGACATCTTTATTATCTTCACGATAGAGCGTAGGGAGGCCACCCCAGATAGATCTTGCTGCATGCAGGTAGCTAAGTAGAATAATATTTCATTAAATCCTCTTCGCAAAATTTAACATCAAAGCACGCACCGGCAGAAATCGTTTCGATCAACATTATCCCATTTCTCCGGTGTTTGGAGAAGTTTTTCGATGATATCCAACGAGGGAGTTCCAATCCGGTCGAGAATTTCCAAGACAAAGTCTATCTCGGGTTCCGATGGTGCTATTTTCTTGAATGAGCAGCTGAACAGTGAGGTTTTGTCGGTTACTCACTGTGCCATTCCACCTTTACGTCTTGTGCTTCGTATAGCTGTCCCCAATATTCGTTGTGGCGATGATTGAAGTCTACACGAGGGACATCAGATATCATGTACCAGATCATCCTCGAATTACCACCTACCGGGATCATCCCACAAATCCGCATTAACAAATCGAGAATTAGTAGGATACAAACTGGCTAATGTGTGAAGGACACGATTCATAAGTCGTCCAGTGCCAGTGTAGCCCCGTTCACTCTTCGTCTTCTCAACAAGCATTACAATCAAGTCAATGATTTGATCCTTGTATTTGAGGAGCTGTGAAGATCAAAATGAGAAGCGTGTTTTTCTTCTCCTTTTTCAAAACGCACCGTAGGGCCGCCATAACCCAAGCATCCGCGAAGTATTGACATATCTTTGAACAAGTGTGAGTATCTGCATTGAATAACACGTCACAGCCTGCGCTTACTCCAATGGAGAGTAGTATCTGAAGGAACCGCTGCATGGGTAGACGTGGTTCGGATGCTTGATGCGCCGTGCTTGAGTTCTTCCTGTATTTGCGAGATGCAATATGGTAGAAATTTGCCGATGGTCTTGTCCGGCTTGACACGAGAGAGACAAGCCACGAGTTGACCAAATGCTCTCACAGCGTTTGATTTTGCATTAGTAGTCGCATAGTCAAACACAAGTTTGAGAACAAGGTCAAACAGCTGATCTGACAGATGAAGGCAGACCACGTCCAGTGTACCCTTCAGTGATTTGAGGACCGCCTCTTCCATCTTGCCGCCGGTGGTGTTTCGTCTCCCGCCTTCTTCAGGGAGATTCTCGAATAATGCGAGTACTCGGCGGAATAATGAAGTAACCCAATCTAGAGATGAATGAATTTCTCGTATGCCTTTCATATAAGCAGAAGGCTAACCTGCGAACCCAGCAGTGCTGTCTCGAGTCAACGTTCGCTCGACTGCCCGGCTATATACTGGACGTTCCCCGTTTTCTGTACCATCGGGGAGGTGATCTACATCCATATCAACGTCCATCAATTCCTCAGCTGGTGCATCCCCTGAAAGAGCAACACCACCCTGTTGAATCGACAGGTCACCGATCTTGATGTGTTGCACAACTGAGACAATAAACATGGATGCGCAAAGAGTTTTGATGGGATCGTTCTAATGATGATAAAATAAGGAAGGGAATGGGCAATGAAGGCGAAACGTCGTACCAGATCAATACCAGGAATGCACAGTTCAAGTAGTGGGACGACGTGCTTCTGACCACCGACCCAGAGTTTTTCAGAAACCAACGTGAGAGCTACCCCTGATAATGTTGTCATAACTGTGGTGGTACGATGGGTTTCGTTGACGACTTCCAGTCCGCTATATGCGCGCTCGAGGAGCTCTGGCATCACAAGATTGGGTTCCAATATCGCCAAAGACTTCAAACCTATCTGAGCGCATGTTCCAGAGATGGGATCCTTTGCAAACATGGCCAAAAGGGCGGGTGTGCGGAGAACAGTCACGAAAGATTTACGAATCGCTGGAGTAAGTCGTTGTGTCTGTCACTAGATTAGTATCTAATAACTCCCCTAACAATTTTTACTTACCACAGGCGTTTTGCACGTCGGAGCTTGTTCTTCCATCCACCGTTTACAGAATTCGTGAGTAAGTCGGCGCATGAAGTTTGTTAGCTGATTGCAGATGATTTTAACTGAAAATAGTCGGTGAGATATATTCCTCGACGTACATGTAGGGTCCAAGGACCGGAGTTTGATGGGTGGAAGAAAGATTCCGTGCTAGTTATCAGCTTGTCTAACGAGTCAAGGGCCCGAGAACCTGCCAGATACCCGTCCTCGGAAGTCCCATCTTCTTCATCGCGAATTGGGCCGTCCACGCTCATAGAATACACAATGATTTTGGCGATGAAATCTGAATCATAGAAGAGAAGATGCATCAAAAGAAAGATATAATGGTGAAGGGACTAAAAGTCTTACTATGCCTGTTGATAGGTTTCTTGATTCTCAGAGATTGCCTATCTCCCATTGTATCTGCATGTCCGGCAGTGGAGCTAGCACCCTGTTACTCTGTCAGCGGAAGTAGACGAGTCAATTAGTGGATTCACTGACTCTTGCCGCACCGACGGGGACATCTAGAAGACCTTGAATCAGCATTTTATTGCAACGCTAAAGCGAACCGACATACTCATGGAGCCGAGGACTTTGCCAATGAGTACGGTCCACTCTTCCTCACTCCAGATACCTACATCTTTCCATTCTGCGCCACCTTCTGTGTCTCCAGACTTACCTGCAACGTGCTCTTCAGATAAATCACCACAGAGTTCAAGTAACCTGTCATCAATGATGTTGGAGTTGAATGCTTCCCATAGTTTGAATAAGACGGGCATGTAAAGATGTATATGAGATGGAGGAAAAAAAGAGGTCATCACTGGCATCATGGTGAGGATTGTCTAAAGAGAATATGTCAGCAGGGGTAATAAACAGGAAAAGATCAAACAAACCTCTTTGGTAATCAAAGGGAGGAATGTCTCTAACATCACAGGAATCTCACGAGTTGGGAAATATCTGCAGCAATGTTCTGCTAGAAACAGATAGATATTGATCATGTTTCGTCTAAACAAAACCATCTCAATCACTAAGTAAACGATCTTTGTAGCTTGAAACGTACGACGATTCTTGGAGTCTCTTCTTCGGCCACAGTTCTTTTTGCATGACCCGCCACAGTGGCTGCCAGGGCAGCTGTAAATCTGTCGCCTCAAGTTTGCGTTTCTGGTGTGGTTTATTTGATAGCAATCTAGACAACATGTCGGCCCAGCTACGGATAACGCGGGGCTCTATACCTGGTACAAGACATAACTCATAATAGAGTCGTACAAGTTTAGCCCGTGTAGTCTTTTGCATAGGATAACGCAATAGCAGCCAACTGAACAACGTCATGAGAATTATTAAATGTTCACAAGCTGAGGAAGAAATAAAAGATACCATTGTAGCATTCCATCCCAAGTTGTGAGAACCAACCAATTCTTCGTCATGGCGCAGACTGCAATCTTTCCGACAATATATTCCAATTGAGCTTGCATATATTCGACCGATTCACATTCATATGGTAGGGAGTCGAGGTAGGTTTGTAGAGATGCTCGTTGTTTCTCGAAAGAAGATTGTTCTGTAGAAGAGTCTGTTGGGTCTCCTGGAGAGTCAGGAGAGAAGAGCTCGTCCTCATCCATAGTTTGTGATATTTGAATGAAGGATAGTATATCTGTGTGAATGGGTGTGAGCTGCATGGTGATTGATGATGAATGAGCGGCATACGCCTCTGACCAGATTATATATTCTACAGAAACCCGAGCTGCGCAGGATGACGAGTCGATAGCTGACGCGTCGCAAGTACTATGTGTAGCCTGTGTAACTGTGCGGATGGTTAGAAATTGTGTGAATAAAGTTGCTGAAATCAAGGTGTGTGTTAGGAGGACGCGTATTACTCCAAGGTCGTGATCAGACGCCCATCGGCCTTACGTATATGAAAGTGGTCCAATTTGAATTTACAGGACAATTAACTTTACTATTTTCGGCGCTTGAGCTGTTCAACTCTTCCAACAATGTTTCGTGTTGGGCAACGAGCTTTGTGGCAGACCCTCTCAAGGGCATCAATCTACTCTACAATTCCCGCTGCTTCCAGGTCAATACATACTCAGTTCAAGGCGACACAGCGATCCCTCGCCCCGTCGTTGTTGTTTGGCTCTGCTGTAGCTCTTTCTTTGGCACTCAGTGTACAGAACCAAATCCACCTAGATGAAGAACAAGACGTTACTTGTATGTACCCTCTCAACGCAAGTACTTCCATTACGGTAGTAAAATTTCTGTCCTAGTGGATCCGGCAACGTCAATCGCATTTCCGAATACGCTCAAAATACAGTCGAAGTCACCACTACCGACTTTCACGCTTTTGGGTGTTGGTGTTAGAACGGTTTCTTTCCTCGGACTCAAGGTATACTCGGTAGGACTGTATGTGGATTTGACAAATCCCAACGTGAGTTGTGACCCTCTAGGTGACCGTATGCATAACTCTCTGAAAACTTTAAGATTCCGAAAGGTGCTACCCCAGAAGAAACATTAGATTATCTCGTGCGCAACTGTGCATGTGTTCTTCGTATCAGTATGTCTTAATATTTCTTATGCTCATTCCTCTCTATATGACCAACCCATGCAGTGCCTACTCGTTCTACTTCCTATAGCCATTTGCGAGACGGGTTCGTCAGAACTCTACAGGCTCGCACACAATTATGCCGACAACGAGGATTACTCTCGAACGAAGAGGAACATGGTATTCAATCTCCCTTGCGCAAGTTCAAGTCGATGTTTCCAAACACTCCACTTACCAAACATACACCATTGGATATCCTTCTTCTGGCACCCGAACCAGGCCAACCTCGTTCTTTAATTGTACGGGATCTAGGAGCAGTCCAGAATGATTGGCTCGCACGGGAGTTCTTTTTAGCATATTTCGAAGGCGATGGGATCAGCCCACCTGTCAGTTTTAATCATTATACCAACAACGTATCCTGCTAAATTCCTCGTTCTGTAGATGAAGAGCTCTGTGCTCAAGAGGCTGCAAGACGTAGCGAAATAGTCTCGGAGACTATTAATGATCTCTATTCATAACGCATTCTACTTGCAATGTGAATTGCGTAGGTTTAGAGTATCTCTCTACTAGAACTTATGCCACCACTAACTAGTCTGAGATACTGAGAACAAGTATATCTCGATAGCATTAATATTGCAACTTACAGTACATAAGGAGCACTTGTATATAGTTACCAATAGAGGAATCATTCAGACCTTAGGTTGTGCATTGTATTGTAAGTTTGTCACGCCTGAATAAACATGTGTGTGAAAAGCATTCATAATTGATCGACCTTCAATCATGGACTGAAATGTAGCTACATACATACCACATTCTCACTTCTGAACTTCGACTCAAACTTGCATCTGTTACTGTCTTATAATCTTGAATAATCATCGTGGACAACAGTTATATACTCCCTAATGAACGTTCCCTCCTCACTAAAAGCCGGACGACTCCTCTACGCGTTGTCCAGCAAGTCCACAGCCTGTGGTATCCGCCCATGGATAGTAGTATGTCGCTCACTGGCAACACGCCAACCAACATCCAGGGCATCCCTTTTGTCACAAGCTCTTGATCAAAAGCAAAGAGCTGCACGGAGAGAGGATAGTGTCGGGCCATTCCAGCTAGGGTTTATTCCACCGACACAACAAGATGTTGGTGAGGTCAAAAAATGGTCTGAATTAAGTACCGGAGGGAAAGGTATGCACTTCCTCCTATTTCCAAACATTCTCCGAATATTTAAACACGTTTTGTATTATAGTGATTCGTTCCACAGCTCGTACTACGAACCTCGTTGTAATATTACTCGGTGCTGGTCTTTCTGCCGTACTCGTCTACGCATTGACTTCAGAATTATTCTCCAAAAATTCTGCTACCGTACTGTACGGTCAAGCATGCGAACATATTAAGTCGTCTCCTAGGGTTGGTGAGGTTCTCCGCACATGTGCTGTATTAATTTCATGTACCAGGTTGCCAAATATCTTCAAGGACCACTGACGTTCCACAACAATCCTCCAATGTCTATCAGACCTCGCCATCGAAATCATCTTTCGTCCCAAATTGTAGTTGATGCAGATGGAAGAGAGCACATGCTATTGAACTTCTATGTGCAAGGTCAACCTCCCGGTTCCACTTCACTTGCTGCGTCGACTTCATACGTTGATCATGTTATCTCGTGGACGAAAGATGCTGCAAATCAATTGTCGCAGATGTCGATCAAAGACGTTGTGGAAAATACCAAAGCTCGAGGTCTCAATGCATTTGACTCGTTCAAAGAAATGTTCAGATTCCTCAGTGGAGAAAATACCGAATCACAAACGAGACCATCACCCGTCTCAGTGCCCGAGAAGAACGTGGAAAGGAAGGAAGAGGGATGGATGTCGAGCTTCACAGGACTTTTCCATGGTTTAAAGGGGGGAAGCAGTGCTGCTGAGGAGAAGTTGAATGACGTGCCGTATTCCCCAAGCGATATCGAGGGAGAAGTACATGTTGATTTAATCATGGTAAGCTACTTCCTCTTCACTGGCTTGCGTCTGAAATACCCGGATCTCATCATTCGCAGAATGATCAAGGATATTTCGACTTTCGTTACATCCTCATTGATTTCCCTGGTACGTCTTGATGAGCTTATTCATCCGTCACGGAACTCAGAATACTTCCTTTCCATAGACTCAAGTGCACGAAATCCCAGGAGGGTGTTCGTATTAAGAGCACCTGGTGTCTACGATTCAGAACGAGTTTTGCGTTGGCACCGAGGATGAAACTTTCCGCCATCTCCTTATTACAGTCTACCTTGTCGCAATTCTACTCGGTGGAAGTTGCTGCGAGGCTATGGGTTCTCTCGTTTTCGGGAATGTTATCATACAACGCAGATAAATCATGTACACAGTGCAATGGTCTAACAACGCGTCTTTAATCACCAAATAATTTCTGTACCCGTTTAAGGACAGAGTCTTTGGATGGATCTAGAAATATATGATGTAAACATAACTGTGGTGCAAAAGATTGAAAGAATCATAATGAATACGATGCACACCGTATGGATGATCCTTTGAGGGTATTTCCAAAAGGGCGGGGAATGCTTGTTGGTATTTATCGACTGTTGGTCTTATCTTTTCCGCAATCTATGAGTAGTCAAAGCCGTAAGTGTTTGTTCAAGGATATGTTTTGAGAAAACTTACATGCTGGTTTATGAGGAGGATCGCAATATCCTTACGTTCTGTATACTCTTGGAATGCGCCCTCAATGGTGGATACCTGGGTCTCTACGGAAAGTGTCAAAATACACAAATGCACAAGTTGAGAAGTCACTTACTCGAGTCAACTACCAAAAAGTTCTTCTTCCCATTCTCAACATGACCGATACCCGCCAGCAACAAACCAGTGATAGAATCCTATAGACATAGCGTTAGAAATATATATATTGAAACGCCCGAAGTTTTACCTCGTCTCCGATGACTGCTATGAGGTTGCGGTCCTTGAAGGACGTCGAGGCCGCCATTCTGTGAGAAGGCGAAGGAGCAAGGAGAGACAGTGCTGATTGCAGCAGCTCATTCGAGTATAGTGTAGACGCCCGATTAGATCATTGACTGAAGCAATTTCAAAATCCTCATTCTGCAAAATTCCTAACTTGCTGAACAACCTTACAAAGTACAACTGTACTCTAACATCATCCAGCATCAGCATAATCGTTCTTGGAACTTGAGCATTCATCGACTTATTTCGTATCACCTTACAGCAGACAACGATATGGATATCTTCAATCGTCTCCCAACCATCTCTGAAGATACACTCCAATACTTGCTTTATCCTCCATCGAATTTGTCTGACAAGGCATCGACAACTACCCTTGCTGTTGTTATGCAGGATTTCTCCGAAGAATTACTGCCTAATCATCTATGGCACCGTGACAACTTTCAACTCAAAGTACAATCAAACAAAGATGGTGAGGGGTGGTGCATCGGGGGTAGAATGAGGGTTGGAGACTGTGTGGACGACGAATGGTGCACAGTTTGGGTGTTGAAGGAAATAAGTGCAAAGTGGGATGTTGCTATCAAGTAAGCGTTCTCTCTTTCCCTCTGTTCTTCTATTCAAACACTTTGTTTAGTGTTTCTGACTCTGACGGCGAGTTTTTGCTTATTGAAGCTGCAGAGTATCTCCCATCATGGGTTACACCTACAAATTCGGAAAATAGGGTACGTGTTTTTGCATTTCTTGAATACTCCGTTTCTCATTCAGAAATAGGTGTGGATTTACAATTCGCGTCTACACATGATTCCACTCACACATGTCTCATCCGTATCGAGTAAGCCTACCCGTCGCCAATATTCGCAAACCTTGGACAGTGACGATGAAGGCCTATCGGAACCGGACGAAGAAAATGAAGCATTTCTATCGATCCAAGACGCCATTAGAATTGTCCGTGATCCAACCATCGACACCCTTGCTCCACCTGAAGTTGAGCACGCAGTAAATCAGAGGATTCGAGGGTAAGATGTTCCGATGAAATATCACTTATTTTCCACTCTAAAGAATTGATAACACAGATATCCTGCAGCTGCAGCACAACACATCCATAATACCAATGCGTACCTTCCCGTAGACATTGCGAAGGCACTCTCAATAAATCCTTATCTCGTCCAAAAAGCAATTGAGACCTTCTACACGAGAGATGCTCTTCAGCTTCGTGTAAGCATTCTTCTCATACTTGCGGCAACAATATTCATTTTCTCCACAGGCCGCACATAGAATGAGCCGCTTCACTCCCGAGCCTTCAGTTCTCGCCACGATTAAAATGACACGACCTGCATATGCTCAACTTGTGGGACAGAAGTTTTATCCGCCAAAAGTCTTCGGACATCTGACGGCTCAAGAAGGCACTCCTGAATGGAGATGGAGAGATATTGGAATGAAAATAGTATGTCCGACCTCTGACTTTGAAACTGACGGTAGAATAAGATATTTTCGTTTTAGGCTTGTGGTTTTGAGATGTTGTATCAAGAAAGCAAAAACAAGAACGCCGTTTTGAAGCAGAAATTATTATCGGTACGTATGTCGCATCTTCGCGTTGTACATTTGCTCAAAAAATAATCAATAGGACGACGCTCGCAAAGTGGCATTGTACCAGAACCCTGATTTTCTGAAGTACCTCGACAATTTAAAGAGCTCCGGATATTTTAGGAATGAGATAGAAGGTTCAGCTCTCTGGAAAGATTTAGAGCAGAAGGCGTCAGTTGCTTTCATCGACGCGCGTAAGTAAGTAACACCTTTCCATCGCTTATAAATTATTGATTTATCCGACAAGTAGTGATTCCATCCGTTCGGCCTTTTCGTCTGATGTTGACGCTGCTGCGCTGAAGGCTGGGTTATATCCAATCTCCGTCAACAAAGAGGACCCTGATGATTGGTTGAATGTCGATGCAGAGCACCTCGAGTCTATGTTGGAGCGAGCAATGGGTTCGCAAGACACCAGCACAGGCGCTCCTGTAGTGGAGATGCAAGATACAATCGATGAGGACGTCATCGCGAAAGAACAAGCTACAAAGCTACAGAGATTGGCGAAGAAGGTGGAAGAGTTCATAGAAGGTGAGGGTGATCTGGAAGGTGCACTATTTCAAGGGTGAGACTTTGACTTGATCGACCATGTAAAGTGTACCTATTGCTAATCGGTTGGAATAGTGAAGCTTCATCCGAAGATTTTTCGGACAACGGATCGAATGAAACATCTGATGAGGAAACCGAATCCAAGTCGGAAGACGAGCATGAAACTAGGAAAGCCGCCTTGGAAGCACTCGTCCCAGGAATTGACCCCTCCGAATATGGAAGAATGCCGCCTTCTTTTCACAGTAACTCGCAGCGCGTCGCACGAACAACCATTGAAACCGATGTTGTCGGAGACATCGATGAGAAACCGGCTGAAGACCCGCTCCTATATGCGCGACCTATTCGTCCGCCTATACTTTCACGAGATAAATATGAAGGAGTGGACACAGATGATGAATCCGGCGAAGAAGACGAGGTTGACGAAGAATCTGAAGAGGATAAGCCTCAAATAGTTGGAGACATCGATATTGACATGGGAGAAGAACAAGACGAATTCATAGAATTTGCTCGACAAGCGCTCGGCGTATCTGATGAGCAATGGTATGAAATAGTGAGAGAAAGACGGGTTCGAGGCGGTAAGATTGATTTGCAACACTATGGCTGAATTTTATCTCACCTCATGAGTTAGTCTTCGTGCCTGCCAACAGCAAAAGCATTGCAACTTCCAAGGACCGTCCTGCTGGTAAGACCCCCAAAGCTCCAACCAAACCATCGCGAACCAATGAATTTCAAGATCCCACTTTGGATTCTTTCGAAGCGGTGATGAAGGCGATGGATGCAGAGCTGGAGAGAAACCGAGAAAAGAAGCATGATACCAAACCCGCATCCAGCAAGGGTAAGCAGCGAGCTACGGAGTCAGATGAACACCAAGACATTGAGATGGCCATGGATGCTGAGTTGAAAGCCGCGTTAGAAGACGGCGATGAGGGTTCAGACGAAGGAACAGGAGACGAACACGTGGATTACAATTTGATCAAGAACTTCCTAGAGAGTTTTAAGAGCCAGGGAGGTTTGTCGGGACCGGTGAGCAACATGCTAGGTCGATTGGAAGGAGGATTCAAGCTGCCGCGAGACGATTCGTAGAGTTCACGTGAGTGATAGATACCTTTGTATAACATTAACAAGCCAGTTTCTTCCTGCTATACGAGAGTGTTATCCATTTGAGCAAACGTCACCTCCTTTACTCGAGGGGACCAATCAGCGAGCTGCATGAAACGGGGTCCAATCACAAGCCAACCTACTCTCCAGTGCAACGTCCACATTTGGGCATACCGACACCATATATGGCAAGTGTTCTGTTTGATTGCACGCCCAATGCAAAGGAAGCACCGTCGGACTGTGAATTACTCCCCAGTCCTATTTAAGACGGAGATTAACGAACTTTTCCCCCAACTCACCTTTCTTTCCTTCTTCCACCTTTCTAGCTTACAGCACTTCTAATCCTTCCACAGGTAACACCCCTCCTTCGTCAACATGCGCAGCCCTGTCCTCGCCTTCTCTATTCTCGCTGCCACTGTTCCCGCCTTGGTCAACAGCGCACCAATTGACTCTCCAGCTGTATTACCTAGCACTCCAGGAATTCCATCGACCGCAGGAGCCCTTCCTGGCCTCGGTCTTCCCAGCACCCCACAAACTAGTGGAGCTAGCGGACGCAGTAGCCATCACCAGGAAGACCAAGGCTTCCAGCAGGAACAAAACCAGAAACGTGCCTATGATTCATATACTGCTGGTGGTAACGCTCATACCGGAGACAGTAACAACGCTTCTGGTGGTAATGTCGGCAACTACGCGGATGGTACCACTGCTCCCAGTATTGGAAACACGGCAGCCGCAAGTGCGTATTTACCGTTACAATGAATGATCGTATTCTGATATATCTTACCGCAGACACTGCTGGAGCCGGTAGTAACAGCTTTAGTGGTGCTGCTACTGGCGGTAATGGCGATGGCTTCGGTCCTGGTGGTAATGCATACACTGGTCGCGCAGGTCCAGCTTCAGGAGGAGAAATTCAAAACTATGGCGGCGCAGGTGGTGTCAACAGCGCTGGTGCTAGTAGTATGTATATTTCTCGGGGCACGCACAGGTGGTGATATTCACGCTTCATGTAGATGTTGTCGGCGCCGGTGGAACATCTGGTAGTGGTGCTGCCAGAGGTGGTGATGCCGGCCCTCGCCCAACCCGTCAACGCCGTGCCCTCGACTCACAAACTGCAGGAGGTAGCGCATTCTCCGGTTCTAGTGACGATACTTCAAGCGGTTCTGTCGAGAATGTCTCTGACAGTGATGGCACTATCACCAACGCTGCCTCTAGTAAGCACTCGCGTTGCCAACGTTTTATTTCATTCCTGACCCTCTCTCAGACTCTGCACCTGCTGCACTGAGGGGTGCTAATCCTGCCGCTGCCGAGTCGTACTCTGGAAACTCTCGCGGTGGTAACGGAGACTTCTATGGCCCTGGTGGTAACGCATACACGGGCTCTGCTGGAACTTCAGAAGGTGGATATGTCTACAACTCTGGCGGAAGCGTCACCAATACTGCTTCAAGTGAGTGCTTTTACTTAAAAAATTGTTTGTTTCAAATTGCTTAACCAGTCCTCGCACAGACCTTGCACCTAATGGAGGTACATCTGACAGCGGCAACGCTGTCGGTGGTGATGGCGGCTCAAACACGTTCAACAACCGTAGATTCGGAAACCGCTTCAACAAGCGTGCCACCGACGCAGGCACCGCAGGTGGTAACGCCTACTCTGGTCAAACTCACGACGCCAGTGGTGGTAGCATCTACAACGAGGCCCAGGATGACGGCACCGTCGGCAACACTGGTGGAAGTAAGTAACTCTCCTGTTCTCTTCTGTGTGCACTGCTGACGACATTGCAGACGCCGCCGGTAACTCTGGTACGAGTATCAGTGGTACCGCCGATGGTGGTGACGGCTACGGCAGAGGACCAGGCGGTAACGCGTACACTGGCTACTCTGGGCCGACTCAAGGCGGAGACGTCGTCAACGAGGGCGGCACTGTTACCAACGCAGGAGGAAGTAAGTGCTCTCATTCTAGTCATTGTCGTGAATGCATTTGACCCATTCTCTGCACACAGACACCGCTGGTGCGGGCAACCAGAGCAGCACGGGGGTTGCCAGGGGAGGAGATGCTGGTCCAAGGCGTGGTTCTGGCCGTGGTCGTTTCCGCAACTAAAGTCTTGAATTTGTTCGCTCGTTTGATGATGTCAGCTACAGTCTATACTTCCAGTCTTTCTTTCCTTGGTTGAATACACATTTTTTGGTCACATGACTGCACGCGTCACACTTGTTGATGTTTGTTTGCCTGTTTGGATCTTTGTTGAACACGTCCACCATGACGGAAGACGAGTACGACACGTTGCCAGACCCGTTTGAGGGCCTTGACTGGAACACAATACCAGAACTTGCAGAGCCCCCTCGCAGCACAGGAGAGGAGCCTCCAACATCCCAATTGTTGAGCAACACACCCCACTCATCGTCCGACTATGCCTTTGACGACGTCGACGATGCCTTTCTCGCCGAAGTGTCCGCCATTGAGACCGCCATGACAGTGCCGCGTACTCCCTCCCCTCATCCAAGTGAGCCTTCCTTAATGTTGTTGCTCTCATTGACATTGGACTAAGTGCGCGCATATAGTAGTTCCGTCCAATCTCACAGGTATTTCTTTTCATACCAACAGTATAATTGTTGTAGTCATCCCTTGTTATAACCAGCTACAACCTCGCCATCCCTCAACCACAGCGATCAACCGGATGTATGCATGTATCTTTCCCTTCACACTTCATGTCGGCATTCAGATCTAATGTTTGCAGTTTCATCAGCTTCACATATGCAGATGCCTTCTTCATTGGCAAGCATACCAGACGCAAGTTCACAGAAGCGGAAGCTATCGCCCTCAGAAACTGAATCATCTGAAGCGCATGCGTACAAGGGCAAAGAAAGGGCTTCTGATGGCTCCCAAGTACATAAGATACTGAGAGATTTTGAAGATGAACTCACATGTCCTATGTATGCTTATTCATTTGCCCTTTTTACAGAACATTTACAATATCCTCTTCACCTAGATGTTTCGATATATTGTAAGATATATATGAAATCTACATCTTCATTAGCTTACTGTTCTCCAAGCGCTTGTGCATATGTCAGTATCCCATGTGGCCACAGCTGTTGTGGCGAATGTGGCTGGTCGTGGATTGCAAAACATGTAAGCATGATTATCCAGCATGATCACCACCGTTTGGTACTGATCATTCTCTATGCCTAGCCCAAACATCCAACTTGCGTTGTATGTCGCGCTGGCCTTACTTCCAAAGACCTAATGGTACCCAACATCGCTTTGGATAACACGGTAGAAAAACAGATCGAAGCACTCGCTACCCACGGTGACAAAAGCTGGGTCGAGGATGGTCCTAACTACCAAGAGTGGAAAAATAGACGAGAGTATGTACGATGGCATCTAAATGCGCTTGCTGTTCCATGATCTCATAAACGCTGTTATTTTCATAGCAAGGGTAAACGAGATGCAGCCATACGTGCAGAAAAGGGGAAACTGTCTGACAAAACGGTTCGCGTTGCGCGTGCAGTGAATCCAAATAATGTCAATACAGGTCCTGTGGTGATTGATGACGATCCCAGTGACGAAGATTATCGGCCTGGTAGTGACGAAGCGGTTTACCAGTTCATTCCCCAACGCCCACCGCCGCCTCCTCGACATCAAAATCATAGCCGGGCTAGAGGAGGACCGCCTGGAGGAGAACGAGGTCGAGGTCGAGATCGAGGGCAAGGACAGTACAGAAGACGAAATCATAACAATCGCTCCGGATATAACAATGAAAGAACTGGTCGCTTCAACGACAACCGGAACGATAGGGGAGACGGTCCCCGGTAGTCTACCAGAGTAGAATTGTCTTTTGATAGATATTAAATTACCACTCGTTTCCAGGATCAATCTTATAGTAGCAACAGAAATTTTAGTAACACACGAGGACTGAGTACGAACAGATGATATTGACAAACGAAACAATGTGTACAAAACATGCGATAAATGGTAAGACATATCTAGATGCGAGAACAATAACAGGGAGAATGTGCAAACAAAACATATATGATATAAAAGGATTTTCGTACAGAGTTCGTGTTACATTCATGCCAACGAAGTGAAGCAGAAAAAACAAAGTCAAGAAAACGCACCGACCAGCGATACCGTCTAATCCTGGCTTTGTTATCAACTTCAACAAGAAAGCTCGAGGTCGTATCGATACATAAGAGAGACGTTTACTTGGAACAAATTTTCAGGGTACCTTTCTCTGAAATTGCTTTGAATTTGATGTGGTAGAAAGGCGATGATCTACCAGCGATAGATTTGACTGGACTGTATGCGTAGTCGACGACCGGTTGACCATCCCATGTGATGGACAAATCAGATGGATAGAGGTGTGGGGTAGAGGGGGGAGGTTGGACAATAAGGGATACAGTTTTGGAGGAGAGTTCACTGGATAAGTAAGGACGAGACTGAGAGTTCTGAATAGGATATAATTTTGAGTCGAGGTGGGTTGTCTTCACGTCTTCCTCAGCAGTCACTGTATCAGTATCGGATTGATCGTCTTCGAGGATAGCAGGGAGCGATTTAGTAGCGGATGTGACCTCAGGTTCAACATCCACCTCTGTTTCAGCTACCTCCTCCTCTCCGTCCGAGATATAAACGATTTCGGGACCATTTCGATCTTCTGAACGAACATCAGCCGGTACTCCTTGGATGACAGTTTCGGTACTAGAAGTGTTTTTCTTCCAACCAATCAACGCCAAGAGGAAACCAACAACACCGAACAACCGACCCAACAGGATCCGCACTGCAAATTCGAGTGCTACACCTATAAGCGAACGAATTCCTACTGAACTCCTAGCCCTGCGGATTATTGCTCGCGCAGATGACTTTGTTTCAGCTTGGGGCTGTGGTACAGGGTCAGGAGCGGTGTCAACAGGAGATGAGATAACCTCGATCTCGACAACTTTCTCCGAGTCGTCGTATGGTGTACCGTCTGAAGCGAACGGCTGCGAAGCCTTTTCATCAAGGGGAGAATTCTGAGAAGGAGGAGAGGGCGGAGGTGTAGGCAACGTAATAGCGTGCAATTCTGGTAACTTTGGAGTGACAATATGGGTCGAGATGTGCGGGGAGAGAAGCGATAGCTGCCAACCATCTACTTGCTCCTGATGAGAAGGTATAGTGATTAATGGTGCAACCGTCAATTGTGCTCCGGATGTTGGCACGACCAGTGATATACCTTGTTGCACGACTTCTAAAGGATAGACATAACTGCCATGATCGGGATGGAAGAAAAGGATCTCGTGGTTGTACGAAGGTAAGATCGGGCGAACAATAGACGTCAACTTTTCTGTAGTGATCCTGCTTTCCTGTTGGTTTGCAGCTGAAGAAAGTGGAATAATAGAAAGTGTTGCAGGGAACACGCCGTCCGTGTTATCTACTTCGGAAGACAGAACGAAGAGAGACGAATTATCGTATTCAATGACCTGCGAAGAAGGACTTAAAACCAGAGTACTGAGATCTTGCGCGACGTTCGAAGCATCGACCAAGTGAAGTTTAGCTTCTCCGTCGGACGAAGGACAAAAGACAATAGAGCCAGATGGCGTAACACTGACGACAGAACCCTTGCTCGCTGCAAGAATCAATGGTTGAATCCGGATGTACGTATGATTCTCTGATGCATGAGGGATTAGAACGATCGTGTTAGAAGCATCGGTCGTGTGAGATGTGGAAAGAATTGGTGCACTGACGCCGATGTCAATTGATATACGCAAGAATTATTGAAAACGACATACCCAGAGTTCTTGACCGCCCAGGAGCTCCACTGAAGTTCGGGATTGAGATACCCAACTTGTACTTCCGAAACGAGGGAATCCGAAGACTGAACAGGGAACGAAACGCCATCCAGCAGCGTCAGTCGGGAGTCCCCCTTCACGAAAGACAGCACGCCGTTCTGTCCGAATGCACCAAGCCATTCAATGTGGCCTGAAGGGTGAGCAAGGCGATAAGTGAACGAGAACATTTTCCCGTCGTACTCCTCCGCCGATGCTGGGAGTTTGGCGGTCAATACCGCAACTCGCGGCTGCTCTTCCTCAACCCGAGAGGTAAGATCAAGAACCCGCTCTGACGAGGGTTCCGACTGCAACCCGAGCTCCTTTACGACAGCGTATTCAAATGGCAAGGCATGCCATCCCCCACCCGCTACAGGTAGGTCTGTCCACATTTCGACCCGTACACCGCTCTCCTTGGCTTGTCGGAAATGGTCTGGAGAAGAAAATGTAGCATGGAATGTGAGATCATGTTGACTGTGAGAAGTGGGCAATGGGATTGTCGTAACCTCACGAAGAGGGAGAGAGAAAGTCAATGCCATGGTAGGAGCGAAGAAGTGTGAGTGCAAAAGCGTTGGACTGCCTGAGTCCGGAGGTTGGAGACCTGGGGATGTACGAAGAATTGAGCGTGTACTTATGGACTCAAGATGAACATGAAATTCGGCGAGAAAGGGTCCTCCACAGCCTCAATGGCGTATAAAGTTTGAGGAGCAGAAGCCTAGAAAACAAGCCTATAGTGTGCCTATCAACAAGCCGTTCGCGATGTCGGGACGCATCAGTTGAAACGATATGCAAGTGCATGAAAACTTACAACTCGCTTGGAACACGAGACGAGCTGTTGTTCTCTTATCAAATTTTGTGGGCAACGGAGGTTTCCATCCAACGAATTCGAGCCAAAAACGGGTGAAGAAAGGAGAGATGAGAAAAGATATCGACTCAAGGTTGCAACGAGCAAACAACGAGGCCACCCTCTAACAGATTCCCACTCCTGAGGTCTGAGATTGAGACTAGGTCGGATTGCGATAGACTAAGAATAAGAGCGTCGCGTTACGGTCAGTGTCACTATGTGTCACCCAACTAAACGCGATCGTCACTGTCACACACGCGTTCATAGCGATCGGCAAATACCGAATGAATGAATGCTTGGATGCGCTTTGCAAATCATTCCAGTTATCTACCACTACCATCGCTCTCTCCAATGGCAAGTTCTGCCCTTCGTTTCTTCTTGTTTGCTGCAGACTGATCCGCGCGTTTACAGGACTCTTTTATCAATCTCGCAAAGGAAGGCTTCGACGCTTACCAGAAGTCTCAGTCGTGTATGATATCATCATCTCATCTTCCATCTCACTCATACCAATAGATCACCCATCCCCAAAGCCCCTGCAGGCGGCGATGATGTTCGCAAGACTGGCGGCCACGAATACAACTCCCCTCACCACTCACAGCAAGACAGGGAAGAATACAACCACCAACGTCCTGATCGTGAGCTGATCTCCCCCAATTCTCATCATATCTCCATCTAATATCGACTCAACCATCCCAGTCGACGAAGATGAGGTTGTCAACACTGCAAGCCGTGAGGGCTCCGGTGACAGTTCGCTCTTCTCATCCGCACTCGGTTTCTTGAACCAGCACAAGGTCTGTCCTCACTCTCTGAGCTCTATTGCTTTCTAACTCACGACGTTCCCTAGGGTGAACATGAGCAACCTGTCAACGAAGAGCGCGTCATAGATGCACACCGTGAAGCTTACGAGCGAGGCAACGCCAGCAATCTCAGCGCTGGATCGTTGGGCAGTGCAGCTGCCTTGCAGGCACGTTCCTTCTCAATCTTTATTCTGATAACAAGCACAGCTTCTAAATTTATACTTAATTTAAATAGGTTCTTAAACAGTTCACATCGGGCAGTGGAAGTGGAGGAAAGAGCAGTGGTTCATCTTCTCAGCTCATTAGCCTGGCGATGGCTGAAGCTACCAAGTTGTTCGATAAATCTGGTGGTGCCTCCTCAGGTAACAAACAGGATGCCGTCAACGGTGCTGCCATGACTGTGATGAAGCTTTTGGTCCAGTCAAAATTCAGTGGAACTACAGGAGGTGGAAGCAGTGGTGGGCTGGGACAACTGATGGGTTTGGTGAGATCGAAACATCTATTTGATTGACAACATAGTTGATCGTTTCATCAACAGGCAAACAAGTTCCTCTAGAACAAGACAGGACAATGAAAAGGATCCACGCAGCATGTACTACATACACATATACACAATGTACATTATTAGGACAGTAACAAACGTTTGGGACTGTATACCCTCATGAATTATTGTAATCGTCCTCAAATTCATCTTCTCTATCTCTTTTCCGTTTTCCATCGCCCGACGTGGTATTTATGATAGCCCTCTGAACGAGATCATCTAATATCTCAGGAGGGAGGTCGTATTCAGAACTACGCACTGCAAGCGCATATGCAGCTATAAGTAAGACAATCGATATCAGCCATGATATCGTTAGAGTAGAACGGCCACAAACCGTCTTCAATCTTCTCCAAGGATTGCGAAGTCACATTTTGTTTTTTCCTAAGTTCTCTGAAATAAGGTGTCATACTTTCGAAATCTACAACAAAAATCAGGATAGAACAATCGAAGCGATCGTAGAAGCAAACAAACCGGCTTTGCAGTTTCGGACGAAGCTACACACTTCACTCGCTTTGCTTCGACCTCCACGCTGGGATATTGCAGATATAGCATATCGCATCAACTCTCCCGTCAGATCTGATAAACCCAGAAGATAGTCCTCTAAGGACAGAGGAAAGAACTGGACAATGTAAATACATCAGAGAAAAGTTTCACTAGATGTGACATACTGGAATTGCCTCATTGTCGCAAAGTGATTGTTGCACTTCAGTGTACGTTATGAGTTTTCCAGTTTCAAGATAATGAGTGAAACTCAAAGCCTCAATATATTCTTGCAGACCTGGGGATACGTTCCTTTGATATCGCCAAAAATTATCCCGTACGAGTTCTCCCTTGAAACCTGCAAACAATTTCTGAATATCTTGAAGCCTTTCTTTTGCTAATGAAGCTGCTTTCAGTGTTTTCGCGTGATCATTCTGTTCTTCAGGGTTTCCGCTGGTAACATCGGTCATAATTCTATGGAGGAGAAAAATGACCTTTTTGGATAGGTTTGTGACATCTCTACTAGACTATGCGCAACTGAAGCTAACTGAAGTGAAAATTGAGACATAAGTTGTGTCGGCAGACCTTGATGAGACGTTCCCGCCTGTCGTTGTGCTCATCGAGCTCCAGTCTAAATGTCTCGAACATGGACACAATTGCATCCCTGGAGGAAAGACTTTTCGTTTCTGTGACGGACATCTGAAGCCGGTGTTGGCAACGAAAGGCGATGGGAGTTGGTTGTGAGCGATGGATTATAGCACAGGAGTTGGCTGTAACATACAGTGATGTCCTTGATATATTGGCGGCGGTTGTTATGCCGTGTTGAGCTATTAAGCGTGAGAATATCATTGTTATGTCTCTACAAAGGGAATGTATGGGGATCATACTCGGTTTCTAATGCTGGGTAAATAAATCAGTGATGACGCTCAATGAAACTTGAACAAGGTGGTTACTTTATTTCTCCTCCGTGCTGCGGGTCTCCTTACACTCCTCTTCACACATTTTCCTCCTCACCACTTATCTCGTCGTTACTCTTGCTCTGTGCATGGTCTAAGAACCATGGCCTTTGCTCCGAAATCTGGCTGTCCAATGTGTAGCATAGTAGCGACAGCTCTTCATGCACCCTCACATTCTCCTCGAACACCATCTTTCCCTACCGGCTCAAAACAGCCTGAAGTCTTATGGCGTGACGACAATTTCACTATTTATCGAGAACGTGCATATCCTGTCTCAAGCAAAGGCCACTTAATCGTTGTCTTTAAGTACGTCTCGAGACACCCCTCTTCTATTGTAGCATCTGATCCCAACCCCCACGTAGTCTCCATGTACCATCCCTATACACCCTGGTATGTTATCCTGACTCACTACCACGGCTTCACTCAATCATCTCACCTCAATGCTTCCCCAGTCTTCCAGTGATGTCCCCCTTCTTGTAAAGCTTCGAGAACTCTCACAACGTTTACTCTCATCCCTCTTGGCTCCCGATGAATCTGAAGGGTCACCCGCTTTTGGTTCACAGAGCCCTGCAACGCCCAACACCGCAACGCCTACCACCTTCTTGCAACAACCCGACCCTGAGTCTCAACAGGCTACTCCTTCCACCTCTGAACTCTTTCGGATTGGTTTTATCACACCTCCTTTTAAAGACAGTAAAATCCCAGTAACAGATCATCTACACGCTCATGCATATATACTTCCTGCCGATTTGATGGGCTGGTGGAGAAGCGTAGGATATAGTAACCTTGCGTGGTATGACATTGACGATTTAATTGCGGAGATCAGGTATGTGGAGTGTTCCAAGTCGTATATGTCTTCGCATTCGATTGCTTCCACCCTGTTACGCTCACGTCCTGAATGCTGATCAACAATATACAGAGAGGAATCTTCAAACAATCGTATCCGTTCAGGACCTTCGTCACGATCTCATCCAAGACCCATTGACACAGTGCCCGCCGCTGGTGCACGCACTGGTACAGCGGATGGTCTCGAAACTACAGATTCTGGACTCGCCGTGGAGGACGTAGAAGATCCAGATTTACTTCACCCACGTCGATTATCAAGGATAGATTCAACATCAAGTTCAGGGTCGGCGACGGAGCAAACAGGATTAACTGTGGACGTTGCACGCTCAGTGGGTAGTGGTGTGCCTTTCACGGGAGCGGGAGGTGCTCTGTTGCTGAGCCCGAAAACTGTTAGTGATGAAGGGATGCGGACGCCATCAGGTGCATCACCAAGCTCTAACTCGCAGATACCCCACCTACGCGTATAACCGTCTCTCATTATATCTTTTCTTTATCTCTCTCTTTTCCACTGGACCTCGCTGGCTGAAGTTTTGTCATGATGATACCTATCGAGTGGGGCTTGCCTGCGTACTCTTATATATTAATTGAACATGTTGTTACCTTTGCAATTGACTCTTTACTGCATTTTTTGAACGTAGAGACTACTCAATAATCATGTTTCGATCCCCCTGACCACTGTACATATGCGCATTACAGGAATTCTGTCCATTGATTTATATGATTCCAAACAAGTATATGTGCAATTACAATGACTAATCCAACAGCAAGTCCGTACGTAGTATAAAGGAAACATTCAGCAGTTGCAAAACAACGACATCTAGTGAAAACACGGACATGAAGCAGAGGTAAATTATGAGTAGATATCAAGCATCTAATTGGTTTCCAGCCATTTCAGTTGGTATTTGTGACATTGGTTACGTGAAACCACAACTCACAGTAAGATGAACCAGTCAATAATGTGGAGAGAGCAACTAGCTGGTCTTCGGTAAATCTCTTTGCATCCTCATGCCAGGTATCTTGATGCGTCTTCCTGAAGTTACTTGCACACTTTCGAACAGTGGTTGAGATCGGTATCTAAGACGAAGTGAATGGGTGAATACCATTTTTCCAATAGCGTAGAAACGAGAAACTCACAGGATCGTAGGTATGCTCTGCAAGCACGTTTGTAATAAGATCAGGCATCCATTTTTCGATGGTATACGGGTAACTATCTATCAAAGCGCAGATTCCAAGGACAGCTGCATGCCGTTGCCGCAACGCTGAGCCGTATGTGACAGCACGACGGTCGGGAAGGGAACTATTCTTGGCCAAACGTACAAATCTTTCCTATAAATAAAGATCATTTCAGTGTCAGTATGGTATTTACAGGTAGAAAAAAGATCGTACCTTGAGAGCTAGGACACTCCGTCTGGGCGAAACCCGCAGTATTCCAGAGAGAGTACTAGTCATGGAAGCTTGAGCATCGTAGGGTATGACTTGAGTTCACTGTAAACTTACGTTGCCGCCATCTCTCGTACCTCTACCACTTCATCGTCGAGACAGCGACAGATCACTTCCATCATCTCAACGACTTTGATGTCACTGATAAGAGGACCTTGGCGGAAATAGAAAACTACAGGAGATATAAGCCATGCAAATTAGGGTGACAAAGGAAATGGTTCTGACCTTGTACCAGAGGAATGATCTTTAAGCGTACTCGCCAAGACTTGAATGCGACGGTTAGAATTTACAGATACTCTGATAATGTTGCACTTACTGGAGATGTCTGTATTGCCTTGAATATCGAGTCGAGAATAGGGTTGATCAGACTCCGAGGTGGTATCACACCACACATCCTGTTAAGAAGTACTTGTGCTCGATTGGCAAGGTCGTCATTGTCGTTAACTACAGGGATTTGTTAATATGTGGTCTGCTAAATATGTAGATCTACTTACTCTCAGTAAACCTGAATAACTCTGGCTACACGTTATATTATAGATTAGCTTCCGAGAATCAACGGTAATCCGAATGCTTACCATCAAAGGCAGAATATAATCGAAAGCCGACATTGCATTGGTGTCGTGAATCATTTGGAAGAGCCATCGACAAACCAGAACACCGACCCTATGCACAAGAATGAATAAGATATAATAAAATGAGAAGAACATACAGACCTGTCATAAGTTGACTGAAAGGCGCGAACACCTGGCAAACGTTTCTCCCTCCAAGTAGCGAAGTCTACCACAAGTTCTGACACTCGGTCTGTATGGTAGAGACCCCTACTTCCCATTATGTCACTTTCGGGGGAAAGTGTTCGGCATTCACGAAGGAATACTTCGGTAGTAGGAATGGATGGGTTAGGCCGCCACTAGAGACAGCGTAAATATCGATCTCAACATGGTATCTCAACAAACTTGAAGAACATACCATGATCTTTCCTGAGAAGGTCATCATGTCACTGATGAACGCCAGTGCCTGGTGAGTTGGCGAAACGTAAGCTAACAAGTGCATAATTACTCAAGCTCACTCACATCATCATGCTCGCTACTCAGTTCTTCCCAATAGCGACCAAGAATATCGTTAGTCCAAGCAGAGAATTTCCAACCGAGTTGCTCGTAAAACCCCCTGAAGAAGTAGAGAACCTTGGTGACATCGAAAGGGGACTCGGCATTGAAGTCAAGAAGTTCAAATTCTTTGACCAGAAAATCAACCAATGGTTGAACCCGCCTAGGATCTTTGTTGTAAAAGACATACTACATTTCGCAGTCAATGCAACGATACTCGCTGTATGTATAAATGATTCCCGTACCTCGAAAAATGACGTCCATAATGTTACCATATCGTTGTTCACGTGTTCGAAAATCTTTTTTATGTATGGCTGGAACCAAATCCAAAGCTTGACTTGCTTATCCATAGGCCAGTGCTTCGAACCTAAGAAATAATGCTTAGATCAGGCAATGGCGAGTCGAAAAGAATGACACTTACCAGAGATTAATCCGGCAACAAATTCCGCTGCTCCCCGTTGCTTATTTTTGTCATTCTTGGATAGCAAGGCTTCGAGAGTGGGACGCAAGGCTTCGAATGGTTCGTCACCGAGAAGCTGGACTATTGGAGGTCTCATAAGCACCCACGCTATGAACCATACATTTGTTAGACACCTACATATCGATTTTACGCATGAGATATCATCTTGTATGATGACATCCGCGCTGTTTTCCAGAGCATATTGCGCAGACAATTTCTTCCAATAAGATTTCTTTGTGACGAGCTGACGAATCACTGCGATGATCTCCTTTGTCGATTCGTCGGAAATCAATGATGAGAACTCAATGCTGTTCGGAGCCAGGAATGCATCAGTTGAATCCCCCCACACTAACCATCCGCCTGAGATTTTGTCTCGGATAAGACTGTGAAAGATTTGAGCGAAAAGTGAAGTCAAGTTAGAATCATTATACTGACGGTTGTCGTTTTGCCTCTTCTATATCCAACGGCTTCTTGAATTCCGACAAATACTCAGATGTATATTCCTGGGATGGGTTTACTATTGGCACTTTCCGTCGGAGGGGATTGTGATTTTGCTCAAGTGCTAAATCGATTGGTCCATGGTTAAGCGTTCGTAACTTGATATACCTAGAAATCTTCATGACAGCTCTCTGTGCGTACTAGATGAAACATGTTAGCCTAAGCCAATATCATTCAAGATAGTGTCCTACATAACGCTACACATTTCCTATCAGCACTTTCGGTATCCAAAATTAGAAGGCCGACTCACCATCGTCGCATGAGAGTCGTAGGTTTTCTCGACTAGGTATTCAACGTGGTCGGGATGCATGGATACGTCCCTGCGAATCAAGGTGCGCAGACATCTGATGGCCACAATGGCGTACTTCCAATGTGTCTCCGAAGACTTTGCAATCTCAAGAATGGTTCGGGTCTGATATGCAGAATTATACTACCTGCGCATTCGTTAAAAGCAGGACACTTACAATTTGGTCGCTACCGTCATTCCAGAGTTTAACGCGTTTGATCCGTTGCTCCTGCGCGAGAGCTGTAAGAGCGTCATCCGCTGAAGAAGTCCCTACCAAAGATGTCTTCAAAGAAGCAGATGCTCGACTTAAGCCGGGATTATGAACATCATACACCACAAAACAAGGCTCTACAAAGCCAGTCATACCTTCATTCATTCGTCAAATATAACGCACACATAAGGAGAAGAAAAGGACATACATGTATCCGCCAGAGAGGAAACACAATCTTGAACAGAGGGCTGTGTATTACTATTAGGATGACAGTCCGTTAAGGATAACCTGCACACACCTTTTCGTTGTGTTGACAAGCGAATAGATGCTTGACAAACTCATTGGCAAGGGTGAGATCTATCAAGTGTGAGTGTACAGGCCGAAACACAGGATTACTTCAACATACATACCTCCTATAGCATATTTGGCTTCACCTTCTGGTTAGATCTCACATATTTCGGATAACTGGCAATTCTACTCACCAAAGACCGAAGCGTTGAGAGTCCACAACGCCCCTTTCATACGATCATCATCAGTTCCTGGAGCCAATGCTTTGTATAAGACAGGAAGGCTGCGTCGTCGGAGACCGTCGAAGCTCTGTGTCGAATTCAATATAACGAGAAGCAGAAAGTCCCAGTAGACTGTAGACTCACTCCACAAAGACTTTGCAGCAATGACTGGCTTGACCTTTCGGGATAAAATGAGTACAGATATTGATTGAAGAAAAAACAGGTACATACTCCCTAACTAGAAAGACATCAACAATTATCAACCATTTAACCCTTTGAGAACAACATACCAGTCGCGTAGTGCCAGAGACACCATTCAGTTACGTCGTCGATGAGCGCGTTTTCCAAACAACCACGCCTCCTTTCCAAGGAGTTCCAATGCAGTCTGGCAGAGTGGTATAGTCTGGACAAAAAGTTAGAAAGAAACGTTCCTTTAAACGTGTGAGAAAATATGATACCTTGCACGTCTGACATAAACAGCCCTGGGCCATTCCTTCTGTCCAGCGTATTGCCGAGTTACGTTCAACTCAGTGTTATAACGTTCAAGTTGTAAATAATAACTAAAAAAGGTGAGACATATTCCGAGTAATACATAAATATCTGACACTTACCTATCCCTGCTATCACCGTATTCCAGCATGTAGGTCCGGATCGAACGAATCTAACTCATTGTAAGACGCAAGTATTGTAGAAAATGGATCCAGTTCTTACAAGCATATGCACGGCATCGACTGTGTTTTCTTCTCCCTGTCGCAATAGCGATGCAGATGCATTGTGCAAGAAACGTCCAAATCGTGCTTTGAGCCCTGTGATATACTGATGTCGGGGATCAGTCGGGTTATCGAGCGCGAACCCAGAGTTGAGTGGTTCAACAGTAGCTATCATTTCAGGTATTTCATTTCTGCAAAGTGATAGCTTGAATCTTTTGTGTCACAACACAAAGTAGGAGAGACTCACAGAATATCTGACGTCAAGTTGGCTTCTGTCAATTCTTCCGATGTGATTACTTCCTTTGCTAGAGTCGGGATACCAGCGAAAGCATTTCGCACAAAGCTCAAGTGTCTAAAGCCAGTCATCAGTGTTAGATGCAATGGGACTTGTATCCAACATACCGACAAAACTCGTTTCGCCATACAGAGTCATGGACAGCACCTTGTAAATGACGATTGAGCCCCTAACAACGATGAATGCAAATTCTTCAATGCTTACCTGGTTGAATCAAGTCATCTAGGATGTCGATAGTGGGTTCGATGAGGTCTTTCATGATTTGCAGAGCAAAATCTATTTCATTATCATCAGGGACATGCCAGGACAGCTGTTCAAAGGAATCGACGTTGAATACGGATAAGTGCGAACGAAAGTTGATATATTCACCAACCTGAACTTCCTCCGACTTATAAAGTCGGCCCCAATAGCGATGATGATTTGCTCGGAATTCTACGATGCATCAGAGAGCTGTAACCTTGAAAGAAAAGAAGCGGTCATACCTTCACCGGCCCATTCGTCTGGATTCACAAACTTATTCTCAAGAGGATATGTGTGCGTTAGGGTGAGCAGAGTACTTGATAAGAGTTTGCCTGCAGAGGAGAACCCTCTCTTTGAGAGAGTCTTTTCATGGAGGAGTTTCAACAACAATAACAGTTCTTCCTTGTATTTTAGGGCCTGCACGAAAATGCCAGTTAGCACACCAAAGGTAGGTCGAAAACAATTTTGGAAACCATACAGCTTTTCCGTCACTGGAATATATCATATCAGTAAAAGTACAGATGAAAATCAAGATGCAGTGACGCACTTGTACATGGCTCCTCTCAAGATTGCGAGATCTATAACCAACATAAGATTTCTAAAGGAAGGGCATTCAATTTGATCACTTACTCCAATGAAGTGTAGCATCGGAAGGCAAGGCAGTAGAATTCAAAGACGTGGTCCGAAGAGAGCTCGCACCGTGTTCCAACTCTGTTCTTATATTCTGACTACAAAATGGTAAGAATTTGGCTAAAGTCTTGACAGGGTTTGCATTGGCGATGCATTCAACAAGTTGATGGATAGCACGAACGGCATTTGTTCGCACGTTCCCACTTGCGTAGTCGAAAACCATACCGAGCACCATGTCATAGAGTGGTTCAGAAAGGTGAACACAAATCTGACTAAAAGCGTTAGAGACTGAATCCACAAGTTGAACTGTCCAGTAGATCTTTAGCTTATTCTTTTCACCGGGAGGGCTGAAATCTTCTTACCCTCAGTTTGTCCGCCTGCGGAGCCGTCTGCGCCTTCTTCAGGTAGATTTTCGAATAGTAAAATAACACGACGAAGAAAAGCTGCCACCCAATCTGTGAAACTATTAGCAGAGTTCTTGATTATGATATCCTCGTCTTCTCGAGATAACTGTTCTTCAGAGCCTGCCTCTACGCCATCAGGCAGTCGATTGATCTCGACTTTGGGGAGCTCCGGAGATGACAACCCTATATCCAAATCGACCACCGTATCAGACTTCTCAGTGTCTGAGAATTCCCCAAATTTGATGTACTGTGCAACCTCGCCGAGAAATGCTGTTGTGCAGAACTGTATCCATCGGATTAATGATGCCTCGGGTCTACGCTTACACTAGGCTCACTCACAGTCTTGTACGGATCATTCTTAATTATGATAACATGAATACCAGCTAAATTCATCTCACGGAAGTGAAACACGTACCAGATCAATGCCGGGTAGGAGCAGCTCCAAAATCGGGATGAGGTGTTTTGCGCCAGGATAGTAGACATCCCGACAAACCAACGCCGGTGCGACGGCCCCAAGAGCTTTGATGACAGCAATTGTGCGTTGAGTCTGGATAGCAGGTTAGCTACAGGCAACGCAGCAAGTTCAATAACGTTACCTCAACAAGAGCTTCCAGCGCAGGGACAGCTCTCTCGAGAATGGGATGAAGAATGAGGTCCGGCTCCATGACACTCATGCATTTCAGACTGGACTGAATGTAGCTGACTGTAGTGCCATCTTGAGAAAACATTGCTAGAAGAGTGACTGTTCTCAAAGTCTTCACAAGCTCTCGTTTCATGTCACGGGTAAGACGGCGATGCTTGAAAATGTTGAAGTGAATATTAGCAACTTCTTTAAATGCTACAGCAAAACTCACTGTCGGTGTCTTGCAGTCGTTCTTCTGTTCTTCGTGCCAACCTGTTCACAAAATGAGCGAAGTATATAGAACGAACCTTAAATATACCATACGTTTATTGAATTCATATACAATGCATTTAACAAATGCACTCAGCTATATCACATCATTAGTCTATGCTGAGTCCTGAGATTTGTGATCAAGTCAGCGCACATTATTTGTCCAACTCCCGGAATTGGTTGGGTGAAAGAAGCCCTCGGTAGATGCGATCAGTTTAGCTAGAGAATCTAATGCTTTGCAACCAGCAAGATAAGTCTTTGCTTTGAACGCAGTGCCTTTGCCAAGAGGGGCAGACAGGTAGTCCGCAAGTCCAAAAGGATTGAGATGACCGTTATAGCCATTCTGATGGGGGAGAGGAGTGCTTTGTCCTGATGCCAACGGAGTGAAGTATGGAGTGGAAACACTACTCCCTGGGCTAGGAAGGCCGTCTGGTGACATTGAATAAACGATCAACTTTGCCAGTGAAGCTGAGAGAAAATCACGTGAGATGAAATTGTAAGAACTATCGGTTATGGCTGAACACTCACAAATTCTCCAGTTCGACTTCGGTAGTCTGTTTAGCTCAAAACTAGCTTGCTGATCTGCACTTGGTCCTGTTGACAAAGAACCAGCATCTGCGAGAGGTATATCTACCGGGAAAAGTGGTCTACAAAAGTGTAATTCACTCAGAGGAATGAAACGCACCCATAGATGCAAGGCATTTGCACATAATAAAATTCCATTCGCGTTCGGAAAATACACCGACTTCCTGTTGCAATCCGGACCATTTCCACTTCGTTTCAAGGTCATTCTTTGACCATTCGGGGCGTCCCTCTCCTTCGCTTCGACAATCATCAGGAATCTGGCTGATTTTAGCAGGATCACTGAAAGTTGGATCAACGTGCATTTCGGCCAAATCTGACAAAAATTGCAGCATGCGGTCGTCGTACATATAAGAATTCACAGATTCCCATATCCGAAACAGCATGGGTAGGTAGGATTGAGGATGGGACATTGGTAGGAAGGTTAATAGATAGTATTGCGATGCGAGCATGGTCTGTAAAACATACTGTGTCAATGTGATTAATATTTGGAGTGAAATGATAGTCCGTACGCTCAAACTAGTTCCGTTCATCAATGGAACGAACGTAGATAACATCTCATCAATAGCAGCAGGATGGAAAAACCGCCGAACACTTTCAGCAATGTACCCCATGTACCAGGAAGTTTGGCTGTGAATAATTAGCATTGTATTCATTAATTGCAGCTTTGGACTTACCTAATTTCGAACTGACGTCTTGTTAAAAACAAATCCTTACTCAGTATTTTATAAACTGGCATCCACGGCAGTCTCATATCTTCAATATTTAGCTTTTTTGTCGACCGCGTTAAGAACTGCAAGTTATCACAGCAATTAGCCACAATGTGGTTCGGCATGCCTGGAGTTGTGCAAATATGATAGTAAAGCGTAGCAAGTTTGATTCTCTTCTCTTTAGGAATAGGATACTTCAACATAGCCCAGCTTGTACACCAGTTTGTTAGATGAGTTTCGGCAGTAAAGCAGACTTGACTTACTAGCTCAACATGCTGTCCCACTGCTGGAGACCAGGGTCATAGTCCTTTGCATCTACGCATTGTGTTATGCGAAGAAGTATCAAGTCAAGTATTTCTTGTATCTTTGAGTTTGGTTCGATGGAATATGGGATAGACTTTGCATAAGCTCTTAGCTTCTCCATATAATGATCGGTCGCATGCAGGATGTCGTCCGGAATACCTGATGTAAGAAGAGGCGGCCCGGGATCATCAATGTTTAGGGTAGCGATGTCTGGCAAAGTCATGTCTAGAAAATGTAGATGTAATGAGAAAAGGAGGGAGAGGCGGAGAAAAGTGGCTAATTGAGACTGGGCGACGGAAGCATAATATATGTACTTTGCCCCGGTGGCGCTCGTACATCAGCGCCTGCTCCTCAGTAAACTGGTCCCTGCGACGCAACGACACTGAACGGGACAATCCATGAATTGGCAGTTTGATTCACATACATAGCTTTGGTACCGTAATCATCGTGGACAAGGCAGTACACAGCCGAAAAGAGATCTATTTGCCCTCTGAGAGACCGCCGTGTCACAATTAACTGGAGACAAATACAGCGAGATGATAATACAAGAGTTTGACGAGGTCAAGGCCACATACTGAATCGAAGAAATAAACGAATGTACGAGACAATAATCATACGAGCGCTCTCCTGATATCACGTGCATCATGTAGCTGAGGCATATGCAGACGCAGCACTCTGCAACTCTTTCACCGCGCGCTCGCGAACAATATCCCAAACGCCGTTCCTCTGCGTTCGGGTTGCACCTAACGCCTCACGTATTTCTTCCAAACGTTCAACATATTCTCGACCGTCGTCTTGTATCTCTCGGAGTGTCGCCATGGATTTCTCCAGATTTTGAAGGGCCATGTCAGGGTGCGTGAACTGAGAAGGGTCGTACACGGGTGCGGTATCTTGGTCAGAATACGAGTCCAAGAACAGCTTGTGCGCTGCAGGAGTTAAATCCGGAGCGCTAGCTATTCGCTGTGCTTCCCCTCCGTCAACTTCATCCTCTTGTTTCGTCACAACTTCTGTGTCTGAGCTCGGTTTGTCTGGATCTTCGCTCATCAACTGCCACAGTCGACCCAATGCTCGCCTGACCAGTGTCTCACCCTCAATCAGGTTATTTGTGTCTTCCTCCATTTCATCCAGTATCGAGGAGCGGAATGAATGCGTGACTGCCTTATCTAGGATGAAAGACGTGTACGAAAGATGTTGTGTATTTGGAGAGGCGTAGGGTGCCGTTATTGGGGGCGACGGTGATCGGAGATGTGGCAATATCACTGGGGCATCGTCGTCTATTTGAGGGGGCATCATTAACTTGAGACGTTTTCTGGCATGCTCCTCAACCTGGTTGACTATTACTATTAGATTAAGATTGGCTTATCCACAAAAAATGGCGTACCTCCCATTCTTCTACACCAGGTCCCCATGCTGTCATTTTCCCCCTCCGCATCCACTTAGCATCTCGCGAAGACTTTCTGCCCCAATTTCCCACTGCAGGGTCATAACGAGCATCATCTTCATCTAGGTCTGTGTAGCCATGAGAAGGATAATACCAAGTATTACTGTCATTTGATGGCAGACTAACGAAACTGGAACGGAAAGGCTGAGCCGCATCCTTGATGGTGTCGGGTTGAGGCTCACCTTGGGTCCTCGTATCTAGCTTCTTCAAAGCGCGGTCCAATTTTTTTGATAGCATGAGGTGCATTGTGGCTCGTAGATGGGCGAGAGGCAGAAGGACCTTGGGGCTGAGCCATTCCAAAGACTTGCTGTCTCAACAAGGCGAAAAGAGGGTCGTCGTGAATGAGAGCCGTCGTGGACGTTTGCGAGAGGGTTTCGACGCGAGACGTGATCGACAGTAGCAGCGGGCTGGTAGAATAGAGTATGGTTATAAGATAGTGAATAGAATCTTGAAAGATGCAATTAGACCTCCTCTCTGCCTAGAGATTTGCGTGTGACTACTTCTTGAAAAGGAAAGACGCCAAACGATCTCCTATTGGCTAGAGCTGGTTTCCCTTCAGCATTCTCCCCAAGCTTCACAGTGCATTCAGCCCTGTCCTCCTGTATTTCAGGTATGTCATTTCCTCCTACACCACAATCCCCCTGCTCATATACACAACCTCCTTCCTTCATCCCGTCGTATCTCGAATATGAAGACAGGTTGCACTACTACCTTCGCAAGACTTAGCGTCGCCCGACGCGTCTATGGCAAATATTGAAACACTGGACCTCTCCGAGCAAACTTTGAAGGCGGAAGGAGTGAGCAGTCCTCTAGCAGGGCCTACTGGCCAGGGGCTACTCGCAGGAACACATGAGGACACTGTTCAGTTGAGCAAAACTGATGCAGAATCAGCAGATTCCGCGCCGGTTCCATCTCCTGGCTCCAGCTCTGGTCCTCATCGCAGTACTGGTACAAACGGAGTAGCCCCTGGAGTCAACAATGTTCCTACCTTAGTAATGCCTCATCCAAAGAAATTCAGCCATGTCAACATCAACAAGAAATTTCTTGAGAAAACGTCATCTAGTGCAGGGACCTCTATTGCAAGTTCGAGCTCATCGAAGCCAGGAAGTGTCATCCGTGAGTTATCTCCTTTCAACTCACACCTCACACTGAACTATTGGTGTAGCAAAACCGGCACTGCAGAGCACCCCTTCCCATTCACGACTCGTCACCGCGAAGTTAACGGCGGGGCCGCAACCATCCACATTAACGGGGCCAGGTTGGTCCCGTCCATCGTCAACAGGATCTTCAGCCACTCCGACACCTTCATCGATTCAACCACCCAAACCTTCGCCCCTGCCATCTTCCTCCCAAGGGCCACCTCAATTACCGCCAGTTGGCAAGGTCATCCAGCCGCAGCTACGTCCCGCCGAACTTGCTACAAATGGCGGAAAGAAAGATGCTACCTCTCGTCCTGCATGGGGGCAACCCAGGCTGTCGCCAGCTTCCACAAATAAGTCGGATGGTCTTCCTGGCGATTTCCCAACTGCTGCCGAGGTTGCTCAAGGTTTTGCGATTACCTCACTACCAAGCTTTAGTTACTCACTCGTTAATATAGCAGGTCGTTCGGCCAAGTCAGCAGAGAAGAAACATAATGAGACCATGGCGGCCGAAGCTGATGCATTCCGTGGTGTACATCTAAATCCAAACGTTCATCATTGGGACGAGGTTAGAGTATTTATTTGACAATCATGAATTCCCACTCAAATACTATGACACAGGACGAAGAAGAAAATGATGACTTTTTAGGAGAAGTCATTGAGTTTGGGGATGGCAGACAATATACAATACCTACCGATCAACCTACGCTACCGCAGGAGGGTCCACCTCAACCCGCAGATTCAACGTCATCCACAGAGTTGGTGAGTAAAGAGGATAGATTTGGGGACGACATTGGCAGAAGCTGGCCTAGATCCAGGGATTCAAGACCACCTACTACTCACCAGAGAGATCATGGTCACTTCTCAGCATCCTCATCACGCCCTCCACATCCCTCACAAGAATCATCTCGCGTGCTCTTCAATGAACGTTCGAATCGTTTAGAACCTTATTCTAGCACTCATTATTCTCGGTATAATGGCAGTCGAGATGGATATGGTGGAAGGAGGGATAATAGGTCTGATAACATTGGGTCGCCGACGGAGACGAGAGACACAGGGTTCCATTCCCAACGACCTCACGTACAGCTGCTGCAGAAGAGTCCCACTGGTGAGTTTGGGAATGACGCTTTTCCTCCTCCAAAATCGTCAGGAGATCGACCTTCAACTAGTTATCATCATGATCCTTCGAGGAACCGTGACAGAGAACCTTTCAGGCGCGAGTTCAGCAACAATCATGCACCGCGATCTAGTTCACGACAAGGAGATCATCATGGTCAATGGGAACACCATCCCTTTCAGGATCGTCCTCATCATGATTTTCCTCCCCCGCATTCTCCTAATTCATTAGAAATACATCGGCAGCTCCCGCCGCATCTTTCAAAGCTACAGACTACTTCTCCTAGGATATCAAATGATGTAACGTTGTCGCCCGAACGATTGACATCCTCTCAAGCCTCTTCTTCTCCTCTACCTGCAGCACACTCGCCTGTGGTCTCCAATGCATCCCTTTCTCCTCTCATCACTGAACGATCGTACCAAGGTCCCTCCGATGGAATCACGGATCTAAAAGCTACAATGCACAGCGCTGCTGAGCGTGCAAGGCTCCGCCGACAACAAGATGAAGAAGAGAGGGAACGAGAAAAGGAGAGAGCTCGCAGAAAGGCTGCTGAAATTGAAGCCAAGATTAAGATGAAGGAAGCAGAGAAGAAGGCTGAGGCACAATCTGATGGCACTGAAGGTCAGAAAGATATGGAGTCTAATGTGAGTGAAAAGTTAGATGCAAGAAACCTAATGTTATCTCATATGTTGCAGGCTTTGCAGTTTCTCGAAGACGTTGTCCGATCAGTCAATCGTCCGCCAAATGGACATTCGTTGGAATCCATACCTGAAGATTCCTCTTCGCGCTCTTCAATCCCGCAATCATTACCAGAAGCACCCCAATCTGCTCACCCTCGTCGTACGACTTTCCCTATCCGTGCCACAGATAACGCGCGTTCACCCCCCTCAGAGGTAGAATCCTGGCGTAAGCGCACCGAAACGCCAAATCATCAGAAGCCTATTCTGGGGCAGCCAAACCAACACCCACTACTCAATGTATCAGTTATTGACAACCTTGACATCAAAGATACCGATGACATCGAAGTTGTCGACTTTTCCGATCATGGCAAACTCGTTGGTTCCAGTCCCTCGATTGATCAAGGAGTAGAGAAGGCACAGAGCCACCATCCTTCCAGATATCCACCTCGTCCCGTTGCTACTGACTTTTTTGATAAAAGTCTCGACCATGAGCAGTCTGAGCAGCCGTTAAAGGCAGAGGAGGGCTCTTGGAGACGACGCAAATCATTACTCACTCCAGAATCTATTGATACTGCTCACGCCAATGAGTACAAGCAACGACCTGCTCTCACACCTCGGCAGACCGTCACATCCCAACGGAGGTTATCTTCTGCTTCGGATGATTACAGCCGGACAAGCTTACCGACTGGAGGAAACGTCATCGCTGCCCCGACGCATCCCCCCAAATCTCCTCTCACCCCTTCCTACCGTGAGGCCCCTATGTCAGCTCTGAACGACGCGATGGCCAGGATAAAGGGCGCGTTAGATGGCATGCAGAAGCCGGAACCTTCAAAACCACAGCGATGGATCCCTCCAGCGCTTCGGATCCAGGATCCCAGTTCACATGACGAAGTGTCTGTAGAGGCATTTGATATCTCGATTCGTGAACCACCAAGGTCTCCTAAACCAGCATGGAATCATTTCACTGTACGACTTCCTTCAGTATCAATATCCAGACCGTCGGCTCCCATCCGGAGACAAACCTTTGGGTCTAAAACGCAAGTTCGGTCTGATATATATTCTTGGGACCCTCCCCTCGAGGGCATTTACAAGCGAGACTTTAATCTCAACGATGCTCTGTTCGGCGGGCCAACCGTGGATAAGAACACACCAAAGTACATTGTTTCGATTTCGCCACATGGCCGGGCGAAGGGAGAGAATGATGTCCCTGTGGTTAATCTGCCTTCCAAGCAGCAGAACAATGTCTCTCGTGTATTTGGTCGCAGGCGAGAAGCAGACGGTGTATTGAGCTGGCGGAAGCCGCCTCCTTCGCCTCTCACGACTGCCCCACCGGAAAGCGCTGATACTGAAGAACTCAATACCGTCAGTCGGTCGCCACCTCCAGATGCTCCGTCTAGCTCCAAAAGTGCACCTTCACCTCAGGATGAGCAACCTTCGCTCACTGTGTCCATGACATCTGCAAAGCCTCGAACGCAGCAGTCAAGACTACCCACAGATTCAGATGTTGCGTTTTACAGGGACGGGCGCGGCGACATCGCTCCCACAACTCGGAACGTGAACTTCATTGTCAATAGTGAACTAGATGAAGACACTCCTGCCGAACGAAAAAGCGTCAAGGAGCACACGTCGGGCCCAGTGTTGAATATAAATGGTTCAACAGGAGATTCAAAGGTGGTATCCTCACGAAATATATCATCACGAGATGAAAAATTTGAAGCTCACAAGACTGACACACCGGTGAGTAGTTCATGTATCGAAGTGTTTGATTTACTCATAATTGTTCCAGTCAATGGTCAAACCCATCAGCCCCCCACATCTATCGTCTGGTTTGCCATGGTCGCCGGGTACATCTCGTGTTCTTTCTCTAAAAGAGTCGCCATCAAGGACGCTTGATCGTGATGATTTGAAGGCTGTTTGGGAACAGAACCCAGGAAAAGCAAGGCAACCATCGGTGAACTCTTTGAAAAATATCGGAGATGACCCTGCTGCTGTCCCTCCTTTTACATTGTTAGATGTCAAATCAGAGGACGGAGAAACACCGCCGCCACCACCAAGTTCGAATCCGCCATCTCGAATGTCTCTGCACGATGTCACGAGAGCTTTCCAAATGGTGCCATCGGGTCCTTCTTCAATGAGTTCGGCTTCAATGCGAAGTGTCCCACTACCATCGACTTCATCTGGCTCCCAACGTCAAGCATCTAACTCTATGCCACCGCCCTCTCAATTACCACCGTCTCGTCCTGCCTATGCCGGGTATGCGCCTCCTTTGGTCGGCTCACCGAGTCCTACAATGATGTACTCTATGCCAATGACACCAAGTCCCATCCCTCGCCCCATGGTTGTCAGCAGTGTTTCACAATACCCACAGCCTATGTGGGTACCTGTACCACCATCCTCGTCAAATGGAGGGATGATGCGATCCGTACCCCCATCTTATGGCGGTCAATTGATGCCTTACCCTCCACCGATGCCCATATATCTTCCACAAGGCATGCCGGGTTCCATTCCAACATCGAACGGAATGGGTGGTCGACCACCATCGAACGTGCAAATGATGAGTCCAGTTCTACCACCAGCCCAAGCTAACCATCAATATTATCCTAGCAGCCCTATGTTGATGCCCAGCCCTCCTATCATGAATGCGATACCAGGGTATCCGTCACAAAATCCTGCGGCTCGAGGACGAGGAATGTATAACAATACAATTCCCAATGGACCACACCCTAACGTACCTCCCTACACTTCCATAACTTCTAATGCTTTTGATCGTCCCACCTGGTAAACACTTTATTATATTGTTACTTAGTCAATTTTTTTTGGCATTCAATGTTGTACTGTGCATTGTTGTCTTCTTGGAGATACACTAGTATACCCTCCTCAATTGAACAATTGCTCATATCGAGAACACACCATATTATAATCCAGACGATAGAGGTATCTCTAGGGAAGTATATATTCGCAATCATTAGAGGACTGCAAGTGTTTACTCGTGGGCCAGCTCAACAGCACGCTCAGCCGCTTCATCTAACCCGTCGAAAGGTATAATCTTGAGACCAGAGTCGCGAATCATCCTGAAAGAGATTCAGAATCGGGAAATCAATCAGTAAAAGATGACTTACTGCTTCGCTTCGTCTTCTTTGGTACCCTTGAGACGAACCACAAGAGGAATGTTCATAGAAAGCTCCTTTGTTGCCTTGATGACACCCTCAGCGATGTAATCGCATCGCATGATACCTGTGTAGAAGAAAATTAAAATTCTATTAACCTTGGAATAACAGGTGCACTGGAATGTGCTTACCACCGAAGATGTTGATGAAGATGCTCTTCACTTTGGGATCCGAAGCAATAATCTCGAAAGCTTTCTTGACAGTCTCAGGCGTCGCGCCTCTGAAATATCGTTAATCGATGAGCAGAGAATACCAAAATAGTTAAATCATGTGCTTACCCTCCGACATCCAAGAAATTCGCAGGGTTACCACCGTGTAATGCAAGCACATCCATGGTCGCCATTGCCAAACCTGCACCGTTGACCAAACAACCAATGTCACCATCCAACTTGATGAAGTTGAGGTTAGCTTTCTGTGCCTCTACTTCGGAGGGTTCCTCTTGAGTGATATCCCTCAGAGCGAAGATATCTTTCTGTCGGAACTCAGCGTTATCGTCGAAACCAAACTTAGCATCCATGCTATTGAACTAGATTCAGCTACAAAAAAAAAGCAGAAAACAAGGTGTGATCATACCAGAGAACGGCACCATCCTTGGTCTCGGCCAATGGGTTAATCTCAATTTGTGTCGCATCTTTGTCCTTGAAAATCTTATACAAGTTGATAAAGATATCACCGGCTTCAACCGCTGCTTGATCCTTGAATCCAAGTTTGTGAGCGACAGACAAAGCTTCTTCTTTGCTAAGCCCGTGGTCAAAATTTATGGGAGTGGTGATTATGGCGCTTGGGTCCTTGGCGGCAACCTCCTCGATATTCATTCCACCCTGAGCAGAGGCGACAAGGACTGGTCCACCAGTTGCCCGATCGTTGAGTACAGCAACATAGTACTCGTGCGAGGGGTCCCGTCTCTCGGCAAGCATAACCTATAATGACATCAGTATAGATTCCCATAACCCTGAAGACGTACAGACCGCGTTACAGATACGACCTCCAGCACCGGTCTGTTTGGTGATCAGTTTTGCTCCCAGCATTTGGGAAGCGTAGTCCCTGGCTTGTTCTGGACTACTTCATAGATGTTAAGCGCATGATTTCTGTACGAGCCAATCGAAAAACATACGTCTGGATAACATGTACACCGCCTTGCAAACCATTGTCAAACTTGCCCTTTCCACGTCCACCAGCAAGAACCTGAGCTTTAATCACACATCCTTTGTTGCCTGAAATATGCGTCAGAGTTGATGTGATGGCGGTAGACCCATGGGCTAGACCTCACCAAAATGTTTAGCAGCTTCATAGGCCTCTTCAGGCGTCTTTGCGGGGATGCTTTTAGGCGTTGGCACACCATACTAGCGAGAAAGATGTCAACTACAGCGAGGTCTTCGTCTCTAAAAGTCTGCTCACTGAGTTGAGAAGGTTCACGGATTGGTATTCATGGATAGACAAGAAGCGTTTCTGACCGGCAGAGACGGCCTATTTAACAGGTATTCGTGTCAGCTCGTTCTTGGAGAGAATTGAATGTTACTCACCCGTGCAACACCGCCTGCTTTCCGCAACGAAGCTAGCATATCTGGAGGATGGGGGATGGATGTGGGGAGATGGAGAGGTCGACGGTCGGCTACGCTAATGCCAGCGATACCGTGTTTAGATTATGTAAGCCCATCCGGCCATTAAAGCGAGAAAATCATGTTCGTTTGCTCTTCATCCAGAAGGACGACGACGGTTGCAGCTGAAAGTTATGTTGCGTGCTCTTCCTGTCTCTTCACCCATCTCCGTTTGGCGATGCGGGCCACTTCTGGGAGATGGATTCATCCTCGCTTTGAGTTCGGATGGTTTAGATTATCTTTGGGTTATCCGAAATTTTGCAGAGGGACATCCCTCCCTGTATTTCTCCGATTGCTTTGTCGAATATATTTTTGCTACGGCCCAAGCTTGCAGCGCTGTCCTCGTGAGTACACTTGTTCGTCTACAAAAGGTGAGGCCAGGGTGTGGCAGCGTTCGCGCGACAACTGTGCGTAATTATTTCGAAATTTCTATTCCACCTCCTTTCTAGCACACCCTCATCCTCAAAGTCCATTCTCACTCCATGTCCCCCGCCCTTCAGTCAGAAAGCACCGGAGATCAGTGTGTCGACGAGCGACTTGCTCTCCAACGCCTACTAGAGGTCTCATCTGTGGTTCTGGGACAGGGAATCGACCTCGTCAACAACTCATTGACATCCAACGACCAGCTTGTCGCTCAATCCAAATACATCCCAGGCTCCACCATCGGTAAGTCGGTGATATATCAAACGACTTAATCTCATTGTCAGGCATTCTTAGGGAAACACCTGCGGCATGCTCGTGATCATTTCGCATTACTCTTGGACTGTGTTTCTTCTGATACCACAAAACCACTGAATTACGACTTGAGATCTCGTAATACCCCCATGGAAAACGACAGGCTGGCTGCAGACCAAGCCTTCAAACAAACAATTGCGCAATTGGAGGCGATAGTTCCAAGAACATCGCTGGACAAACCTCTAACTTTGAATGCGGTAACACCGTATCCCCAAACGATGGAAACTACTTTCGGCAGAGAGGTAAGATGGAACCCTACCGTACTCGAATACCTGCTCATGCATCACATTCTAGCTGTGGTTTGCTGCATTACACGCAGTGCATCATTGGTCCATGGCAAGTTCATCCAACTTTTTGAAATGTGCAATCCGCTTAACATTCTCCTTTGATGGATAGGTGAGGGTGATCGCAGGGGAACTGGTGAGTTTGTTCATCATTATATAACATCCGGAAACTGCTCACCTGGACTATTATAGGGGATCGAGCTGGAAGAATCCTTCGGTTTTGCACCGTCTACCCTCGTCTACCAAGGGTCTGAAGCTCCGCTTGGTCGTCCGAAGATATGATGTTAGCAGTTGGGAGAGATTGTTCTGCTGTCGGCGTGGCTGATACCTGTTGTTGTGTTGGATGGTACTTTTGATATTAATACCGTTACTGTAGTCCCGCTATTCTTCGTGACGTAATTTGTTAATTTCAAAGGCCTTTGGTAAACAAAGTAGCGTGAGAAAATGGGCATTCATCAACCTAGTTAGCCAGGTAGCTTGCGTTGTTTCTTGCTTTCCAGTCCACAGGCTCTCTGCCACACACAACCCAGAAAATTTGAAGCAGCTCTTGAATTTCAAGGGCGCTATCTGAGCATGGCTCCTGAAATGGTCCCCATTGACGGCGAGCAGAAGAAACGAGTGGTTCGTCCAATTTTCACCAACCATTTTCTTGCAAATCCTCATGTTTTCCTAAATATGCCAGTGTTACTTCTTCGACTCAGACGTGAGCGGTTTCCACTATGGACCTGGTCACCCGTAAGTATCCAGGTTTGGTAGGTTTTCCATTCAATGACCCATATTGGCCACAGCATGAAGCCCACCAGGATACGCATGTGCCATTCCCTTGTCATGAACTATGGTTTATACAAGCGAATGGAAATCTTCGTAAGTGCTCGCGCCCGATATCTCCTTTGTCCTCACTGACACATTTTCTTCCAGCGTGCAAAACCAGCTACCAAACGCGAGATGACACAGTTCCATTCAGATGAATACATCGACTTTTTAAGCCGTATCACGCCTGTAAACATGGGCTCGTTCATCAAAGAACAGCACAAATGTAAGTCTCACATGTACCATGTTCTTCACGTATTAGGTCACCTTTGACAGTTCTTTTAGACAATGTCGGGGATGATTGCCCTGTTTTCGACGGTCTTTTTGAGTACTGCTCCATATCTGCTGGCGGTTCCATGGGTAACGCGTTTATGTGTGTCTATCCTCGATGCATCCCACTTATCCACTTCATTACAGAGGGTGCTGCTCGTCTGAGTAGAGATAAATGTGATATCGCCATTAACTGGGCTGGTGGTCTTCATCATGCCAAGAAAAGTGAAGCGAGTGGCTTCTGTTATGTGAATGGTGAGCAGATTTTTGGAATCATTCAAACATCAACTGAATCTCTTTTTTGAATCGCTAGATATTGTTCTCGGTATTTTAGAGTTGCTCAGGTAATTGAGATGATTGCAAACTACGTGATCAATGCTCATAGCCTTTCCAGGTATCACAGCAGAGTCCTATACATCGATATCGACGTGCATCATGGAGATGGAGTTGAAGAAGCATTTTACACTACTGATCGTGTCATGACCTGTAGTTTCCATAAATATGGAGAATATTTCCCTGGAACTGGTGAACTTAGGGTAATTCCATCTAGTATCTGTGTCGTCAAATCCTGCTAATCATGCCACCAACAGGATATCGGTTTAGGAAAAGGAAAACATTATGCTCTCAACTTTCCCCTCCGTGATGGAATCACAGATGAAAGCTATAAAAGTGTCTTTGAACCAGTGAGTATAGTATGTTATATTGAAATGTCATACTGACAGAATGTGTTGTAGGTCATTCGTGAAGTCATGCAAGTGTACGATCCTGGGGCCATTGTGCTCCAATGCGGTACAGATTCCCTTTCAGGAGATAAATTGGGCTGTCTCAATCTCTCAATGCGAGGTACAAATAACTCTCGTTACATATTTTGTATTATTCTGATCTATTTATCCCTGTCAGGCCACGCGAATTGTGTACGGTTCGTGAAATCATTCAACAAACCCTTATTGATGGTCGGTGGTGGTGGCTACACAATGCGTAATGTCAGTCGATGCTGGGCATTTGAGACTGGTCTTGCAACCGGTGTAGAACTTGGTGCAGGTTAGCTATTGATTTACAAATTCTCTGCCATATACTATGAACTAATGACTATATGCAGAAATCCCTATGAACGAATATTATGAATACTTTGGACCTGACTATCAACTGGACGTCAAATCTTCAAACATGGAGGATATGAACACCCAAGGATATCTCGATCTTGTAAAGACATCTATCTTCGAACATCTCCGAGGAGTCGGTGGACCTCCTAGTGTTCAGATGCAAGGTAAGTACAATGACATATATTCCTGAAAAAACCAATGAATAAAGAATTCTCCAGATGTCCCTCGTGTTCCAATCGATGATCTTATGGATGACATTAACGAGGATGAAGATTTAGTTTCCCCTGATGAACGTCGACCTAGTCGTATACTTGATTCACGAAGACAAGCAGAAGGAGAGTTGTCCGACTCTGATGACGAAGGTGAAGATGATCGTAGAGATCACAGGAGTCATCGTGAAACAGATAGTGTCACACATCCTGGAGGACGACGGACAGCTGTAGGGATTATGAGCACGGGTACCACACATGGCATTGGGACGAGTATTGCAACTGCGATTACTGCAGGAACTTCGACACCTGCAGCTGGATCTTCTGGACAATCTGACATGGATGTTGATGAAGAACCTGTCTCGGCTGAACGGAAAGGTGTTGATGATGCAAAAGATGCTGCTGCTGATGGGATGGCTGTGGATAGTAGTGCTAGTTGACAGGATTGCGAAGGTAGTAGTACTCGTTCTCTCTTTATTCTCACTCATCAGGTATCTGTATAGTTGTTTTCATCAGTGTACTTTTTCTTGTCTGTGCTGTCATCGTTTTTGCTCTTTTCAATTATATCTCATCTCTTCGTACTCGAATACTATTCGCAGTTCCGACATGACTGGAATATTCAAATTGCTTGTTCGAGTTTGAATCTTCAATTAACTTTGCTGACTAATCCCATTTCAAAGCTCAGAGTACTGCAGCAAGCGCTCTAGGGTTACACAGTACTACTAACGCTTCAACCACACACTTCTGCTCCTTTACAATAACAGGTCCTTGGAGTGACAATCAACTCCCCCATTCTGTCATTTCATACACGATGTCTGAAGCAAGCTCAAGTCGACGACCACTTACCCCACCTCCACAACCGGCTGGAAACCTTGATCTCACTCCTGAACAAGTTAAACGAATTGAGATTAACAGACTAAGAGGTACGACCGCACTCCCAATCATCCATACAACATGTTGATAGATTTTTAATAGCGAAAGCTAGACAACGTCAGAAAGAGACGGAAGGGTTATCCTCAGATGTGCCCAACGCAAACAATAAGAGACCACTTGGAGTCACACCTTCAACTTCTGGGTCTCCTACCGCACCCAAATCACGAAATAAGTTAAAGAGAGACTCACGACTAGGGAAATACTTTGAATATGATTTGTCCAAAATGGTCAATTCCAAAGGTGGTTTCTTGGTGGAAGATGGGAAGGAAGTTGATGAAGATTTGAGAGCAAAGGAACGGGAGAGGGAAAGGCAGAGAGCAAGGCAGAACCTAGAGCCTCGTATGTACCACTGTCTCAATTTATCACCTTTCTTTTATCATGATGATTGTTTCTATAGCCATCTTCCTGGAGGCTGACAAGAATCCAAAGTGTCGAGAATGTGGAACAGTGGATATAGACCATATATTCAAGAAAGTATTTGGCTGTATAATTTGCAACAAATGCAAGAACGACCATCCAGAGAAGTACAGTCTGTTAACAAAGACAGAATGCAAGGAGGTACGCATCATCGAATAGTTGCAAGATCAGCGTATTGAATTGTTTGTTTTATCCAGGATTATCTCTTGACAGATGGCAAGTTGTACTATAGCATATTGTTCTATTTAGTGATATCTTACAGACTTCCCACCTCAACAGCCGAACTTAGGGATCAGGAGCTGATGCCTCATCTGCTGAAAGCAAATCCGCACAAATCCACGTTCGCAAACATGATGCTGTTTCTTCGATACCAGGTTGAGGATTTTGCCTGGAAGAAATGGGGATCGCCCGAGGCATTGGACGCCGAATGGGAACGCAGAGTGGCCGAGAAGAAGAAAAAGAAGAATAAAAAGTTCGAGGAAGGACTGAAAGAACTTCGGCGTCGGACACGAGAAACTGTGTGGCAGCGACGGAAGGACGAGGAGCATCAACATATTTTCAGCGAAGTAGAGCAGACGGGGAACGGAGTTGGCAAACAAGTTTGTCATACGTGTGGTTTCACGATTGAGGTCGAGGTGCTGTGATTGACCGGAGACCTGATGATACTTACTGCTACCATGTCCGTGAATGATACCATCCGACGAATTCCTATCTTGTTGCTACTATGTACACATCCAGTTCTTCAATCAATGTTCCAAGTAAATAATCAAATTCGTCAATGTCGTCATCAAACATAGCAACAGTCTACGAGTCGGACGAATCTACTTATGATATCTTGCAGTTGGCGCATGATTTCGACGGTCCGCCCATCACATGCCCGAACGTGAACCCCGAGCGAATGAGCTCTCTCGGATAAATACGAATCGTCGTCTACCAATCGCCGTACCTTCAATGACAGAAACCGTGAACAACCAAGTAGAGGCCAAAGAGATTTCCACCGCTCTTCAGGTCGAGCAACTCGACTCTAATCTATTTCGTTCTAAATCTCTATGGTTGCCTCGTCGTGCTAGAGGTGTATTCGGAGGACAAGTTATATCACAAGCACTCGTTTCCGCTACCAACTGCGTCGACCCTGCTTTCGGCCTTCATGTGAGTAAGGCATTCAAGGCATCCTCAATTCATCATCTGAAAACTTCAACTGATCGAATAGTCTTTGCATGTAAGTCTGTGTACAATTCAGACGAAACTTGGATGCAGATACTCCGTTCTTCTAGTGTTACTTCCTGCTCAGCGCATCCCCTGCTATCCCTATCATCTATCATGTCGATAGAGTCAGAGAAGGTCGTTCTTATGTGACCCGTGCAGTTCGAGCAGTCCAGAAGGGACGGACTATCTTCGTAATGCTTTGTTCGTTCCAAAAACCCGAACCGCGGCAACCAACCTATCAGTGGCCTATGCCTAAGAATGTCCCTTCACCGAACGAATGCGATCCAATAGAGGCATACTACGCACGATTATCTCAAGACCCAAACATTCACCCGAAAGTCAAGGAATACTGCGACGAGTATGTTCAGGTGTGTGTCCAGGCAAGATGAGAGTATAACTGATCCCTCTGACCTTCTTGTATTCTAGGATCGGACTGAGAGTCCCTTGCACATCAGAGATGCTGGAACGGATATCTCAGCTGATGGTCGCAAGACATACATGTACTGGTACAAAGTGAAGAATCTATCGGAGACAAATCCTTCCTTCCAGAAAGTGTGTTTTGAAACGTCGTCAGCTGCCCCTTATATTACTGAACTAATCACACCCAGTGCATCCTAAGCTATATCTCTGATTCCCATTTGTACGTCCTTTTCTGGTTTCTGATAGCTTATGCTCACTGTGTATGTCTTGTTACAGTATTGGTGCAGCAGCGAAGACATTAGGCATGAACCGTTTGCGCAAACAGGATTCCAAACGGCTGGGCATGCTGGTATGTCTTTCTTCTTATTTCTCGATCCATCTTGACTAAATTGGCGTTGGCAGTCAACACTAGACCATAGCATCTGGTTCTATGAGTAAGTCTCTTCGAGAGTGGTTAACACCGGTCTAACATTCCTTACTCAGCGACAACTTCGATTGCGGTGACTGGATTTTATATGTGGTAAGTGTTTTCCCTACATTTGTTACACGCGCCTTTACTGAATAGAAGGTGTAGGTATCGTCGTCACGCATTGGTTCAGGACGAGGTGTCGTGCATGGTAGAGTAAGTATTTTGTTTTCTTCTATCCATGTTTACTAATCCATAACATCAACGTAGATGTATACTCCAAGCGGTTCTCTGGTCGCAGTTCTCTCGCAGGAAGGTGTATTGCGAGCTGATATCAAAGACCAATCCAAGCTATGATCTGCTCATCCTTACAAGTTTAGATCTTGGATATCATAGATGCTTAAATGATTTAATATATGTTCACCGCCAGTTCCAGAATATATCTCAATGTCAGGGGTCATTAACTGCATGAGTGTTGTGCATACAAGGGAGACTTCATAACAGGCAGATGCTCGCATCAAAAATACATGCATTGCACAGAGAGAGCAGGGCAAAAAAGAACTTTTGAAAGAAATGAGACAACGAGATGAGGTCGACAAAGATGTGCCACCAACTACCTGCTAGTAATATCCAGGTCATGACAAATCTGACACAATGGCGGGACGTCAGATCCAGCATTGTGGGGATGCTATAGAATGCATAATAGGGATACATGACATCAAGAGAAACCTCAGTTCTTCCGACGGTATGAGCTACCTAAAGAATAGGAGAATATGTTAGATCGATAGGGTGATTAATAAAAAGTCTGAACTCACCCTCAGTTAATCTCGCCTTACCACCAGTGGGCTGGCACAAGACACTGGTGCAAGCACCGCAGAGGACTACAGTCTGGGCATGCGAGAAAACGGTGGTGATGGCAAAGCAACCTAACCCATCCCAATATGAGCCACTATCACGCGCCCCATGCAAAATGAACATACCTGGGCACTTAACATCCATGAAGTAAGAGTTAGGGGACTGCACAAGTCGCTTGAGCTTGTGGCTACGCTTTTCAGCCTCGGCACTGGGGTTGAGGAGGTCGACGGCGAGAGTCTATAAGTCAATTGATAAGCAAACGTAGAACAAGGAATCTTCAGCAATGATCAACCAAGACACGATGGTGGACAAACATACCATTTTAACGGCGAGATTAAGAAATGAGAGAACTGAGGTTTAGCGGAGGATGGCCTTGCAGGAGGGTAGATCTTTTGGCGACGCTCGCGGTCGGTGGTGGATTGGGAGGAGTTAAGGTTTGAAAACAAGGTTCATCTGTGCTTCAAAATTTGATCGATTTTGGACTCAGCATCGGGGCCGTTTTTCCTGACTCAAGCCGAATACCAGACTCCTACTTAGGTAATCAAATAGTGAATCAAACCTGTAGCAGTTCGACTCGTTTCAATCTGCCATTCAGGTGTTGTTCGCAAGACAAGGGATTGAAAATTTGAGGAAATGCCATGTGTGGAACCATACAAGAACATACTGTACATCTCGAAGTTGACAGTTGATCAGAAGGAGCATCGAGAGTAGAACGATTATTGATTCTGTCCGAATAATCTCTCTCACCAAGCAGGCAATGTTGTCTACACATCTGGGCTTTGGTGCATATAGACGTAAAACATACCCGGGACGAGACATGGGAGCAGTTGGAGTTCGACAACCTCTGGACTTGATATTGAGAGAAAATATTGGTGGCTGTGATGTTAATTTGGCATGCGAGGTTCTCAAGTCTTCGATTTCTTCGTTCTGTTTAATGAAGACAAGGACGGGAATGTGACTTGGGATATTTTCAATTTTTCCGTTCCTGGGCAGTGGAAAGAAACATTTGGTTATTGTGTACGCAAATGATGTCCATCAATTCTAGGACATGGAATTATAGGATTGTTTTGCCGTATTTGTTATCGAAAGGAGGAAGAAGGTCGTGATAGAAAAACAAAGGACAGGCTGTGTAGCTGCGTGAGGATAATGGCCAAAGTTCAATTGTCTTCAACCAAGCGCCTCCGTATAAACGATGTCAAAGCACGTGGAAAATGCGTCCGCTATTGTCCAGAATTGGCAGGTTCAGTGAACCGAAGCCTTTTATTGTCTGGGCGCTTCATGAAAGCTTTTGTTGTCCCTTCGCGACCAAACATTATCCATTTGTACCTCTTCTCCTCCATTGTCTTTCAGTGCCGCCCGGTGATGTCTGCACTCGATATAAAACTCCTGGCAATGGCCCTTCAACTCCCCACCACCGGTCTTGGTTCAAAGCGTCTCTTCCTCCTCTTACTACTGTTTCGCCAAACCAGCTCTTTGTTAGGTTTGTTATACCAACTCTATCTCATCTATTTATCGCTAACATTATCCCTCCTACAGACGTTAATTATCAGACTCTTGCAGTTGCTCCTCATTAACTCGAGTTATAGCCTGCAATTCTTTAACTTCTTAGTCTCCCATCCCGAAGTCTACGACACTCAATCTTCATCGCTGGTCGATACACCCTTCGTACTCGAAATTCCATCGACTTCCATAACCTCTCTTAACGCCACCTATATCAACTTCGCATACTCATAACGAACTTCGCAATGGCCGCCACTCTCGCTTCCACCAGCTCTCTCAACGTCACTCTCGCTCATGCTATTACCTACCTCACTCGTGTCTTGATCGCTCGTTACTGTGCGACAACCATCATCAAACTCCAACTTGCTCTTGAGAGTAACCTTTGCGCTCAGTTCGCTTCTACTTGGGTCCCTGAAGATCCCCTTCGAGGATCTGGACGTCGCTGCCTCACCTTGTCTCCTAAGACTCTCCCTCCCCGTGCCATCTACAACGCTTGTCAATCAGCAGGTATCAACTGGTCGGAGTGGATTGCACTCCTTGGAGGTGTCGAGTTTGATCTCTTCATTGACCCTGGATGCGTCTCGATCCGATTTGGTGACTGGGAATCTGGCAAGGTTTCTAAGTTCTTCACTGTTTGGTCTGAAGAGTTGTCTGGCGAGGTGAAGAAGCGAAAGGCATCTGAGAAGAAGATTCAGTTGCAACTTCGGGCTCAAGAGATGTCGCGTGCTGCGAACAAGACTGTTGCCCAACAGCTCATGGAGGATGAAGAGGACGAGGAATTGTTTGCAATGATCGCTCACGAAGTTCGTGAGCCTACTTGGTTTACTCCCATTGCCGACAAGTTCCCTGCTCCCACTCCAGATCGCTCTATCTCCTCCTCTCCTGTGTCTACCACTTCTGTCACTTCGAATCACTCTCGCTCCAGTTCTCGTTCGTCGAACTCCAGCTCCGGCTTCTCCGTCTTCTCTCAGGGAAGCGCAGTTTCTTATGGATCTGCCACCACCGTCTCTCTTTCTTCGCCAGAAGACGACAAACCAGCGTTCAAACTCTCTCGCCGAGAAAGGGCTAGACAAGCCAAAGTCTTCGTCGACGCGTCTAAGACCGCTGTTACCAACTACGATGGCGGCAAGACCACTGTTTTGACTGGTGGAGTTATGCTTGGTGGTGTCGTTGTCGCTGCTCCTTCCAAGGCACCCTCCCCATCTTCAAAGAAAGCCAGTAGCTCTGCGAGCTCTAACTGGCGCTCCGCTCGTGTCTGAGTGGACATATGATCTTTTCACGAGGCATCCCAACGTTTCCACACAACGATACGTTCTCATTCCCTTCCCAACGTCTTCTATCACGAAAACTACGAAAATCATGGACGTCAAAGTACCCCCTCTACACGTTCCTTACCATACGCGCTTTTGAAAGCGTTTGTCTTCTAATCCATCGAACTCTTGTTTCATAGTACACCATTTTGTAGCATTTCGTCTTCTCGGACACAACTATCGGGCTATTATAGAGGGCTTCTTGTAATTTTTGTATCTAATGCTGCATTGCACCATTTTTCGTTTCGTTTCTCATTGCACTTGCTGTATATTTGCATTTCCTTTTGTTTTCATAGCTCGTTCTGTATAACAAAGCTGGTTTGGTCAACTTCATACGACTGCTTGATCGATACGCGAGACCATTGGACCTTTCGAACACTGGTGTGCTGTTGTTGAAATTGTTGTTTGATCTCGACTGATGAGCCAATGAGAAGCAGCGAATTCAGACTCCGCGAGCGTGTGCGCCAAATAGGCAGGAGTCAAGTTGAACTTATTCATTGAGAGAGCGGTCCTGTACAGTGTCGTCATCAGCGGGAGCAAGCGAAGGTTTGTGGCAACTCGGAGCTGGGAAAACCCAGCATCATCCTCAGTAGCCTCGCCCAGTGGCCCAATTGTCGTTCTCTATATAATGTCAATAACCCGGCTCCTTCAGCCAATCCACCAATACTTGTTATTCTCATCTACCTTCCCATCTTTTAGTATACCGCTTCACCATGACCAACATAGAGACTAAAAAACAGCAGTACTCTCGTGAACTTGCTGCTTACACGCTGAGACAATGGGACGTGGCTCGTCAATCTCTGCAGACTGACAATACTGAGCCCGGTGCAAAGTCGTCGCATCGGTCAAGTAGATCGAACTCAGCCTCCAGGGATCCCACCTTAGCTTCGCAAGGTCAGACATATTCTCTACATATCAATCGCCGAACCTTGAACCCGTTGTATACTTCACCTTGCATGTCAGGTATACAGTCAATCGACTTCGCGAAAAGATCGCACAAACCTTCACCAAACATCGAGCCTAAGGGCCGACAGGCTCACTCTGGCCATGCATAGCTCATTCATTGTGTACGTGCATCCATCCTTTCTTGAGCTAGCAGATCTAATGGACTTACTTGGTAGTAGAATATAATATACCACTTGCACTCGACGTGTAGAGATTTTCAGCCGATAAATCCTAGTATATATGACCATTGGACTCGGATAAACTCATCGCTGCGCACGTTAGCAGAATTATGATGTTGTACAATAGTTCTATGGGTATCTAGCATTAGCCTCCGTTCTTATTTTATGACTCTTGGCTCCGTCACCACTCATTCCTTCATGCAGATACGACCCTTTGGCGAATGTAGTATAAATTGTAAAATAGTTATCCTTCTGTTCGGCTAATTCATAGTAGAACGTATCTTACTTCTTTGTGGAGACTTCGTCCGTTGCTCTAACTCGATGCGCAACATTCGCTCGCACGTCATATGAGTACTGAGTATCCAGGATCTCGACAGCCGCGGTCCTTTGATGGATGCGTTGAATATGTTGAGGTGAAGACACGGTTTGGATCATCTTCATCGTACGATCCACAATCACCGGAAACCATTGCCCCAATTGTAACCTCCAACATGACAACATTGAAGATATTTTTAATTCTGCGCGGTGCAGGCCAGGAAAGGTCGATGAAATCTAACCAAATGAAAAGCGGTCAATTGTACCTGGGAAGCGATATGCCTTTTTGTTGAACTTGCTCATGATACTTCTAACTGTGTATGCGCGTAAGTTGCGGCCACCATTGCATCACAAAGCTCCGACACAGTGACCGCAATGTATTGGAGCTGGTCACGTAAAAATTTTGAGACCGATCTACGGTCGTGGAATTACGAGAAAGGTCGCCGCGGTACGCCAATGATACGAGTATATTGATCGTTGGTTCGATACACGTCGACGATGTTCACTCCAGAAAATAGGATATGACCGCTACCTTTTCTCGAGGATCCATGGAGTCTTTTGTGTCCTGATATCAATCTTGCGTCAGTGTCTAGCTTTTCGATACTAGAAATGCCTCTGGAGAGGTCATAAATATCCAAGAAGTATGGTATCTACTCGCAAAGTCAGCATCTTCAAAATTTATCAGCGTCATGCTATGCCTTGGAGCCTACTCACCGGTAAAGTAGACGTTGAACCAAACTATGGTTGACTGGGTTCGGAGAGGTGCCAAGTGTTTCAGTGTATTCTATTCATCCGTGAGTTGCAAACACGCACGTCCGCCATGATGCGAACTGCGCTGACTGTACTCCACAAATTCACGTCTGCAGAATCAAGGTGAGCCACGGAGTCTATAGCGCGACACGACCGCGCGTTAGTACATATTTTGTTCACGTTTATTTCTGATGTTGAGCAGGTCATGTCATGAGAGAGGGTTGAATTTGATTAAGAGAGTGAAATTCGCGAATAAGGCCGACGGGCTTCCGGCAAATGAACTGATCCTGATTACAGGTGTTTACGTAAGATCTCAATCTTATCTGCAAATGAGATCTAAAACAGATCTCCCTCGCTTTCCCCAATCCCCTCATTAAACGTCCCAATCCCCACTCAAACACCACCCAACTCTTTCTTTCTAGCATCCCTCCAGCATCTCTACAAACGCGCCTATACCTCTGCAATTTTGCTGATATCATGTTTCGTGCAGGTTCTTCGTCTTTTGCAGTTTCTTTGCGCGTTGGACGTTCGCTCGCGACTCACGCATCCCAAAGTTCGGCACCCGTAACAAAACACAACTGGACGAAACAAGAAATCAAGTCAATCTATGAAAGCCCCCTCCTTGACTTAGTATTCAAGGCTGCTGCAGTGCACAGGCAGCACCATGAACCAAGCAAAATCCAACTCTGCACATTGATGAATATCAAGAGTAAGTATTCCTTCGGGGTTTCAATGCATGTGATTGACTTTATTTTGTTTCAGCTGGGGGATGCACTGAAGACTGTGAGTAGGAAGCCGTGGTCACAGTTTATCAGTGATCATTGACCATCGTTCGTTCCGCAGGTTCTTACTGCTCGCAATCGTCGAGATATTCTACGCCTACAAAGGCCTCCCGTCTAGTTGACATCGAGCCTGTCCTTGCGGCAGCCCGTAAAGCGAAAGAGAATGGAAGCACACGCTTTTGCATGGGAGCTGCATGGAGGGACCTCGCGGGACGGAAACGAGGATTTGAGAAGATCTTAACCATGGTACGGGAAGTCCGAGGGATGGGAATGGAAGTTTGCACCACCCTTGGAATGCTGTCTCCGGAACAAGCCAAGCAGTTGAAAGAAGCGTAAAGACATCCCTTTCTCGATAAGGGGATTTTCGTTGCTAACCGTACATGTGCAGTGGATTAACTGCCTATAACCATAATTTAGATACCTCTCGAGAATTTTACCCCAAGGTACGGATTTAATATTGCCTCGTGATTCATCCTTCAGTCATCTAATTCTAGAGATACAGGTTATCACGACACGATCTTACGATGACAGGTTGGAGACTATTTCTGCGGTCCGAGATGCAGGAATCAGTGTCTGTTCCGGTGGAATCCTTGGTTTAGGTGAATCTGACGACGACAGGATAGGCCTGATCTGGGAAGTGTCCAGGTGGGTGAGAGTTTGTATCAGCATGAAAATGCTTGTATCTCACGAAAATTTTGTGCAGCATGCCCGAACACCCGGAATCATTCCCTGTGAATGCTTTGGTACCCATCGAGGGCACACCACTTGAAGGCAATGAGGTCAGCAAGACTCAGTGCTTTCATGAGAACGTAACTCACGCTTTCAATTGAACAGCCTGTTCCATATCATAAATTGCTCCGAACGATTGCGACGGCTCGTATCGTTCTTCCGACGACTATCATCCGACTTGCGGCTGGCCGACAAACTCTGGACGAATCAAAACAAGCGATGTGCTTTATGGCTGGAGCCAACGCCGTCTTCACTGGAGAACAGATGCTGACAACACCTTGTATGATTGATTTGATTGTGGCGTTGAGGAAAAGCCTAATCGTTGTATTGTAGGTTCTCCTTGGGATGAAGACAAGGCAATGATGGACCGGTGGGGTCTTGAGGGAATGCGTAGCTTCACCTCAGAGAAGGTCGCGCAGAAGGAGTTGTCTCGCGTCAAACAAGCACCTGAGGCAACAGAAACAGCCCAGTCAACATTATAGTGTTTATCACTGAACGAACGGATAGAGGGATTGTATGTTTCTTACCACTGAGATGGTATGTTGAGTATCTAATGTATTATTCATGTTCGATGACTGACGTATGGCAGCAGATATATTGTTTTATTATATTGAATTTAACATGCATTTTTAAAGCCCTGGAAGGCGTCTTTCGAAAGTTCGGAAAAATGCCAAGAACCCAAGGTGAATTGACACGTTGTTACTGAACGTCGAGTGTTCGTAGCAGGGATGCTTCTTTTATTCTGGCAGAATGTTCTTCTGCTTTTGGACTTCATTGAGAGTCACATAACACCAACGCATTCCATGTCACGCCCACTCTGTTCCAGTCTTCGATTCGTACCTCAGAATATATTTATTCAAATACTCTATATTTCTTCCTTGCATTCACCCACCCTCACTCTCCTCCTCCCCTCTTCCAACAAATGGCCTCACCTGCCAGCTCAGACACTTCCTCAGGCTCCTCTTCATGTTCCTCGATATCTAGTGCTAGGAATCCCCCCAAGACACTCTTTGTCAGAACTCCTCTTTCAAACAATCGACGACAGACGAAAGTGTTTCCAGCACAGAAGTAGGTCCATTTCTCTCCCGCTTTAATTTCTCTTCATGCTAATACTGCTTTGGCATTAGGTACATCGCAGTCTCTGCACAAACAGTTTGCGCTGGCCCAAAAAGAGAACCTATGATTTCGTGAGCACCACCATTCACTCTCATTGTGGCTCCTACTCATTCTCGGGAGCACTCATAGTCGTGTAACTATGGTGGATTACAGAGGGAATGTCCTCCTTGACACACTCATAAATCCTACGTGGGCCGTACCACTTCTTTCTCGCAAACACTTGATTGATGTGCTGCAGGTAGTCAGGCTATTACTAATTATCGTACAGAACTGACAGGATTGTTGCCTGTACATTTCAACAACGGTAATGCAATATTTGCATATTCCGGCATTTTGTAACAACTCATTTCATTCGCATAGCACCTAGCTTCCACGAGGTCCAATCTCGAGTCGCTGCTTTGCTCAAAGATAAAATTGTCATAGGCTATGCGTTATGGCAATTCCTAGGTGTGAGTTGCATATCGGTATATTCCTGATAGATTCATTGACATATGCGTGTCGAAATATCGTACAGGGCCTTGGCTTAACTCACCCGGCTATTGACACCAGAGATGCTGCATTGTTCATGCCTTTTCGCAAAACGTTACAGAGCAGATCCTCGAACATAATTCCATTGGCCACCCTTATGCAATACCTAATGAATCGTAGTATCGGTGTGCACGGAGACTATCCGGTAATTCGTTCTAACTTTGTTTCATGTGGTACAACTCTTGACTTGATGTTACTTACAGGATGAACAAGCGCGAGCAACATTGGACCTCTTCCGCTCTTGCGAGCAAGTCTGGGAGAACATCATAAAATCGGGTGCATGGCCCTGCTGCTTACCGCCCTCAGAATGTGGCCATTGTTTCACATAACAGTTCTTATTTTTATAACTTACTCGAGTACATGTACATTCCTATAGGATCACTCCTACTATTATTCAGGAAAATACAGCCTCTTCACTTGAATCTCATTGCAGTAGAAATCGCGCGACAAATAGAGTGAAGGATAAAACAATAGTACAAGATGTAGAATGAAAAACAGCCAATGATCCACAGTGATCCACCAGCTACATAGCAGCTAACTCCGCCTCTTTCTTCGTCAATCGGTCAATGTCTCCTTCTAACGCGACGTTAGCCATCTCAATCTGAAGTACACTAGAAATCAACTCTGTCCAGCGTGTCTCGAGGGATGTAAGTTGGTTTCCAATACGCGTCTGTGGATTTTTCATGTCAGTCGAAAACGTACCGACAAGCAGGAAGAAATTACTGACTTGCGAGTTCTTTCTGTCGCGGTTCACTTCTGTAGTCAATTCTTTCAATTCTTCCAAAGCCTTCTCGAGGTTTTTTGCTTCCTGCTCTAGTAGATAGTTATGTATCCTCCAAGTATTTGGCCCATATTGTTGAAGAAGTGCAATATTGGTATGTCTAGGTCTGAATTAGTACATTTCTGTGAATAGAGTATCCTGAACACATACCGGAGTCTCTGATGCTCTAATTGAGCATGAGCATTATCCAAAGCGCGTCTCCAATCTTCCTCCGTGGCGGGAGTAGTGGTTGGACCAGGGAGTTGGTATCGTGTGGTGTCTAGAGGCGGTAATGGTTGTCGCGCTTCAACACGCGTAAGTTCAGCCTCAAGAAGAGGATGATTCTGACATCTAAGATTAGTTTGAGCGCGTGAAGTAAGATAAGAATCAATATGAGACGAACCGTAAAAAGGGATACTGGTGGAGGAACTTTTGGATGAAGTGCTTGTTGTGGTTTTATTTCCTTGGCGATAAGTTTCTCTGCTCTTTCCTTCAAACTTGGGTCTTGTTCAAGGTCATTATCATAGTATGGCAAGGAGTCAAATATCCCAGTTGTTTGGGCAGCTTCTGAGGAGTTAGCGGACATTGTGTCTATAAGTTGAGTTTTATTTTGATCCAAATGAAGTTGATAGGTAGGAGGAGGTATGCGTGGGAACTTTTCTGCTGGGCGAATTGAAGTTCCCGAATTCTCCGCGCGAAGGTTGCCCTCATCGTTTCCCTCAGCGAGCAACATCTCCTCGTTAACCATGTCCTTACGCCTGGCAGCTCGCACGGGTCGTCTCATTAAAACTACTTCCGCTCGTCAGGTCGTAGCCAACGCAGCAGTACGCCAGATTCATTCTTCTCAATCGGCGAAAGGTAAGTTCGTTGTCTCCCTACCACACATTCATCATGGAACTCTTATCGTTGTAAATAGCTTCAGCGTCCCCTTTCAGCGAACCTACCTCTCCAAATCCTGCTCTTACAAAGTACGCTGAAACTACCGAGAAGCTTCACCACTACGGTTCCTACATCACCCAATGTCTTCCTAAATTTGTCCAACAATTCTCTGTCCTCAGAGATGAGTTGACTATCTACACTGCTCCTTCTGGCGTTATCCCCGTCCTCACTTTCCTCAGGGATCACGCTCAATGCCAATTCAAGAGCTGTGTAGATATTAGTGGTGTTGATTACCCAGAGAGGGACAGGAGATTCGAGGTTGTCTATCACTTGCTCAGTGTCAAATACGGTGGACGAATTCGTGTCAAGACTTATGCCTCTGAATCCGACGCTGTTCCAAGTGCAACTGCTGTTTTCAAAGGCGCAGATTGGTACGAGCGTGAAGTTTGGGATCTTTATGGTGTTTTCTTTGAGGGTCACCACGATCTGTAAGTTCCGTCGGGCGTTCTGAGATTGATGAACCATAATGACACTTTGCTATTCAAGCCGCCGTATCCTCACAGATTATGGTATGTTATGAGCTTCCTGATTTGAAATTTGGTAATTAACAGAATGACAGGATTCGAGGGACATCCATTAAGAAAGGACTTCCCCTTGACAGTACGTTCGCTGCATTGAATTATTTCAGAAGCAAATTTAATATTTTTGCAGGGTTACACTGAAGTTCGTTATGATGAGGAGCGCAAACGCGTCGTTTACGAGCCTTTGCAACTTACTCAAGCATTCCGGTACGTCTTTCACCTTCCACTAAATTACGCCGTTTCATTGCTAACTTTTCGAATAAAGTAACTTCGATTCTGCATCACCTTGGGAACAAGTTGGTGAAGGTATTGTCCCCAACAGGCCGGAGGAGTTCAAACCTGTGCCTCCACCAAAGCCTGTAGAAGAACAGAAGAAGTAGAAATGTAGCAACCTATCTTAATGCATTTTTCTGGTCCTGTTTGCTTAATATTGAAACGTCCGACATCCAGATTACAATCAGTCAATACATATAGAAGTACATAGCACGATGACTTGAATGGGGTCAACAGAATGAGGCCTACTGGTATTCAGAATCCTCAGTAGGAGGAGCATCGACTTCAATCTTGGGCTCCGTAGGTCCCTTCTTCGTATCCCAGCCCATCCTAGAAACAATGTACTCCTGCCCAATCACTTCTGCTCCCAATCTGACTGCTTCCACGACAAGATCCTCTACCCAATCATACTCATCCCAGATGCCCAACCATTTTCCAGGAATAGCTTGGGTGATTGTTGTGTGAGTGATTTGGTGAGAGGGGTCGGAGAGGTACAACAAGAATTGCAAGTTGAAATTAGATTGCGCACTAGCATCACCGGGTGTGGTGGGCGTGTCGGGGACGGGTAATGGTGTAGTAAAAGGCTGCAGTCTGAGATATACATAGGATTTGGTTGTTGGATTTTGAGTATTGGAAGGGGCATCTGGGGGTGGTTGCACCTTCCGCTTTGTCATATCCTCGATGTTGGCCTGCACTCATTGCAATCAGTGAGGTATTACCAAAAGTTATCGATCCGCTAATTACCTGAGCTAATTTGATAGCAGCCTCTAATCCTTCGACAGGGTTCAGATCGCGAATCTCTGAAGAGCCATCTTTGGGACGAGACTCGTCACCACGGTTGACAATCAAATCACCACCTTCGACTTGTTCCATAATCTGAGGGATGGCGTAAGATTGGAGAAAATGACGGCGATACTTCAACGTACCCGAGTGAGCGAACGGTATACCAAGGATTCGACACCCTCGTACCCTTTCATATCATGACTGAGCCAAACCTGAATGACTTCATGTTCAGATATGGGAGGTGCAACAACGTTCAGAATGTCCGTCAATGTGGACAATCCTACTCGTTTCACGTCCTGCCCTGAAGGACCTGTAAGAGTCTGTACACAAATAAATGGAGAGATATTCGCTCACCTATTTTATCTAACTGGGCAGTCTTAGCGAATTCTAAAACACCTTCACTCCATTTCTTCGCCTGTTCATTCTTCGGCAAATTCTTGACTTGTTCATCTACAATTGTCTTGGCTTGCTGAAGGGCTGTTGTAGCACTTGACCAAACACTACCCCATCCCCAACTACCACCGCCTGAAGCATTCTCCGTAGGTGCGGGACTCTCCTGTCTCGAAGACTGTAAGGAAATTCTTGAACTGGTCGAACCAGCGGTCGGAAGACCAGGGGAAACTGATCCTGTGGTAGGTATAATAGGAACTGGTGCACCACCTAACTTCACTCTTTCTGTGCTCTTTCTAACAGTCGGTGTTCCAGCACGAGATAAGGGACGTTCCAGATGTGAACTTGAACGAGGTGGTTCGGAACTCTTCTGAGTAATTTCATCGATAAATGCATAAACTTCTTCCTCGCCTGCAGGTGGAGGTGCTGGTGTGCTGGTTTCCTCAGCACCTGCGGGAGGAGGAGGGGGTTCGAATGAATCAAGGTCGTCGAGGAATTGAAGCGCCTCTTCTTGCTTTGACTTGGGCTTGGAGGTCATCGTGTTCACCACCTAGAAATGATAGTTGTTGTTTGAAGAGTAGCAAGTCAACAGTCGAGATACGAGAGGATCGCAACCGTCTAGGTCTGTTTAGGTACCGTCAACTAAACGCCCTGATGCCACTTTACTGAATAGATCTATTACAACCTCTATCAAGTACTCGTTCTACCTACTTTCTACTTATTGTTTCTCAACAATATTCTGATCGTTAGTGGCTCACCCCAAGTTTCGACGAATCAAAAAGCTCTCATCAACTTGCGGAATAGTTGAAAGATATTAAGCTATGGGAAGAAGAAAGAAAGCAGCAGAGCCCGAATCTGAATCTGAAGAAGAGCAATTTCATGTTGGTATGTCTCGCGACGCAGACAGAAAGGAGGATATACCAATTTATAAATCAATCTCATTTCTCAGAGGTCATCACAAAGGCCAGAGTAAACGAAGACGGAGATGGCTGGGTATGAATTATATATACTTCCAAAGACTACACAACTCACGAATGTCAGGAATACTTTGTTAAGGTGAACAACCACTGCAATCATATTCACTTCACTTAGTTGATACCACGTCTATGAAAAGTGGGCCAACTATCCCCCGAGTGCATCTACGTAAGTTCTTGCACACCATCCACCGAATTGCTCTTATTTATGTCTAACTCGCTAGCTGGGAACCAGAGGAGAATGTCGCTGGATGTGACCGTCTTTTGGCAAGCTTCTGGGAACATGTAGGTGTGGATAATAAAGATTATACTGCTGGACATGAAATTCCTGCCGAGGCAGAATGGATTGGTGAGAGCACTTCAGGCCGTCGTTTGGTTCGTACTCATATTTTGTACAGAAAAGGAAAAGAAATTCTTCAAAAAACATTTCACGGAAGATACCAAGAGTCGAGACAAAGGCAAAGGGAAAGCTAAGGCTCCAGAACCTTCACCGTCACCTGAACCTACCAAGAAAAGAGGAAGAAAGTCATCTGCTGTCCAAAAGGTGATTATAACATCCCTAACTGGCTTCTGACACGATTTACATTATGCACAGAAAACCTCCACTTCTGCGATATCGGATGCTTCTAAACGGACCCGGAAACGAACTCGAGTCGTGAGTCTGTTCCTTATATGAGCCTTGTTTTGAAACTCATATCCTTGTGTCGTTGAAGAGTTCAGATTCTAATGACTCTGACGATGTATCTTTGTCTGCAACAAAAATCAAGAGAAGGAAGAAAGTTGCACGTCAGACTGTTGTATGTGAATTTCAATATAGTGATGGAATTGTCAATAATTGGTCTACAGGATGATTCGGATGGTTCGGATTCATTACCTTTGAACCAGTTGAAGAAGCAAAAGAGTGCTCAGTCTGTGAAACCTACCTCTCAGTCAGTGCCGCCGAAGGTAAGTCAAGTAATATTTGAAGATTGTCAGAATTGCACACGCACTCACTGTACACAGGAGAAAGAAGATGAGAACCCTCCACCAAGCCCCGTCCATTCATTATTCTCTGCACCATCCTCACCCGATATCTCTCTTAGCCAACAACTTCCTTCAACTTCTGAACCCCCTTCTGTGCCACTTCCTGCTCACCAAGATCGAGTTGCGAATCCCAAGGTTAAAATGATGGACTATCCAATCAACCAAGCACCTGTACTGCCAACTAAACAGAGAATCACACAGAAATCCGCGTCTAGCTCTAATCTTCCTAAGATCACTATACCCAAGAAGAACACTGGTTTGGGTAACTTGTCTTTCAAGAGGAATGCAGCGCCAGAAACTCAGACTTCAATGTCTCCTCAACTACCTTCAGCCCCTGCAGCGAAAACGAACATCATTACGGACGTGCCAGAACTCGTACAATCTCCCATAGGCACGCCTTTATTTATTTATTACTCTACCTTCACATCCTGACGATATTCTCTAGATTTTGATATGCAAGGTCAAGGTGGTCCACCACACGATCCAAGGTGAGATTGCTCTCCCATTCACATATTGTTGATTGTATCTAACAAACCAGTACGACAAGGCGGAGAGTCCCACTTCCTCGAAGATCAACTTTCCACAACACTCCGAATGCGGAAGTTGAGAATTTCCTTGCTTCTGTAATGCCTGCCGAGTAAGTAGTGTCAGCCTCATACTTGTCAAAAATCTGATTTAAATTTTCTTGTAATAGACTTGCAGCCCCCATGAAGTACGTTTCATTATGTTTATTTGATTCTCTAAATTTGAATGCGTTACCCTAGTGAAACTACGGAGGATAATATCAGGCCGCTTCCAACACCGACATCTTCTACTCCACGTATGGTAAAAAATCTCGTTACCGGCAGGTATGTCATCATATTTTGCCCTTGATCCATCTGGTCTTAGTCTCTCTCGTTCTACAGGATCCCTAAGAAGTGGAAATGGTCGGGCGAGCTTTATCTTGAAAACGGGGCGAACAAAGCAGACCGTCTTTGTCGAATTGAAATGCTTGATTCCACGGAAGCACGGCCGGGAGGTGTACGCCTAAGTACTTGTTTGCAGTCAAGCGTAGAGTCCGTTCGACTCAAGAAGTTACATTACATATCCGATATTTACATGGTTCTTCCTGCTTGTGCGGCCGTACAACAATTTTGTAAAATCAGCCATCACGAAGACGCGGACATGAAACCTTTGCAGACCTTGGAAGCCTACATGGTCAGAAAGAGAGCGGTAAGTTACACTTACATATCAAGACTAGATTGTTAATATTGACATCGCACAGTTCACATATGCACATATGTACCTCGATGATGACCCAATGTCGCTCTTGTTCGTTTTCCCTTCTCGAAGTAAAGAGTTATGCGAAACCTTCATGGTTCCTCAAGAGTTGAGAGAAGCAGGCAATTTATTAGTGGCTCTAGTTCCTTGGGTATTATCGGTCGAAGAGTACAACAAGAACAGCTGGCTGAGACCGCGCTCCGACCTCATCCCAGTCAACTCCCGTCTTGACAAGGGCTTTGAAACAGCTTCAGACAGATCGAAAATAACCTCGGGTCCTTTGTATTACCGCGGCCTTATCCTTGATCAAATCCCAAAGACTGTTCATGACATGATGTCCCGTCGAGCTGTTCCCTACTGCATCTGGTTTCAGTCCTCGGATGGAACCGAGAAAGAACCTGGACTAGAAACTGCAACATTGAAGCAGGTGCTCAAAAAATGTGGCGCGCGCGATGTTGGATATAAAGCAGACGTTCGAGCCATATTCGTACATGTTGGTTCGTTGGAGACTTTGCACAAGATTGGTGTAGTCGCAGCTAGGAGGAACAAACGACCAGAACTTCGCTTCTTTGCTTACGGTACCCACCATACTGTTCCTCCATCCAGATGGGGTTGGAAGGAGATTTATCCTATCGGTATGTCGACAGCGTATCGCCGATATACTGAATCTAATAATGATTATAGGCGGTGTGGTCACCGTGACACCACTAGCGTTCTTGATGAATCCTTGGGGTGCATCCAGGTTATTGGATTCAATCCACGAGCATCCGTTATGGCTGTCATTCATAACACCTTGCACACTTGGCTATATAGCTAAACTCACTTCCTCCGATCCAATTGCAGCATATGATGCGTATGTTAAACCTACACTTCTACATGCTGACGATACTAATGTGATATAATAGCCAAGAGTGCATCTGTACGCCTCTCCTGGATATGATTGAAAAGGGCAAGCTATCTCTCCTCACAGCGCCACCTTCAGACTTAGGGACGGTTATGCCGAATGACTATGCCGACCAGAAGAAATCGTGGATTACTTTCCAGATCCAATTATTACCATCAAGTCCTCGAGATGTCTTGCAGAAATGTGTTTCAGCATTCGAAGCAAAGTTCTCCACAATTGAAGAATCTCAACGGTCGCTTCAGGTGGCAAAAGATGCAGTCGAGGAAATGTATAGCATGCAATTCCAACCTACGATCATGGAACAGTACCGACGGTATGTGGTAATTCGTCATGACAAGGAAACGGAGAAAGAGCTTTTAAGACAGACTGTGAGTCCATACCAAACTATACGAGATTCCCTCTGCTGAACTGCCGCTTGCTAGATTGAGATTTCCACTCTGAATGACTTCCGGTTCAAAGACGACTATTTTGGTCCTCAGAAATAGATTTGGGTGGATATTTATGGGTACTGTACATAGCTGGTATTATTGTGTACTTGTAAATGTAGGATTTGGTATATTGTAATTTTGTTCATGGTGATAGATCAAAAGGGAAGATGCTGAATGGCTGATTGACGTTGGGCAACACCGGTCAACAGATGATGGAATTCACATGCTTCAGTCGATCAATACTTCGACTTGAAACCATATTTATTCTTCACGCCCGTTTACCGCCAACCAGCCCCAACATTTAAAGCCATCTCTCGGTCTGCTCAGACTTCCCGTTCACCCTTCTGCTCTCGACGACCTCGTAACAATGTCAGAAATCTTGGCTAGAATTCTCGCAGACCCTGCATACCATGACTACCTCGGTATCCTCAAAGGTGCTCGCAACGGTTTAGTCTATGGTGTTAAAGTCAGGTTTCCTCATGCTCTTATCATGGCCATTCTCTTCGGTCGCGGCGAGTAAGTTGTTCATTTATTTGTCAAGTATAACATCTAAACATTGATTGGATTATAACAGTTGGCCATCACGGCTGCGCCAGATATTTAAAGCAACCAAACAACATGCATTTAACCTGGCCAAGTTCGTGACTTTGTACAAAACTTTGCTCGTCGTTCAGAAGAAGGTGAACGGAGGAAAAGAACGAAGTGCCGATACATTCATCGCCGGTCTCATTGGGGGCTATGTTGTCTTCGGCGACAGAAACGCTATCAACGAACAGGTAACGCTGTGTTCATACAACTTCTGTATCCCCAATCATTCTAATGTCATATTACACAGATCGTCTTATACGTGTGTTCCCGAGTGGTTGCATCTTTCATTCCCAGAGCAGACACCCCGTATGCCATTTCCTCCACCGGATCAGCATCTGTCAAACCAATCCCCCCAAATGCCAAATACTTCTCAATCTTTGCCGCTGTATGTTGGGGAGCTGTGATGTGGTTATACCAAAACAAGGGAGAAACGATTCAACCTGGAATGTTCAACTCTATGAACTATCTTTATCGTGATTCCAACCATTGGAACAACCTCAGAACCCTCCTCTGGCATAATAAATAGTTCTACACCCCGTTTGTTCTTTCTCTGGATTCTCAATAGATCATGACTCCGTTGGTAACTTATCAATCGTCCTTGGAACCTTGGCGCATTTGTACTGGTAGTGAACCAGGAACGACGCATTCAAATCAGCATCAAGTCGGAGCGCAGGTAGTAAAGCTTACTGCCAACATCGAAACCGCAGCTGTGCATGCCTTTAAGCAAGTCTCACAGTTCCCCAATTCTTGGCTTATCGTGCCCATTTCTCCTGCTACATCAGTCGCTGAAGTGGAAGGTCGTCAATCAGAGAACTGTCGATCTAAATGATACAGTCATGTATCTTACCTGGTTGAATCTTTGTGCTCAGCACTTCCTTTCTTTTTTCCCATAGCGATTCCGTATGTGATTTATGTTTGGAGCATAAGCCATACCCGTGAGGAAATATAGTCTCGGTTTTCAAGATCTCACCCAGTCTCTTGACCCTGTACTGTTGGAGAAGAACAAGTTTGTGATATGCCTCGGCAGTAGGTATCACTTTGATCTCCTCGGATGTATATGCTGATAGAGGTGGATCCAGTAGGTACATACTTGTCTTTGAAGCCAGATCGTCGAGTCCCAGTTCCACTGCGTACCCATAAACTTGCAGTGGATACATTGCAGAATACGACGTCAAGTGTGAATAAAGGATTTTAGTCATGTCTTCGGTGAATGCATACTTGTCTGCTAATCTTAGCAGCTGTGGTAGCAACGGAAATGGTATCGTTGAGTCAGGATAGACAGCCTTTATACGAGTAAAATCGCCTTTGGGTTTGGAGCCAGTCGGGAAGGGGGGAGGAGGATGGTGGAGAAAGTTAAACAGGATGTTCAGTGTCGAGGAAGTCTCGGTCAACTCGAGTACATCTGAGTCCTGAGAATCGCAGCATGAGAACATATCACCTGTTATTATACATCTGAGTGAGTTCCTCGCATGACATCTTGGCAAGTAGACCTACAGAACACCGCACTACGCTGGATGAGTATTTCACGGTCAACTTTGAATTTCGTGCCATCGGGGATGGAGGATATTGTAAAGTTAGGCGAGGAGCATTCGAACTTGGGGTTCATATTCGTTAATTATTTTGACTGTTGGAGGGTCGCTTTTATGTAGGACTGCGCTGACACGTACGTAGATGCGACATTGACTGATGTCGCTACATGGATTTCATTTCATTCCCGGTGACAACTAGCTTGTTTTACAGCACTGAGAAAAATACAGGACGTGTACGGGGTGGTTGGCAGTCATGGGTGAAGCATAATAATGATGCAGGCTTAGGATACACGTACATGAGCATGGACCATGCGAGGTGAAGGATATATGTACATCGTCGTGTAAGTAGGCGCCGGCAAAGGAAGATAAGGTCAGAGCGGTGAAAACATGACCGTCATTCAGCAGAAACCAGGAGATGCCCAAAAGAGATGAAGATGAAGAAATGCAAAAATGGTATCGTGAGAGAGATGAAAAGAAACAGGGAATGGGTCTATATAGTCCTGGAAGTGCCCTACATGATAATACACTTCTTTCTGCTACCACTGCGTTCCTCTTTCTGCGGTCGTGTTGGTCCTGGTGTCCCTTGCTCCATTTGTTTTGTTTGCCGAAGTAACCGAACAAGTGTCGTAAATAGGCGTTCTACATTCGTCGCCGTTTTTGCGGATGTCTCGAGGAATTCGCAACCAAACGATCGCGCAAGCTGCAGACCTTCTTCTCGCGATACCTCTCGCTCATATGTCTTGTCGCACTTATTGCCCACAAGCATGAAGACCGGCTTCTGTCGTTTCACTTTGAGCATCGCTTGTCGGAATACTTCCAGTCGTTCAAATGTTGCCCGCGATGCAATTGAATATACGAGTATGAATCCTTGGCCCTCTCTGAGTCCGTTACATCAGTCAGCAAAAACTGGTGTTTGAGGAAACGACATCACTGACCGGACCCATTGATCTCGCAGTGTCGCATATTCCTCTGTAATATATTGAGCAGAGTGCCATGAAGATCGCGGTATAAAACATACCTTGCCCTGCGGTATCGATCACCTCCACAAAACACATCCGATTGTCGACTACTAATTGCTTGCGATATGCATCTTCTATTGTAGGGTCATAGGTCTGACGAGAAATATCAAAGTTAGCAACAAAACGTATCAAGACGGGCCACATGACCGACCTCTGATAGGGCAAGATGTAGTGCGACGATCGAGTGAGTTTACATGCGATACAGGTAATGATTGGAGTGAAGAGGCATACCGACGAAGCAGTTGAGTGTAAACTAACTCGGAAGTCAATATCTTCACGTCCAAAATGACGAGATGTATGCTCACCTGAACAGCGAGCGCTGTCTTACCCACGCCACCATCGCCGAGTACTGCTACTCTCCAACTATCCATTTCTAAGTAGAGGCCAACGTACAATAGAACGAGTGGTCCGGTGGTAGTGTTGTACCTCAAAAACGGCTGATACGAGAGGAAGGAATGGTATGGTCTGAAGTAGACTCGATAAGGAGATCGGAATACAAGCAATGATAATTGGCATACCACAGTGAAGTAGACGAGTGAGAGGAATGGCAAAAGTCCGACGGGAGATTTGATGACTGAAGCGGCGGGCGAGAAGATAAGAAATGGCAGAGATGTGAATGTCGTGCAAAATCGTATAGGGTCGTAAAGAGAAAGAGCGGCCGGGGAGCCGCAATATCGAGTCGGTGAACGTGAGGGAGAGCGAGAGCGGTAGGACAGGCAGAGAATATGGACAGGCTCCTAGGCCCCCTGCGACGTATTTCTATCCCCCCTTTCGTCCCAGTCTCTTCCCGATTCGGAATTTTCCCCTCTAATACACCCTGCGCTTTTCCTTTTTTGGTATTTTCCTGTCAAAACGTCCTCTCGTCGGGAATTCTCGCTGTACCGACCAGCTACTCACCGCCCCAGCGCATCGTGCACAACGTCCACCACAATATTTCCCTTATTTTGCTGGATTATTCTTCGCGGCCAGTCGAGTTTCTAACTCAGGCACCCCGGATTCCTGTCCCAATATGCTGATGACAAAAAGTGAACCTTCTTCAAAATCATCTCATACCCATGTGCTGCACAGCTCCTCGGGCCATCCTCAGCAACCACCTACTAAATTGTGCGACAATATCAAGTCACTCGAATGCACAATAAATATGTATTTAGACTTGGAAGACAAAAACATTGACTACAGTCCGGTTTCAAGCACTCTCGTGCAGTGTTTTTCAGCAGGGTTAATTACAATTCAGAGCAACGCGTTGAGCCCGACACAGCCTGAGAAGCCTTGATCATGGGAACCAGTGCTGCGACAGTGGTCGGTTGTTTCGAGGCACATAGACATAGCGACACTTTAGAGTGACAGAAATTCAGCACAATGTTTATAACGGGTTATCTGATAAACTATAAATTGCTCCTTCGCGAATGTCGAGATTGAGATTGGCCTACGAGCGTAACAAGTTACACAAGATGTGGAAAAAATGCTGTGAATATGAACAGTGGTCACCAGGTTAATAGGATGCGCACAAATGCCCCACGTCTCGTGCCACCAATGATTGGATTCGGTGAACAAACCTGCTTTGTATAGCTCAGCAGAGTCCTTGAAGGCTAATAAAAGCGTCTGTGATCTTCCAGGGGCCACTTCCACCTGGCATATGAGGTGAGGCGTACAAACAAGTCTCTACTAAATAGAGGCCGAGTGTCCGAGGAAAAATCCATGACCATGGCAAGTCGGTATTCACTTTTGTTCGCGACCCCCAACGAAGTCCAATGGTTGCCGTTTTCCGCGAGCTTGTAATATTGATCATTGCATCCGCGCTCCCGAAAATCCATCGGCGAATGTTCAGGGCAATCGAGGGTACTTTCGCTGAGAAGGGAACAAGGATGGGGATATCAGACATGTGAGAAGGGCCGTCCACATCTGAGAAGAAGAACAATCGGTCCAGAGACGATATCTTGATAATAGAGTGGCCCTTGAATGCTCACATTGGGTGCGGGCGAACATGCTTTCCACGCATATTCTCCGTAAGTCATCGAACTGATCGTTTGGAACACACGATGTATACGGTTTGGAGGGCGTGACCTATACCAGCGTGGAAGTGGTGGTAATTTAGCTACAGTCAGGAGAAGGTTTCGTGACCGACAGACCCTGCATACTATACAGAGCTATTTGCTCTTTCTTGCACCCTATAGATAGATAGCATTAGATGTCATGTCATGATGGGGGAATTTTCAGGACGGCTTTCCCCAGCGAATAAACAGAAGAGCAGGCGAAAATTGCGATGCATAGTAGCCGACGGGTAAACGACGTTTGTGAAAACGTTACTAGTGTGGGTTTTCGGTAGTCAGCTAAGGCAACTTATAAGTACAGAGAGGAACACACCAGTAGGAAGAAAAATTAAGAAAGTCAATCGACGACAAATACCGCAAACGTTGATAAAATATCACCGAAGAATAAGCCATTATTGTGCTTCGTGGACGCAAACCCACTTGGCACAAAAAGAAACATGATTCATACGGCTAGAGGTGCCGTGAAAAAGCGTCAGTTCGTTCGATAGAGAATACAATGAGCGGTAATCTGCACATTGTAGCCTCGAGTTTCTTTACTTGAAAGGTGCTGGGACGGTGACCCTGGGGCTCGAGAGTCAACAAAGCTTGGGATGGCCTAATGAGGAAGAGTTTAGACCCTAAAATATAAGAATTTGCTATGAAGTACCAAAAGTGAGAAAATAAGGCATGGAAGCGTATCGAGGACGGATAGAGAGGAGATTGAAGGGAAACGAGGATCGATTGGGTCGGTTTGGTTTTGAGCAGGTAGTGGTAACAAACGTTAACCATGCATGTTACAAACACCGAGGGCAGAATGAGATCTGATTTGATGGCTCGATTTGTCCTCGATCAGATTTGATCAATTTACCAGGAGACAAGGCATCGACGTACTTGGAACCTAAAAACCTGGCTCTCGATATTATTTTGAACACTCGCATACGTGCTAGTCTCTTTTACTCGATCCTGCTAGTACATATCTGTGCTCGCATTTCGTGCTTTATAGATCGGCATTCATTTTAAACATTTCTACTTCTCCGTTTCTCCGCCGGGCTAATAAAAAAGTGAGTGTCCATCCGAAATACTGCCAGATTTTTTATGCATGGTGCTGTTGATTTGCTACTGACTGTACACTCACGGATCTCTTCAGCATTACAGTCGTTTCAACTCAATCACTGTACGAAATACTCAATGCACGTTGGTTTGGATTTTATATCCTCTCCGAAGATCGCACAATTTCAATCAATTTTTGTCTAAAAAGGACACTTGTTCCAACGTGTTCATACATCCGTCGTTTTCGCTCCCGTGAAGTCGCATTGACAATTTATTTTCAGTGTACATTTCAACACGACCCCAGACCGTGTTGGTCAACCGATCAGTGGTGTCTAGTACTCGCGGACTTCAACAGCGAAAAAAAAGGTGAAATCGATGACTTTGGACTATGATAGGTTGGTCAAATCGACTACGCCCTACCATTCATAGATACATGCACAGCCGCGTTTCGCTCTAGATTGGTAACATGGAAACTCTTACTGGAGGAGCAAACCCGGCGGGCCATTAATATCGCCAAGGATATGCAGTACTGCAGTCTAACATCAGCTGCGACAATGACTAAGAAAAGTCTGTGGATGTAGGTTCTAGGATGTCATGATCGACGAATCAAGGTACATGCCCCCGATCCCAACTTTCACGAGATGCTTCCGCCCTCACACAATCCTTGCCATAGTCGTATGTCAAGCTCTAGTCTTCCTCTATACGTATGATTGCTTCAATAAAACATGTATCGCAGTACAACGAAGGGATGCAATCGACACTAAAGCCCTCCTCTCCAAGACAACTTACTGCTACATCCAACGTCATCCCGATAACCACGGTCGCTCAGTAATTCATTCTAATTCTAGTATTTCTCCGCCGTCAAACTAACAGTCCAAATCTTTTCACAAATCATTGATGCATCATAGGAGAGGTTTTTTTCAGTGTGCTCACTTTCTCCCTATCTTCTATGGAAATCTTTCTCAAGATACTCCTAACTTCTCTCGACTTCGCATTTTTTCATCGATACTACTTGGAGAGAGAGGAGGTAACATTTCGTCTCCAAACAAAATAGGAGGCGGCATTTTATAGCTAGTGATTATACCCATATCTGGAAGGTACTATCGTTGATTTGATTCTCGTCCCGAGCGGGCCGAACATTAATCTTTCTTGATACAGTGGCCAAGGACCCACACTTACTGAACGCCTCCATTGTACGCCCCAGAGCTTCAATGCGGCGCAATACAAGAATGATGTCTCCGTAATCTTATGCCTCAACCAAGCTTTCCGAGTCGTTAATTTCAACGAAAATCCTTCAAGCTGCTGATTCGCTCACCTTCCCCCCCCTCCCCCCCCCGCCCCCCCCCATCCTACATCAACCGTAAATCCAAAGCGACGGCGTTAGGTATGTATATGGAGCTGCGGAAAGAGTCAAACAGACTTTTTATTTCAATATAAACATAACCCCAACAGATATCTATCGTTTGCTGCTTCCGATTATCTGGGATCAGGATGGTGTGTAATGTCAATAAAATTTCGTTCCAAGCCTCCTGAATGAAGTATAACTTGAGAGGGCACCTCTGATTTTGCTATCGTCCTCAGGCTTGGACCCCTCCCCCCCTATGTTGGAACACGGCGAATTATGATTGGTACGGGGACATCGGGGATTGTGTACTCGTATTCACAAGTACCACAAGTGCTAGTACTGGTACACACAAATCCCCGCTTCAAGCTTGAAGACTGGATCTTGCCAGGATGATAGATATACACAAATATAGATACCTGACAACTTCCTCCCTCCCCTTCCCCCACCGTGACAGGTAGATTTCTGATTCTGTTTTCATTTATTGTAAGAATTACAAACTTGAAAGCGAGCGGTCATCTGCGTGAAATACTTCTGGTTGTACTCTATATACATGTACATGTCTTCTCTATTGACGTGTTGATGATAGGTCAGGATCCAAAGCAGCATTGAATTGAATGTAAGCATGCATTGTCTTTATCTCTGAACCTATGTCGGATTCAAATTTCCACGATTCAGTAGGAAATCATGCATCATGCATCACATATCATACATCAACAATCAAAGTCTTGAACATAGCACATGAACTTACACTGCTACAGTTGGCAACTTGTGTAACCCTTCGAAGTGTTCTTTGATTTTAGAGTATATCACATCCAACCGGAACAGTTAGACTCCGTAAGCTGATAGCTACATATGCCTACATACATGTATTTATACGATAGAGAAGAACAAGCTTCTGCATGTGACAGACACTTACAAGTTACAACTATCAACCATAACATCAACTTCTTCTCATAACTGAATCCGTGACATTCAAACAGAACATTATGAATCTGATAGACTACTATACAGCTCAAAATGTCTCCCTTCTGCCCACGGACAATGATGAATCAATGTTGTTTGAGCCACCTAAGCATACTACTTGGCTTCGTTGATATCATTGAGAATATACAACTCGCAGTCCGGAAATCAATCAGTCGGAAGTTACAGTGTGAATTTGATGACGTGGTGAGAACAAGTTTGATAAGTTCAAAGTTTCTAGCAGTCTAATGCACGGTCCTCTGTAAGGATTTCCGAGGGGTATAGACAACAAAAGGAACTGTACAGACTACCGACACAGACAACAGAGACACTGCTGATACTATGAAACATGACTTCTGCACAATGGGAACCAACGAGAAACGCTACGACTTTGACATGAGTTTTCGAACGCGTTCCATGTTAAGAAAAAATTGGAGACGCACTACTACGATGGAAAAGAAATAAAAGGTATACTGTAGTGAAGTGGGTGAGAATATACAACAGGTGAGAGAAGAAGAAAAATAACTCCTGGACTTCTTTACTAGACCCCTTTGTACTGAAAGATAAGGAAAAAATGTCTAATTCTACAATGATGTGTGGGCAGGACGACGATAATAAGATTAAGGGAACAAGGGACGACGCAAAAAGACGATGATCAACTTGCATGATGAATAGGAAGGCGGTGATTCAACTTGGGGGGCTTCATGGAGGAAGAATCGGTCCAATGGCATAGGAAAGTTCACAACGAGGTGATTGACACGACATGATGATGACGAGCTGTTACGAATGCGATAAAGAGATAGTCCATATCGGGGGGAAAGGTGGGGGGATGCGTATATGATGAAACCGAGCAAGGAATGCTATTGCTGCTCCAATTCAGCCCTTAATCCTGCCTGCTCAACTCAGCTGGTGTAAGATTGAGAACAAACTCTCCTCGAAAGTTCTTTGGTGGTTCTATCATTTTGGTAGGCTTCTTTGCTCCATTTGAACGAGAGGACAGCGATGGAGTCGTAGCATTGGCGATAGACGCAAATGGGCGGAGGGGTTTGGAAGTTGGGAATGCGGGTGCAAAGGATAGGTTGCGTTTAGGGAGAGGTCGCGAAGCCTGTGCTGAAGCTGCTAGGGGAGAGGACACGAGTGGTCTCGCAGCAGAGTACGTAGTGACAGGGGCGGTCATTGTGACGGTAGCTGGCATGTCCCAAGCGCAGAGTAGACAGGTTGAGATGATTTAAATACGTTGCCGCAGATTTAAAGACCAGTCGAGGACCAGAACAAACGCGTAAATGTCATGATTGAGTTCCAGAGAGCAACGGAAAAGCAAAATTATAGTTGTAGATTAGCACCAGACGGAGAGAAAACGGGGATGAGCGACATACCCATTTTTGCAGAGAAGAGGGGTCGTGAAAGAAAAGGTCGTGAGGAGAGAAAGAGGGAGAAAGGAAGGGAAATTGAAAGGAGTGGTTGTAGGGTGGAGAATTAATAATATTTATATAGGCGGCAGGAGAACTTGGGGATGTACGTAGCGGGAGGGAGAAGACGGTAGCCATCCCCAACAAATCGCGTCCAATGAACATCACCGCTCGGCACCCGGCTGTCCTCCCCGCGCTTCTTTCCGTATATGGTAGTCGTGCCGACTCCTCACCTCACCTCCTGAGGATCTCCCCTTTCAAGCTCTTCAACCCGCATACTCACCGCCAACGAGAGCGTTCTCTTTTCTCTCCGGGCTGTTCAAACAGGGCTAGCTGCACTCTTGCAGGCTTAGTCGCTGCGCCCACACTCATTCATATCACAAATGTCAGATCTGCTTATGGCCACACCGGCGTTCTTCGTCTACTGACTTACGAGATCTTCCGTTCAGTCTTCACCGACCTCGACCTTGGTTCATCAACACATGCATATGCTCAGATTATATCGGGTTATTGATAGTACTATTGGGTCCTATATCATTGTCCTATACATTCGTACAGGCATTATATGCCAAATTCTAATGAACATGAATGGAAAAAATGTCACAGAGGCAAAATAAAACATTTAACATGAACTTCTATACTGTCAATACAGGCGAGTCCTTCCACGCACAGGGTGCTGTGTGTAATAAGAACCTGAGCATTATGACAATGGCATCATTGCCAAGGTGTGCAAAAACGTCGCAATGGATGCGAATGGATGTTCGCCAGAGATGAAACGAGCCATCGAGGGATGTGGTCTGCGTGCGTCTACCCACAACTTCCTCTCTCCTCGACCATCTCCATCGCTATTATACAACCCTCGGGGTAACTCGTATTTCGAGTTCGAGGTACCGGAGCCTGCTCCTCCAGATTAGTCGCAGAAGCGTAAAGGTTACATAGAGTACCTGCTTGAGCGTTATTCAACTTGACTGATGATACCAGATGCGCGAAGACCAAGACGGGGATGTAGTTAATGGCGACCGTATTCTTTCGACCGTTGTAGGGTTTCGTCCACCGTCGTCAGTACAGCTGGACGAACAAGGGGCTTGGTGTGTACATGCGAGCGGTGAGGAGTGACTAGTGAGCGATCGGAGACTGTACAATGTACGCCACTACTGGACATCAACCAGCAGATTACGCTCCAGGATGTATTTGCCCTCCTTGTATTTCTGCGAAGGTTCATAGGCTTTGTCCTAAAAATCGGTATTAACTCGGACAGTCAAGGAAAATAAATTCAAAGGAGAACAAAGATGGTACACACGTATTTCCAACCTAAGATAGTGTGACACTTGACGCAGTAAATATCTCGGACGGTGTGGTTTCCGGTGGTCATCTGCCTGTCGTTAGGTTCACCCTCAAGCACATTGACACTGCATATACCGAGATAAATAAGGGACAAATTGAAAGACTGGATAGACTCAAACAAACTCACACTCCATCAAAGAGATACGCCCGACCGTGTTGTCCATTGAAAGCCTGGAGGGCGAGAGCTCATGTGAGCGGAAAGAACGGAAGATGAGATGAGGGAGGTAACTCACTCGAGAAATCATGGAATGGATGGTAGCAAGATGAGTTTTACAGTTCGAACACCCGTAAATTCGGGCACCCGCCAAGTAACGACGGTAGCTCATGCCCATTGCTGCTGTGGATAAGTAGGGAAGTAAGTGAAAGGTTGGAAATGAGTTTGTTCTTTGTGGGGGACGCTGCGGGTGATTAGCGTCGACAGGAAGAAATAGAACAAGCTGAGAAAGAGACGGCAGTATTCAGAAAGTGGCCGAGGTGTTATATAGCTGGGCGAGACGTGTGAAGGGTGATAAGAAGAGCGGGTTAAAAATCTGAGTCAGGAGGGAGAGAAAGCATTGTTTCCTCCGAGTGCAAGTGCATCATACTCTCGGCTGTCCCAAAACGGCAGGGTTCGGTTCAGTTCACTCTCCTCTGCCACTTCAAGGCCTAGCATTCTCTGTGATTGTCATCCGGCTTGTTATTTTCACTCAAAGGCTCATCGATACATACGTCTGCAGCCAGCCTGCTTCACTATCAGCACCATCTTGTCCAATAATTAGCCATATTTTATCGACTTCTCGCACGCCATAATCGCTGCAGTCCCCTATCGTGGTCAGCCTAGCTCACACAGTATTTGCACGATGACATTCACCATGGCCCACCCTTACTGGACTTTCTCTTTCGTTTTTCCAATCCACTGTCTTTCTCGGACTTCCATATGATCCGTCTTGACTTTTTGACTAGCTTTACAATGCATTATCCACGCTCTATCGCCCCTTGTAGCAATAATTTTTGCGGCAGAGTAAGTTACCTCCGCTGCCATACATCGAAATCCAGAATACTATTATCTCGCATCATCGTCGGTGGGGGAAAGCACCATCTTGCTGATATTGCAAACGAACGTTAACCAATTCTGTCGTTCCAGTACTTTCGTGTACGTGGTGAGGGAAAAAAATCTCCAGATGCTTTGAATGTGAATGATATAGGGGTTGGATATAAATGAACACCAGTATGATGATATATATGAGGAATAACTCATATCTAGCTGCCATTGTCCTTAATTCAATGACATTGATTGTCCCCAAAGGTCAATGAAGCAATATGATCACGTGCCATGCATTCCATATAGGCGTTATCCTGGGAACGTTTTGCCTTTTGGGTTGTGGCTGAAGTTAGATTCTCTCTTCGAACATTCTCATCTGCTTTCCACTAAACTGGCTGGGCTCGCATATTCTCGTTAGATCGACGCTACTCGTGTCTCAATGCTTTCAAGGAAAAGACAGGCAACCGAAGACGAAATCCTACCCATGTCGAAAGTACCACGAACAACGCAGCGACATCTCACCCAAGACGAAAATGCAAGTCCTGGTCAACATCTAAGCATTGCAGGTCGCTGGGGGATGGTGGCGTCAACGCTTGCACCACTATGCATAGATACTGTGAAGGCTTCGTATAATTTTTTAATTAGTGTGTATTGCATCTAGGGGACTATTCGTCAACACTCACTTGTCTTGTCAAGGTATTGTTGGAATCAATTCAGAGTCAAGTCCCCAAGTATCGGCACCAGATTCTCCTCGTCCTCCGCCGTGTACAAAAGGGAAAGATAGTCACCGCAAGAAAAGTAAAACTAAGCAACCCATTGCTGGTCCATCTCATCTCAGTCCACAACCCCGGACACAAGAAGCCCAAACGAGCGCGTCATATCCAACAGGTTTACCCTCACCTCCTCCAACTCATTTATCTTCAAGCTCAAGCACGTCTGTGTCCCATCTCTCAGATAATGTCACCTATAATATTGCAGTTGCGAAGTTGGATGAGGCGGCTCGAAAGCGGAAGTACAAGGAGAGACCACATATTTTCCAAAAAGCAGTATGTAGCTCATATTTTCTAGCTTTTCAGTACCTGATAACTACCATTTTAGTATGAGGCGGACTTAGCAAAGACGAGGCAGGAAGGGTTAGACAACATGATGAAGGAGCTATATGAGATAAAACGCTCTACTGGTATGTGTTCATGTTGTTTCGTGGGGGCTAGTAGAGTAACACATGTTCCGAAGGATATTTTTCCTCCTACAAAACTTTTACAGGTATGTCGCATAGGAGGTTATTTAGGACTAGCCATGAACTCCTTTTACAGATCTTATTGACTATCGTCGTCGTCTGGAATTACTTGAAGCGCACGACTCTATCCTTACAAGTAAGTGCATCTCATTTTGTACCCTTCATTTTATCTAACAGCCACAGCATCACGCTCATTGACAGATCTTCATGAGAAAACTGAGCAGGAAGTTAATCGACGTCACTCTGTGAGTATTTCATGACGTTAGTTGTGTTGTTGAAACTTATGGGGTACCGATAGCAGAGCGATGAGCAGTTCCTGTTGCGCGCAATTGAGAGAGCCAGAGCTAGTTTGAACACGTAAGTCAGCACTAATCCCAAATTCCTATGTTAATTGATGATCATGGTATTATAAACAGTCCCAAACCACCGAAACCGTTCTCACCTGCATTCGACAATCTGCGAGTCCGAGGAGAACTTCAAGATGAATCAATAGAAAAGCGAATCAGACCAAAGGCTATTCCAATCCCAGATTCCCTTCCACCGCAAGATGAAGAGCATGTCAGACACCTTTTGCGTAAGAAGGGCGTGATCGCCAAATGTGTCAGAGAGCAGGTTATGGATAAGGATCTAGCATTATTGAAACCCTCTGAATGGCTCAATGATGAAGTAATCAACTTCTATGGTCAAATGATTTTGTCGCGTTCGGAGGCGTGCAAAGAGAATCCAGGAGCAAAGAGCGATCCTAAAGCTCGCGGTAAGCCATTAAATGTGCATTATTTCAGCACATTCTTCTGGGCCAAGTTGAAGGGTGAAGGTTACGAGAGAGCTAGGCTGGCGAAGTGGACTAAGAAGGTACGTGACACTCTCCCTTCATTTCTTTCGCTCTCATTAACAGCGACTCTAGATTGATATCTTTTCGAAAGACATCATCCTTATTCCAATCAACCATAACAATGCGCATTGGACAGCCGCAGCCATTAACTTCCGTCAGAAACGGATAGAATCTTATGATAGTATGGGTATGGAGAGGCCGATCGTTTACAAGGTGAGTTCCAGAGTCTTCAATTCACTTGTTGTCAGAAGCTTATACATTTGAAAATAGTTATTGCGAATGTATCTAGATGCAGAACACAGAAACAAGAAGAAGAAACCATTCGATTTTACAGGTTGGGTGGACTATGTCATGGAGGTATGCGGTTTACTCTCTGTGCATGCTCTGAGCTGAGCCTAACCTATGGCTTCCTAGGATATACCCCAGCAAGAAAACATGTTCGACTGCGGTGTTTTCACATGCCAATTCCTTGAGTACCTATCAAGAGGTGAAGAATATTTCCCATTCTCACAGCCTAATATGCCATACTTCCGTCGTCGTATGATATGGGAGATTGGCAACTGTAAATTACGGGACGACCCATGATACTTTATCTCTTTGTTTACTTTTCACTTCACTTACTTTCTTGTACACCATTTCTCCACCTCTACCGTCGCATCTATACCTTATCCTTCGCATCCTCATTATTATTTTTTTCATTTGGTATGTAATATTATCTTTCGGAAGACATTGTGATCGTGAAGCACGCACAATTTCGCGGCGGCATGATACACAATACAGGGTTTCATGAGGGGAACATATCTTCAGACTTGTGGAAATGAATAAATGATAGGATTGAAGACTATGAACAACAACAACAATAAAGGAGAAATCCATTGAACAAGAGGAAACATGAATGAAAGTGAAACAATGACGAAGGGATGAACATACGTAGTAGCTACCTCCGAAACCACCAAACAATAATGAAGAACCAGAATACAACAATGAGGAAGAGAATGTACCATAACCAACGACATCCTTGTCGTTCGGCCATATTATTCATTCGACGAAAGGTACCAGATAGAATACCAGATGTTTCTGAGAAAGCATCATTCTGTACAGACAGGTTAGGAGTTTGTTTAGATACTATGAGGGGGATCGTTCAACTCACCATTTGACTTAATTGTATCGTCGAATCTCGAACTTCATTCCCAATCCCAATAGTAATCTATCAACCAAACATTATCTCAAACTGAGCTGCGAAAGAATAGGATATGGAATATATTATAATCAAACTCACGTCTTTCAATAACTTGACTTTCGCAGTCAACCCTTCCAGATGTTCATCATTCTGACCTTCCAAATCATCCGCGAACCTTTGTCCAGCACCGAACGAATGTTGTGGTAGAATTGAATGATCTTTAAAAGGTGATGACCTTCCAGAGGCAGGAGGTGTATTATAATAGTCGCCCAGCAACTGCGTACGGTTATGAAGGTTATTCGTTAAACGATATCTAGCGAAAATGATACGTAAGCTGATAAAAACATACGAGACACTGCAGATGAACTGACCTTTGTGACATTGTTGTTGGTTCGTGGTATAGCTGGAAACGTTATGGGAGTCTCATCGAGAGAAATGAAAGCTGGAAGTTGCATCAGCCACGTTGAACCCATTGGGGTTTATGGGCGTCAATAGGTCAACTGTGCGCTTGCCATACATTCTTAGAAGTTAGAACTCGTTGCGCAGAGTGTATCTCACACAATTGTTTTGAAGAGGAAAATGAGTTTATTTTCTACAGGGCGGAGACGATGGTCCCATCGGATTGGTGGCATTAGTATGATTCTATCAATACATTTGACCCGATTTCTTCCAACACGACAGGGAGCAACGTCAGAGGAAAAAGTATGAAAGGAGAATCCGGCATCTCGTGAGAGGCGAAAGAAAGGAACTGGGGAGAAGAGATGAAAACGCGAATGGATATGTGACAGGTGGGAATACTGTAAGTATACGAACGAGAAGGGTTGTATGAATGCTTGAGTTAGGGAAGAACCAGCCGGGTAACTTCGAGCATTGATGATAAAATTAAGCCGATAAGTCAATAGTGAATGGCGAGGATGTGTTGCGTGAGGGCACGGTAAGAAGAAGTTGAGAATAGGCGAGAGATATACTGGAATAAGTGTGATTTGTAGGTAGAGTCCATGACGCAGTCGTTGTAGCTAGATGGTTGACAGAAATACATTTGATGAGTACAAGTCCGTGGGCTCCAAGGCAGCAAGCAGTAGTAAAATCAGGTTTCAATCGATGCTCATCCGGTTGGGATGAGTTGCCATCGGTCCTTTATGCACATATTGTGATTTTCCACGTTGCAACCCATTGACATTGTTCTTCGTCACTAAAACCAAAAAGGATTGGTACTGAAATCAAAGTAATCATGAGATGAGAATACTTACTCTGTGTCTTCAGTCCGCGCCCAAAGTTCTTCATCACCAAACAAGCAAACACGAACGTCGCAGTTAGAAGTAAGATTGCAAGTACGGCTGAATAAAATATCAGTTTGCAGACTACGTATTAATGGGGTTTTCACGTACAGAAGGTTGTCAGTGTCTTCCATACAAGGATGAAGGACGTTTCTCGGAATCGAATCACTTTGACAAGCTATATGAAAATGAGTTGAAGTATGATCAAGGTAGTAAGGTCATTTTACTGACCTTGTACACGAAATAAACCATTGCTGCACCGCAACCAATCATGAATGTGATGATCATCCACTTGTTCTCATATCGAGCAGCGAGGTGGCCTTCAACGAGGACGATGATTGACAGCGGCAACGCTGCGCAGGTGAGATAGTACTCCGCATCTGCGGGGTTGAGAACAAGCCAAATGAACTGTACCGAAAAGCCGATCCAGAAGAAGAGGTCGAACTTGACCAAACAAAGGAAGATTTGGTACTGTGCATACATAGTCTTGATGCGACGATCCGCACCAAGATACTTGTATACTTTCCATCCGAACTCGGTGTATATCTTCCATCCTAAACCAATGTAGGCCAGCTCAGCGACGGAAATAACGATTGGGATTATGGTTGTTAAGACGTTGATGGGAATATGTGAGAATCCAGGCGTGTTGGAGGGTATCAGAGCTTTGATTTCACCAATTTGAATGATGGCGTAGAGAAGGAAGAGAGCGTTGAATATTCTATCCAGACACGTTAGTCAATGCATGAAGCTATGGGTCATCACTCACGCTAAGAAGATGAACTGCAGTGTATTTCGAGCATACACAGCATCCAGAGCCATACCAAATTGGAACACGCTATATGTATAGAATGAATAGATTGCATGCATCAAAGAAGTGGAGAGACGTACTGCGCCAGTGCGAAGATCGCAAGATAGATGGTCATTTTACGAGACACAGCGACATTCTCGCCGCTATCCACATCGGCGAAGCGGTTATAGAGGTCTGCTTCAATTGCAAGGTCTATGGTTGTCTCGATAAGAACAAGCAATAGATATAGTCTGCACGCTATTGAGTCGGGAATGATCTAATGCACACATTAAGTCACGAGCGCGTACGAACAGTACGAGTAACATACCATTGACCAGATACTCTGTTTCTCTTTATCTACCTGAGGCGGTCCAGGCGGATAGCCCCAATCGTTGCCCTCGGTAGTTGCACCCCCGAGCTCCTTTGATGAGACGTCGCTGGGGTTGGGCTTCTTGTGAGTGAGAGGATACTGAGAAGCGTTTGTTGAGGAGAAAGCTTCGGGGTTTACAGTAAAGGCTTGATGATTGGGAGTCGTGCCGAAAGGAGTGGCATACTGGTCAATAAGGTCATCGTAAGGGGATTTGATGTCGTCGTCGGGTTGTAGTGAATGGGATGTTGGTGTGAAGGGGGCAGTTGCGGAGTATGGGGAGGGAGCCATTATAAGAAAGAAGGTGGTTGGTCTTGCCGGCCTGCGAGCTGAACAAAGAATGGGATTGGCGTTGGTTGTAAAGAATGGATTGGCTTTGCACAATGAGTGAACGAATGCAAGTGCCAAGTGCGGGGGAAGTTGAGGGAGGAGACCGCTGTGAGGGACGAGGTGGACTTAGTCTCGATGTTGCAACGACCAGCGAGCGAATGTTTGGTAAAGTTTGTTCTCCGGTCATCAGCGCTTCACTTCTCTTGGCCCGCTGTCTCACCGACTTTTTCTCACCGCACATGCCAATTCACTGTGAGTATCTGACTACTATCAATGCTCATAAAACAGACAATCCCATATGATAATTCAGCCAATTGTCCATATGTTCAACTGCTTCAACATGATTTTAAATCAGCGTGTTATTACGCAAATAAACGGCTTGAAACTGCGTCCCTGATTACCCGCGTCCTTATTTAATAGATAGCTCGCTTCACAAGGCTCGACCAACCTTCCTTGACAACTACACTGTCAAATGGCGAACGGAAACCCGTCTGGAGAACTTCTAAGGTACACGAAGAACACATTCGTCTTGGAACCACAGTCTAATGCAGCCGCACCAGACAATAACGACCCGCAGTAAGCATCCCAAACGTTTTCCTCCCGTACAATACAATTGAACAATTGAGATAGACTCATCTTACTCTGCGGATGGAGTATGTCTATTATCATTGTACACACACACCAGTTTCATAGTCTAACCTGGCGAACCAAGTGGATGCACAGGTACCCCATCTGCGCAAATATACAGACAAGTATAGGTCCATATATCCCGGTGCCAAACAAATCATCGTCAAGTCAGATATGCCTGATCTTTTCCAAAGTTACAAGAAACATGTATGGTCGAAAAATGCAAATATACGCACATTTGCTTATACCATGTTTAGGGAAAGTTAATGGAAGGTCCAGCAGAACTTCTGGCTAAGGAAATGTCCCTCACTCCCCCTCCTCGCCTCTTGGTCCACGCTTTTTCCAACGGTAAACATACCTTACCATCTCTCCTCTTGCTTTCTGACGCTTTTTTTGTTTGAAGGTGGTGCATACTCTCTTACAGGCATTGGCAACTATCTCAACAAAGTTGAAAGCTTAAACAACGCCCCCACCTCCACGACTTGCCTTATTCTAGACTCTACTCCCGGTACAACAAGTCTTCGGCTCGCACTCGCAGCAGTAACTACTCCGATTAAAGGATTATTCGCTCGTCTAGCTGCCAAATTCTTCTTCACAGTAATCTTGGTAGTCCTCATCGTATATCACAAAGTCACAGGTCAAGAACATCTTATAGACAAAGTCCGCAAGGACCTCAACAACCCACGGTTACTTCCATGGATGTCAAAGGAAACTCCTAGATTATACATATACTCGGATTCGGACAAAATGATTCCTTCTAGTGCGGTTGATGAACATATTGCTGAAGCGAAGCAAATGGGACTTAATGCTAGAGGAGAGTTCTTTCAGGGTTCGGAACATGTTGCACATGGGAGAAGATATCCTGAGAGGTACTGGGAAGCTATACAATCGCTTTGGAGAGAGGCTCTTCGCTTCTCCGTGAAGAACTAGTCAACCAGTCCATACCTATGCATGGTAAGCAATACTTGTCAGGCCTCACAAAACAGACCGCTCAATTTTTTGGAAACACTAGGTGTGATACCCTGTCTCTGTTGAGTACTTAGATAATTGTTACTATCTGTGACTTGTTGATACATTCCACCCTGTCGCAATGGTATAATTTAACATGGATAAACAAAACATCAGTAACCGAGAATACAAACCAACAAAAGCGTCAATAATATTACAATACTCCAAGAATTTTGTACATGTGCAAAAAATGATAACGAAACACTGAACGATAGGTAATAGCGGTGGGGATAGCAGTCTGTCGTTAACATAGTAGGTGACAGTGTGAAGATTCAATCACTGTCAGTATCTGTAGAAGACCCAGTTTCGTCTCCATCCATTTCTATAATTCCAATCCAATTCAGGAATCGCACAATACGACGACAAAAAAAAGGCGAAACTTACCACCACCAAGGAAGTCAGGCGAAGGCATTCTAATAACAGGTGGTGGAGGTGGTCTTGGTGGACTAGGTCTCTTCGCCAATCCGTTTGCAGCGGCTTTTGTCTTACCGGGAGCCTTTTTCTTTGGAGGGAGTGCAGCGGGTATAACAGGACTTCGAGCTGACAAGGTAGAAGTTGGGGTTGATGATGAATCTTGAGAATCGGGAGACGATGAACGTTGGTCTGGTATAAAAGATGCTAACGACGTTTCTCGTAGCTTAGATGGAATCCTAGATTGAGAATTGGATTGTGATGGAGGAAGAGACTATGATGCAGAAGATTTGCCAAAGAAAATTTCAGCTCATATAAGGTGAAGCACGATGAAAGAATGTTGAGTTCATCACTTACATTGTTTGGAGCACCCAAGATGTCAGGTTCAGACTTGACTCTGGTGACTGCTGAAGCTACATAGATTAGATTTCCGTCAAAGACGGAGGAATTGATAGATGTGTACTATCATACTGACCAGTGGTTTTCTGCTTTTTAGACTTCTTAGTTGGAGATACAGAAGGCGATCCGTTCTATCCATTGACAACATTGTAAGCGTCGATTCAACTATCGCATCCTTGAGATTCAAACTTACGCGTTTTCGATGCAGACTAAACTCAGCTTCATCTATATTCAACATCAGTACATGATCATCTACTAACAATGATCAACATATCTTGACATACCTGCTTTCTTAGCTTTCGACTTGCTCTTTTTCGGATTTGCTTTTCCTTCATCTGAGACATGTCCACTCTCAGAAGGAACGTATGGAGATGCTGATCTACCAGCTTCCGAAACCAATCTTCAAACAAAAGAGAAAAGAAAATTCGTCAGATCAAATGAAATAACAAACAATATTCCACCTCAAAGCATACTTCGATTTTGCAGTTGACGTCCTAGCTGCATTTCGTCTTGAATTTCCTAATCCCAAGCAGGCACTCAAATGACGCGCAAATCTATTCGACGCAACCTACGAAGAAAGAAAAAAGTATAGAATAAAAAAGCAGTCTGCTCGTAACCCCGCATTGTCATCGCAAAATATAAAATATAGAAACTCACCTGCTGTTTGCATACTTCACATTCAAAATAAACATTCCCATCTTTCCCGTTCACAGGAGTACTAGTCCCTGTATCTGAACGTCCATTGTCAACAGAATCAAGTCCATTAGGAGGCGTAGAATGACTGGAACTGGGCCCAGGTAAAGACACCGAAGGAACGTGAACTGCAAAGTGACGTGAGTGTGTTGCTAAGGGAGGGGGGAAACAAAAACCAAAATGCATTGGTTACATCAATACATGCCTTCATTGCATCTAAAAAAAACAAAGGATATTTCAGATATAATAAAGGCGGAAGCAGGTGTTCGACAATGCTGCACAAACTTGGTATGACATATTGGACAAACGACTTTTGAACGAGCGATTTCGTGATGAGATTGTAATACGACGTCTAACAACACTTCCTCGAGCATTGTTGAAAAAATACGGGATGACTACACGTAGAGGAGTGGTTCAATAGACATGTCTTTGAAACAACAAACTGAAGTTACTTACGAGTTCAGAGATCGCATCTTCACGCTCTCGCTTTGGCATTAGGAATTCCTATAAGTCACCGCTGATGAAAGCGAATTTGAAAGAGAAATATGTTCTTTAGAGCCCGAGAATAGTAAAGATAGAGTGAACTGTGGAGAAGCTGAACAAGCAAAGTTCACAACAATACTGCAAGTAGCAGGTGTAATTGCAGTGCAGTTTCCGATCACTCAAAATTATATTGCCCAAATCGTCACGTGGCAATTACGTCGCGGTAAATGTGCACTCAAATGCAAACTGTGCAACAGAAATCATCTTTATTAACTGTCGAGGTCGTGTATACGTCGTATCGTCTAACTCGTAACTATCCCTCATAGCCCATGACTATGAGTATTTTCGTGAAAGGGTCATAGGGGGATATAACTGTATCCATTAGGAAGCAAATGAAGGTAGCAACATAGAGAGGGGATCATTGAAACGAAGCACAACGGTATAAACACTCTATGAGAAAACACTTTACCGTGACAAACGAGAAACGGTGAACACTCCGAGAATAACAGCTGCCAACGCGCCAATACTGGCGGGGAGTAACAAATCTTTGGGGATACCCATTACCTTCTCTTCTGGGATAACTTGAGGATGGAAAGGAGGTTGGACTAATGTAGGTGGAGGAGGGGGAGTATGGACTTCTGCCACTTGTACTTCTGCCTTTTCCACAGCATTGATCTCTTCCTGAGCGGCCTTGAGAACCTGTTCAACTCTAGCTGCACTCTTCTCCTGAGCAGCAGACCATCCCTTGCCACCTTGAAGGAGAAGCACGACGCGATCAGCACCAGCCTTGCGAGCGATACCCACAGCATCGCTGACATCTGTATCTGAAGTGATCAGAACAATATCACCGTCCGCGTCTGTGTATGAAAGCGAGAAGTCGATGGGATCGGGTGGGAGCTCTCCTTCCTTCTGAGAAGAGAAGTCAGTGAAGAACGGATCAGTGGCGAGTTTGCCAGCAACAATGTCACGCAAGTTTTCAATGTTGTCGTGACGAGCTTGGAAACGATGGGTGCGCCCACTTGGGGTACGGAACTTGAAGACGTAGGTTCCATCATCCACAGGAGGAGGTGCAGATCCAACAAGAGAGGCGGATGGTTCTCCCTTACGACGAGGATATCCCTCTAAAGCGGACAATGGCTCATCATCGACAACAGACGCAGAATCGTTGGGATGAACTTCAGAATAGGGAGACTGCATGACCTGCGAGACACTCCGATTTGAATGGCGAGGGTGGAAGTCCGTTGGAACGTTCGATCCCGAAACCATAGAATCGGTGTCATCATGACCACCGATAGACTCGAAGAAGCGACCCCACATAGGACCTCCCTCGGGATCATTTTCCGCAGCGGCCTCTGCACTCATGTTGTTCATCTGAATATCAGAATCAGCGAAGTGTTTTTTGTGAATGAATGAAAAATCTAACCTGCTCCAGAGTAGCATATGTCAACTTGAGTACATCAACAATTGCCACAAGTCGTCCATCCGTCTCGACGACAGGAAGATTGAGATAATGACCATCTAACGAGAGTAGAGTCAGCATCAACAACATGATATCTGAGCCGAGACTTACTGTGCATCTTCTTCAGAGCATCATGAACGGTTGTTGTCGGTGCCGCAGTGTCAGGGTGGGGCGTCATGACACGAACGACACTGCATCTGTTGGCATCTAATCCAGCTGCGATGACGCGAAGAACGACATCCTTGCTAGTGAAGATTCCAACGATACGAGCTGGAGTACCAGGAGTCGATGAAGCTTCCATGACGCAAACGGCCGTGGTGCGACGTTCTTTCATCAGACGTGCAACATCTTTCACGGTGGTTTTTGGTCCAACTGTGGCCGGTGCGGTACGAGAGTCCATGACAGTTGTGAGATCAGGGAGAGCAGTTTTTTCCCTGAGAGCCTCGACATACGAGAGCATGGCAGCAGTCTGTGGGTTTGCGCCCATACCACCGCCAAGTTCTGTTTGGACACCAGCAAGAGCATTGTAGAGCTTTTCAGACGCAGTGGAACTACGCTCGACCTTATCAAGAGCTTCATGGAAAACCTTTGTAATATCAAGCAAACCAACAACGTTTCCTTCTTCATTACAGACAGGCTAAAACAACAGTTAGTCACCGAGAACATATTTGAATGAAAAAAAGACTCACTAAATGTCTGAAATGTCTTGATACCATCAATTGTAATGCTTCAGTTGCACTAGTGGTATCGCGGGTCACCATTGGACCTCTGGTCATAATAGCGCTAACTGGAGTAGTATGAGGATCCAGGCCATCAGCAGTAACCTGGTTGTTTTCTCAATGAGCAGCAGTTCGTATTAGAAGGTGAAAGCGTTCGACTCACTCTATAGGCCAAATCCTTCGCAGTGAAGATACCGCTCAAACCCTCTTCATCATCCACAACCAACACACAATCCGTTCTCTTCGCGGCACAAAGCTGACTAGCTTCTGCGACGGTGATAACCTCTGGAACAGTCAACGCAGGACTTGGCTTCAAAGCAGCGACTGTGCCTTTTTGCACATTTGGCTTATTGCCACGTCTACGACCTCCACCACCGGTTTGGTGGGTAGTAGAGATAGTTCGTTTGCGTGAAAGTTCCGACTCGATTTTCTTGCGAATAGCCTGTCGAGGTTCAGAAAAGTCAGTTTGTTTCGCTCTCGCAGGGCTGCCTTGGGCGTTATATCTAGGAATAGTAGAAGAATTGTGGGACGCGTGGGTGCGTCCAGGACTTGTTGGTGGTGAAGACATGCGTGTATACACGTGTATGACGGGTGGATGAAACAGAGGTAATTGTCCTTGTTATAACCTTCCCGCAGGTCCGCCAATTAGAAAAATGATAAAGGTAAAGACTTACCTCATCCTTCTTGTTCTGCTTCCTGCGGGTGTCAGTGACAGAGCCCGAGACGGTAGACATGATGGTGGGTGAGGGCTGGAGAGGTGGTGGACGATGAGGGGGAAGGGGAGAGGCCGAGCGATCTGGGAAGGGTATAGGAGAGACTGCCCGCTGTGCGCCTGCGCTACGATTGTAGGAAGGTGAGTTTGAAGGGACAGGTATTCGTGACATCGACCGCGAAGGCCTTTAGCATGAATTCTCGCAGTTCGCTCCGTTCAGCGCCGGCTCTAAATAGACGCCTCACGCTTCCCCCGCCTCTGTCTTACGCTGTTTGGCTCAGTTCCTTGTTTGGTCACGGATAAAACAAATATATGGCCTGGGACAGGCTAGATATACAATCCAAGTGGTACGATACAGAAATGAAGAACCTCGGTCGTGGCTGTACTCTTATATCAATCTCTTCACTTGCTTTTCACCGCTCTCGTCCCTTTCCCTGTGTTCCGGCGAGTGGTGTACCAATAGTATCCCCCGCCTATAATTAACAGCGCAAAGAAGTTCGCTACAAATGAAATAGCGTCGGAGTCTATGTCAGATATTTGGGATTGCACTTACCGAAAACAAATCCGACAACGCCTTGGGTCAAATCTGTTGCGAGCCTCATGATAGCGTGTCCGAACTGGAACATGCCAGCGACGGTCTGCTGGCCGAGTGCAAGCATGGCATGAAAGACGGCGAAGAGAGAGTTCAACAACGCGCCCAATATTTTGGCGACGGACTGGCTAAAGTCATAGAAGGAAGCTTGCACGGACGACATGGTGTAGAATGGGAGGATAAACTGTGCACCAAATGCAAGTCACCAAGCTTTATACACAAAAGTTGTGGATCCCCTATGACGCGTGACGTCAGAGGCTAGGTCAAAACGGAATTAAATTATATACTGGCGTTGGGATAATATTGGTGTACACAACTGCACACAAGTCCGTAATTTATCGCCCTCCCAAATAAGAACATGCAAGCAGACAGCGTTAAATTCCAGACATAAACACTCAAGAAATATCCGTCACCCAACCAACATCCCACTCAACGACACCCTTCATTGTCGAGCACCAGCACCGGCACCTGCCTGAGGTGCCAGAGTACTCCCTGTCCAACGACCAATGAGCATTTTGAATTTGCCCCAAACCTGCACAAGGACAGGAGGGGTACCAGGCTTCTGGATGTACACATCCACACGACGATTCACATCCGCCACTGCGCTACGAGTGAATTGAGACTGGTAGTAGCGTTGGCGAAGGAAATGGGCGTAAACCAGGGGAGCGATAAATGAGTTTTGGAACAAGATAGCACCGAGCGCAACACGGAACATGATAAGGAGTTCGATGTAAGCAACAGCTTTCATAGCGGGGTCGTAATTGGCTGTAATTTCCAACGGTCAATATACCAAATGTAAATTCAAAATTTCCACCACTCACATTTCACCCAAACCTGGAGCTTCTTCGCAATTGGGTGAGGTGTTGGCTGTCCACTGGATGTAGAAGGGGGTCCAGGGGGTAAAAGCTGAGGCATAAGCGTGGTTCTGGTGAACGTAAGGGCGTGGAACAACGAGAAAATTGCATAAGGCATCAAGGCGACTAGAACAAGGCGTGTTAGCGTGAGATTCCTGAAACTCGACGTGCTGTAGGACGTACTGGCAATCGGTTTGGATGACCACCAGAAGAACGACAAGATAAAGTATTGCACATTCTGCCAAAGATTGTTCAGCATATCAAGAGAGGATAGACTGCTAAAGCACGAACTTCGTCCAACAGCGCCTTCTTGACCCAAGCAGGGTTAGGTTGAGGTATCTAGGAATGCAGGATAAGAATGATAAACCCCAACAACTTTCTCTAAAGTGCTTACACCCAAGGATTTGCTGTACCGCAGTAAACTAGTCAACGACCGACTACATTCAATGCAAAAGATATACGTACTGGCATACGATAGCGTAACTAATGAGCGCTCCAGTGAAACTCGCTACGTGTCAAAGCACATCCCTCAGTCCAACATCCTGCCCGACAAGATACACAGAAAGAGTCTGTAATGAACATACCTTTGTACCACCAAGCTCCAGGACCCCTGAACATTGCCCAAGCCAAGAAGTAACGAGCCGAAGAAATCAGGAGAATAAAGTGGCCCAAGGCCCACATATAATGCTGCACGTTTCAACATGAGACAGTTATCAGAACCAAGATGTGTGAGGACTTGAGATAAGAAAGCTCTCACCTGAGTTGTCGCCATTGTGAGTTGTGTTGTGTGCGCCCCTGCGCTAGGTGGTTCGATGTGGAAGGGAAAGAAACTTGATTTGGTTTTTCTGAAGCCGCCGCACGCAGGACACCGCTCTCGTGGGTACGATTCGAATGTGACGTACACATGTTACTACTTTAGGGCAGGCTCCCACAGACTTCACGTGAGCAGATTCGAGTATTTACATGTCCAAGTCGCACACTGTGTTCCTTTCAAAGCAGCCAGACGATAGATAAAGAGATAATACGAAGAATACAAAGCAACAAGAAGCTATCGACTCCACTGTGAACTCCCTTGCATCTTTTTCCTCTCCATCCCGTTCCTATACACCTCCTTGTCGACTGCTCTCTTCCCTAACGTCTCTCTCCTCCTCTCCTTTCCACTATTCCTCCTGACCTGTTTCCTCGAAGGTTCCTCCTCTTCATCATCACTCCCCACCTTATCGACAGCGTCGATCTCCTCCCACTCCTCCTCATTCTCTTCATCTTCATCATCTCTTCTACGCTTCTTCCCATTCCCAGTTCTACCTGTACCTCCTTTACCATCGCCAATGTTGACGTTCACTCGAGGAGGAACTGAGAATCCAAACGACTTGCCAACCTTGATAAGGTCGAGTTGATTGACATCGAAAATCTTTTTCAGAGAATAAGATGCATATGCTTGAAGGTATGACCTATATCCATCTCGTGCTGATTGGTACAGGTAGTAATTTCCTTGTAACAATTTCTCCAACTAGTAAAATGGCAATAATTGAAGTCAGCTGAAGTTTTTATGTCTTAAGATGAATCAACGACGAACCTGAGATTGAACATTCATCATCTTTTCATTCCGGAAACTAAACTCGTTCAGTGGAACTTTAGCTTCTTTGAGGAATCTCAAGAATCCAAGTTCACTCGGTAATAGGAACATTAAACTCTTGCCCACTTTTCCTGCACGAGCCGTTCGACCAACCCGATGGATGTAGTCCCTAGGATCATCTGGAGGATCATACTGAACGATCCAATCAACTCGAGGGATATCCAACCCTCTCGCCGCAACATCCGTACACAGCAAGATACCTGATTCGGCATTACAGAATTCGAAGAAAGTTGTAGTTCGCTTTTGTTGTTTTTGTTTTCCCTATATGCAGAATTAGTAAAACAGCCGAGTTTGATGTAAACCAAATGGAGACGTACATGAAGATCAAGAACGGGGATGTCAATGTAATTCAGTAACTCTGCATGATACTTAACAGAATTACAACTCGAGAAGAAAACAACGACTTTCTTCTTTAAGTTCTTTTTGAGGAAGGTGAAAAGCAGGAGGAATCGTCTATCTGAAGGACAAACGATATATCCTTGAGATAATCCGGCAACAGTACTCGTGCTTTCGTTCTTGTCCACGTCGATGTAAAGAGGTCCAGGTCGTAATGACATCCGTGCAAGATCCGTAACTTTTGTTGTTTGAGTGGCAGAGAATAGCATCGATTGTCTGTTTTCTATTAAGGCATGGTGAGAATATCAGCACTTGATCATCAGCATAGAGAGAACAGACATGCCATTTGGTAGAATTGAGATAATCTTCTTCATTTCTTCCTCGAAACCAACTTCCAATATACGATCTGCTTCGTCAATGATAAGTCCCTTCAAATTTCGGAATACAAAACCCTTCGTATTCTGGTCATGCATTTACAAAGTCAGTAAACCGCAAGTGTCAAATAATAGCGAGAAAAGCATACTTCGAGATGATCTAACAGACGACCTGGTGTCGCTACTATCAGGTTTACACCTTTTTGCAACTTATCTGCCTCCGCTCTTCGATTAGCACCGCCCATAACGATACCAAAGGTTTGTGAATGATGTGCCATGAGGCTTTTCGCAACTCCAAATATTTGCAGAGCTAATTCTCTCGTAGGGGATACAATGATAATTCCAGTACCTAAAAGAGAACAAAACGACATTATAGCAAATCCTCATGAACCAACAAAATGCACCTACCATTCCTGGGTTTAAACTTCATCCGATGTAATAGTTCCACCGCAGGAATCAAGAAAGCCAAAGTCTTTCCAGATCCAGTTCTAGCAGCACCCAGAACATCTTTTCCAGCCAACAGAGGTGGGATAGATTTTTCTTGAACAGGTGTCATAGTTTTGAATCCCATCTCTTCTAATGCTCTAGAGGTGGGTTCGGATAATTCGAGTGAGGAGAAAGGTTTTCGTTCTGAACTTCCTGCTGCAACTTCTTCATTTGCTACAGGTTTGGGAACGGAGAGAGATTCATCTCCTCCAGCCATGTTCGATTTTTCTTTTGAGGCCAAAGTTAGATGGAAAGACTAGTGTACACTGGTGAGAAGTGAGAAAGTGTAGCGTTAACGATGAAGAAGGACTCGGGAAAGGTAGTAAGTAAGAAACCAATGAGCGCCTAATAAGAGAAAAGTCCTGAAACTGCACGCCAATTGGTTCGGCAACTACCGTAAACATCTTATTTCATGACCTCTTCAATCACCTCTTCTCAAAGTTCGTCAGTGGGTCATTCATATTGAACTTGCACTTTTAGCTTAATATCTTTTGAAAATTTCAGTCGCCACCCTTGTTGCTCTTGTCGTCGCATCCCTCTCAGTAGGGTACGCGCTCGGCGTGCAATCGAAGAAGAGTGAAGTAGGTCATGAAAAGAAATTAGACAAACCTCTACCAGAACCTCCTACGCCTGAGGAAGATGAAAGCGACGAAGAAGAAGAAGCTGCAGATGGCGACCTCTCTTCTATAAAACCAGGATATCTTGAGCAATGCAAACTTGTACGTTCTGTTCATTCTGAAGGATCACTATTTCCTGACATGTTCCTCAGGTCCTTGTGGTCAGAAGTGACCTAGGGATGACTACTGGAAAAATAGCAGCGCAGTAGGTCCTGTTGGTTATATGTGACAATTGTCTTCTACTAAGAATGTCTCTAGATGCGGGTAAGAAATCTGTGTCATTGATTTGCATATACCTAACTCTGGTGTAGTCACGCTACATTAGCGTGTTATAAGGCTCTTATGAAAAGCAATCCGCAAGTAAGCACTGTTTATTAAGTACAATTGACGATACTGATTATTTGATAGCTTCTTAAACATTGGGAACGCACCGGGTAGGTCACCGAGCAGGATTAGTTGTTGAATCTGACTGAGCGTGATTGATATGATATAGCCAAGCAAAGATTGCACTGAAGGTATCGTCGGAGGACGAGCTCCTAGAATTGGAGGCAATTGCGAAGAGCATGAATATATGCGCGAGGTCGATCCTGGATGCGTAAGTGATATGTAGACGTCTTTTTTGTGGGGTACTGATCGTATGCGACACAGAGGACGAACACAGATTGCCGCAGGTTCGCGCACTGTCCTCGGAATTGGTCCTGGTAAGTTGTTCTTGGCTGTAACGCGTCGCAGTGATACTGAGCATGTAACTTTCGTTCTGCAGCACCGGTAGCACTTGTGAACAAGGTGACAGGAAAGCTTCGGTTACTCTAGACTGTAAAGATTGCAAGTTCTGGGAATGTGACTGTTACTTTGTAGTACTGGGACTATGGATTCGCTAAGCACTTTCACGATTTGTTTCTTCCTGTCTGCATTTGAACACTGCGTGTCAGCTATTTTCTATTGAATTCGTCCATGTTCTGGAAGTGAGTGAATTTGATTGGCGGGTGACGTCACGCTCGGCAATTAGCCAAGACGATCCAACGCGTATCCCAAACTCAAACAGCACCCAGCTCGCTGTCGACGACGACGACGGCCACAACAACAACGAAGGCGAGCTAGTAGTAGCACCAGCACCATCATTCCCGCCCGTTGCACGTCATCTTCGTCTTCAGCAATTGTCAGCGACGACCCACGCGGGTAGCCACTGGAGTAGTGGGTCAGAGTGGATGTGTCCTCCACATCTTATAGTGCGCCCCCTGTCTCGAAATTTTAGACTCCCCAAATTCCAAATTATCTTTTTCTCCTTATTACACAGTTTCACCTCCTTCCCTTCTTCCTTCCTCCATGGCCAGCGTCGCACTCGCCCGTGCTTATCAGCAATCTTTTGATTCACATCCATACGGCACTCTCGCAGTCACAAACGGTGCCCTTAATGCTTTAGGTGACACTGTTGCACAATTGACAGAGAACGTAGTGAGCTCTCCTTTTCCTTACGCTATTCTATCAACCAATACCTTTCAATCGCTAGCTTCAACCTCAGCAAGCTCGCAATGAACGTCGTCCTTATGATTTCGTTCGTACATTGCGATTTTTCGCGTTTGGTTTTGGGATGGGTGCGCTCTTTATTCTTACTACTCATCGTATAACATGCAGACGTTTTCATCTTTCAGGTCCCCTCATTGGAAGGTGGAATTTCTTCCTAGAGCGCCACTTTCCTTTGCGTCGCTCTACTGGCAATGTTAGCATTCCCCAACTTACAAAGAGAGTTGCTTCAGACCAACTATTCATGTGAGTCCTCCACGGTATGCTTCCGTACCATTCTTACTGACTCCGTTCAATGTCAGGGCTCCCATAGGCGTATGTATTATCACATTCAATATATTCCTCCCGTCGCTCATCATTCTTCACAGCTCGCTCTATTCTTGGGCTCCATGGGTATCATGGAAGGTCGTGATGTCCCTCATATTCGTGGAAAATACAATGATCTATATGTTCCTCTCTTAATCACCAACTGGCAGGTCTGGCCAATTGCTCAGGTACGTTTGCATATTGAGATATCAAACACAGCTTTACATTAATGGTCAAAACTTGCAGTTGATTAATTTCCGATTTATGCCTCTGGCGTATCGTATTCCTTTCCAGTCCACCTGTGGTGTCTTCTGGACGTTATACCTATCCATTGCTAACTCAAGGTCTGTATTTGCTGTCTTCATAAAATGGCAACGCTTATTCAACCGATCTCTTGTGTGGAAGTTTAGAGAAGCAAAGCACCAAGACCACGTCGACGCCGTCAAGAAAACTATGCAGTGATTCAATCCCCCCCACTCAGCCTCTCATACCACCCATATCATTATCATTGGAACAATGTCTTATAGAAAGCCCCCCTTAATGTAGCAAGTAGCATTTCTTCATTATTCATATACCCGGTATCTTCTACATCCATTCACCACACATGTTTCCCTTTCATCGCATACATACATCTTCATGTTCTTCGTTTTACACAACCTCAGGAAGTAGATCGTACCATACGAAATGAAATATACAAATGTACATACATAATGCATCCTATCTACTTAGTAACGATATAAAATACTTTCAATGAATCATAGCGCACGTGTGCATGCAGGATTATGACTATGATGCACCATACTTTGGCTTGAAGTATGGAGGTGGTAGCTTTGCAAGGACATCTACCAGAGGTCTTTCTACAACAACCAATTCCCCAGGTTCGATGAAGTCAACGAACAATATAGGTCGATAATGAGTAATGAGTTTGAAGTTTTGTTGGCCCGTTTGTTGTGAATGCTCGTCCAGAGGTTGTTGATGAGGAGGATGTCTTTTCCCATCTCTATCCCTTCTTCTCTTCTTATCAAACCCAGCACGATTCGAGGAACCTAAACCAGATTTCGAACCACCATCGAGTTGGATTTTGCATAACCAAGTTGATCCCCAGAATAAAGCACTTGTAGGACTTTTCTTCGTTGTAAGTCCTCCTCCTGAATCAAAAGTCACTCCAAGAATCTCATCTTTCAACCCTTTCAACCTCTCTAATCCTAATAAACCTTTTCCCCATCCTGGGAAAGTTTTCTCTTCAACGTCGTAGATCCAAACTTCGTTATTCGATAATCCAATGATTAGAATGTTGGGATTATTAGGTGAGAATGATAATGTTGAGATTGAGATTGGGAATGAAGGGAGGATTGAATGGTGTTGAAGTGAGTCGAGGTTGAATACATGGGTATGTGAAGATGTGTCGGTACTTAATAACCATTGACCATCGGGGCTGACGGCTAATCGAGTTATTGTGGCCGTTAGAGGTTTTGAAGAGTTCGACGATGGAAGCGCGGAAGAGGATGTAAAATCGTTGTCAGATTCGTCGACGTTGTCCTCTCCTTCTCCACCGTCCATCTGAACATCGTCGTCTTCTTCGTTAGTCGTGGTTGCGGTATGAGCTCCAGGCAGCTTTTTGACCACTCGCTCCCCAACAACAACATTTCTCGTTCTGTGTTGTTCGAATCTTCGAATGACTTTTGGTTCGTTATCCGAGGAAGAGGAAAGGTCAAGAACGAGGATGTAAGAAGATATCGAAGTAGCTATGATGAGTTTGGTATTATCAGGGGTGAAAACAACTGTCGAAGCTCCGGTTGGTGTTGAAGGTTTCGAGTTCGGTAATTGCGATTGAATAATAGAGGTCAAATCACGTATTCGTTTGGGTTTGCTATCACCGTCAGTCTGTAATGCAACACCACCAATACGATCAGCAAACATAATCATCAAAGTGTGTTTTTAAACACGTACATTGGACTCCAAATGGAATAACTTTGATTCGTACCAATCTGATACGAATAGCCATTCTCCATTATCCGAAATAGCACAAGCAACTAGGTTGCTATGCACATTCAAATCCATGTCCAAAACATGCTCATAACCTTCCTCTTGACCTCCAGCTGTGTCTTCGTCGTCTCCCAAACCCCCCTTCTCTTCCCGTTTTCTCTTCAAGATCCTCCAAACGCTAATCCCGGCATCTCTCATGCAAACCAACAATCTCGCTTTCCTAGCCAGACAAACAGCACTCCCACCAAATGCTCCAGAAGTATAAGCTAACCGTCGATGATATGAATCTTCAAAGGTAGCTACCACACTTGTACTCAGCGGATTAACAACTTTTGCAGATAAAGTATTTGATGGTAATGCTGAAGGAGTGACGACTACTGACATATCCAATCCACCAGAGGCAAGAATCGGTGCGATGTCGAGAGGAAATTGTCGTTTGTAAGGGTTTGGTAAGGGGGAGTACGGTGGCCAGATTGCTAATGCGCGCACGTCGTGAGAATGAAGACGACGTGAGGATGATTGAACCCAGCGAGCAGGTGAACGGGATAGAAGGGAAGATTGGGTGGTTGTGGTAGAAGTTTTGATGTGAGTGAATTGAATGACTTTTTGATCGACTCCGGAGGTGTAAACTGCTGTTCCTTCCTGTAGAACCAAAATGAATGAATTCCTACGACCTATTATGATTATTTGCGAGAAAGAAGGAGACATACTGGACTAATAGTAAGACAAAGAACGTCGGCGCCATGAGCTTGAAAACTTTGTAACTGGGTGCAAGTTCTGGAGTCCCAGAATTTCACCATACCTAGCGAATCACCAGATATGATAGTCCCATCACTGTACAAAATAAATCAGGAAAACAGTGAATATATGAATGCAAGAAAGCATACACACCCAAGGACACCAACAGCCCATACTAACGTCCTCTCTCCTCTCATTTTGTCAGTCCCCATCCTATCTGAAATTCTCCCGCTCGTCAGATCCCATTTTCGAATACTACTATCTGAACAACCAGCAACGATCCATGAATCATTCCAATCATTATTTTCGTCGTCTGAATCAGAGTCAGAGTCAGACGATGTCTTGGGTTTAGTATCCCTCGGGATGGGAGGTCCCCATGCAAGACTGAGGATACGACTCTTTGCTCGATCAAGTCGTTTGAGATGGACGAGTGTATCATCTTCCAGGGAAATGATACGAATAGAGCCATCTTCACAACCCAAAGCTAACATTGTAGATGCAGGATTGACCGAAATCGACCAGATAGCACCTCCTTGTGAAGGTAATGTGCGCTGAAAAAATAACATTGATTAATTTGCGAGTTGTTCAAATGAAAAGATTGAGCGTACTCGAACGCATCCACGTTCAATATCCCATTCAGCTAGCTCGTTTCCGCCTCCTGCACTAAATAGACGAAGATCAGACCACGAAGGAACATCATCTACACCCAAGTCATAGGGGGTTCGAAGGGAAAGAGCCAATGAGTCTACTTTTGAGGGGAAAGGTCCTGGAAGAGTCTGAGAATAAGAACCGAATTTCCGTTAGATATTGTACAATTAACTACAGTAAATGTACGCACCTTCTTTACTACCCAAGCCTGAGATGCTTGGAGTTGATGGTCCGACCCCGTCCAATCGTACAGCTCAATATTTCCATTAGCTCTTCCAACGGCAAGACCACCAAACTTGAAGTTTTTGTGTTTGAGAGAACTTCTTTTTCCCTTGACAGAGGGTAGAGGTAAAGGTGGAAATGCAAGGGCAGTAATAGCAGCAGGAGTGAAATCAACGAAGCGACATCTGTGCACAGACACAGGTGTACCATCTACCATCACAGCAAAGTAACCTGGACGAACACAATGCTGAGTCTTGTGTCGTGAATTTTGAAAGGAGGCTTGACCTTGAAACAAGGAATGAAATTGAATCTGCACGAGCGTCTACAAACTTTTCTTGATTGAGCGCTAACTGTGCTGGCGACATTCTCAAGTTCACAGTGACCGTCATTCCCTCCACAGACAACTTCCACTCCCAACCTATTTTGTCACTTCCATTCTCCTCAACAAAATATCAGACATGTCATTGTTCGGTGGAAGATCCCCTCAGCCTACTGGCTCTATCAACCCTGAGCGCGTAGAAATGGCGTTGCAAGAGTAAGCACCGTCCAAATTGAACGTGTTACTGGAGAATTTATCTCGTTATGATTTTTTATTAGACTTGACATGATCACAGATGTGTTTAACAAGCTTGTTTCGTGCGTGCACCTTTGAAACGTCATCAGGATGGCTTCTGGACCACATTCACCAATACTTTTATTTGCACTACAGGTCATGTCATGCAAAATGCATCAACACGCGGTATGCTGAAGGAGACCTCAACAAGGGCGAGAGTGTATGCATCGACCGATGTGTGTCGAAGTTCTTCGAGGTCAACAAGAAGGTTGGAGAAAAGTTGCAGGCTTTGGGAGCGGGAGCTGCTGCATCACCAGGAGGAGGTTCATCGTTCGGTTCATTCTGAGCTGTTTACGAGGGTTAGTTCATGATTGACACGCGGGTAATACGGACCATCTTGCGGTGATGATTCGAGTAGAAAATCTGTATCATTATACTCATCCTAATGCACTGCGCCGGCAGTTATCTCTCACTTGAAATTCTCACAGAGCAGTCACATTACCCCAATTACAATAAACATCTATACAAGAGCCCAGGAACCCGCGCCCCAACATATATACACAGGATAGAGGAAGAGTAGGAGAAGAGCTTCTAACAGCTTGGGGCGTCACTTGCCGGGGAAGCATTCAGCAGCAGACTTGTTATGTTTATTCTGCGCGTGCTCGGTGAGGCTGCGAAGATGGGGATGTCAAAGGAGACGTGAAATATTAGTATTATGACAAGAACTTACGCAGGTTCGCGAGTGGTCAACAACTGAGAAGACAAGTTAGTCCGCCATCGATGTGAGGTGGGAGAAGCAAACTCACGAAAGTCTGTCTGCAGACGGAACATATAATATTCTTTGCTGCTTCATTGGTCTTTATCTGACTTTTAGCTGTAGCACCGCCCTTCGCTGCGTTTCGTTCCCTCTTTTGCTGAGCTTTAGCACCCTACGGCAAGGTCAGATGTATGCATTCTGGCCAATGATGAGGAGGATACATACGTTACCCATGGAGAATAATAAGGAGGAGAAAATGAGAGTGCAACAGACGAAAGCGAACGGAAAACGAACCAAAGGGCAGGGAAAGATGAGAGTGAGTAGCAGATTTTGTGAAACAAACAAAATGCATTTCTGTATACAAATGATCATCATCGTGTGCTGACTAAGCAAGCACCTCGACTGATTTAGGCTTTCCAAGATCAGAGATCGGCAAGCCGGAACCAGGGATGAGCATAAACATATCGCACGAACAACGCAATATGGTCCCAGTCCTTTATGAAGATATGCTGCACACGGCTTGCCCTCTTTCTTTCCCCCAAACCGGACCTTGTTACCTATAAATGAGTCACCGAGTTTTCAGTGCTCTACTGGTATCTTCATCTTCCCTTGCACGCCTTCGCCCTATCTCTATCCACATTTTGAATCATCGCAACATGTCTACCGAACTCGACGCTGCAAGAGCCACCGTTGTGGAACAGGTCAAATTCGATGCATTGACAAAAACCCAACAAGAAGTACGAAATTTCCGCCTCTATATAGACTTGAATTGATTATGGTCTACAGGACAATGATAAGACTAGAAAGAGCATCGCTAGATGTTTTGCCAGTTTGTTGGCTTTCTACTAATATATCTACTATATTTTCCTGACGCGATGACATTCTACAGCCGATACAGTGACAGGTATGGAAGATCAAGCCATGAAGTGGCAGAAATCTAATAGATATAAATTACAGCACCTACTCCTGAGATGTTTGCTTACGCAACACTTGCATCTCTCGGAGATGCTGTATTCCATGAACCATCAACATTAGCTTTAGAGGCTCATGTTGCACAGTTGGTTGGTAAAGAAGCTGCCGCCTTCATACCTTCTGGCACCATGTCCAACCAGCTTGCACTCCGAACACATCTCAAGCAACCTCCCTATTCAGTCCTTTGCGATCACCGTGCCCACATCCACAAGTCCGTATGTTTGTTGCTTACTCTGAATTCCCCATTGTAACTATTTGTCTAGTTACGAGGCTGGAGGTACTGCATTCCATTCAGGCGCAACCACCATCCCAGTGGTGCCTTCCAACGGTCAGAAGATCGCATAACATAGATATCCGTGTCTCATTAATCGAGAATCATTCTAGGTCACCATCTCACATTGAAAGATGTCCAAGAACACATTGTAGTAGGCGACGATATCCATCTGTGCGTCTCCGTTCAGAGTCCTATCGAATAGGTATCATCATGCTGATACCTCGTTCTGGATCTGAACAGCGCACCAACAGAAGTCGTCGAATTAGAAAATACCCTTAATGGCACTATTATACCTCAAGATGAAGTTATCGCGATTTCGGATTGGGTTCATAGCAAGGGAGTCAAGATGCATCTCGACGGTGCACGTCTTTGGCATGTTGCCATCGAAACTGGCATCCCCCTCAAAGAGTTATGTGCGCCATTCGACTCTGTCAGTCTCTGCTTTAGCAAGGGTTTGGGTAGGTATCTTTGAAAGCTCTAAAGCGAAACACGTTTAACAAAATTCGTAGGCGCACCAATTGGATCTATCTTAGTCGGTTCAGAAGCTTACATCAAGAAAGCTCGATGGTTCCGAAAACTTTTCGGTGGTGGGATGAGACAAACTGGTTATTTGGCAGCTTCTGCCGCGTTTGCTTTAACTCACAACTTCCCTAAATTACTTGACGTGCATGCGTTAACAAGGAAGCTAGAGGCTGGTCTCCAGGAGGCAGGTGTAAGAATCACAAGCCCTGCTGAAACTTGCATGGTATAGCATATTCACCAATTCTATTCGATAAACTGTTGATTTATTCTTTACAGGTTTTCTTTGACCCTTCACCTATTGGTGTCGAGTACTCCGAAATCATCGAAAAGGCAGCTCAGCTTCCCGAGCCGATAATTCTCTATGGATCTCGACTTGTCGTACACATCCAAACTTCACCAGCAGCTGTCGATGATCTCGTCTCCCTGATCAAACAACTCGCTCAGGAGAAGAAGGAAGCAGGATTTGTTTACACTCCACCTGCTAACGGTCATTCCGGCAACATCTACGTTCGAAACGTTAAGAAGAATTGAAATGATGTACTCGTATAGAGGAAGTGATGTAGACTTGAAATACAGTCATCATAGATGAAGATGTATGTTGTATACGTATACAAATGTTAGAAGATTATCCCTTGCCTACATATCTCTGCTTCTCGTATTCTTTCCATAAAGCTTTCATAGTCGTCTTTCCACCTGAATCCAAAGTAGCCATCATAGCATCTCTGTTTTGTTCTCCCATCATATCACAAAGTGCCAATAAGCCGGGTGCCAACTCTCTTCGAGTAGCCAGTGGTAAAACACATAAAGGATCATTAAGGAGATCGATATATGCTGTCAAAACAGAGGAAACATGTTTAGAAAATGGTCTTGCTAGAGATTCTGCTTTTTGAGTTTCGGTGGTTGAGACATGTGTTCGAACGATAGTCTTCGTTGTGAGTGTGGTGAGTAAACGAGCGACTGCTTTGCTTTCCTCTGCTGTTAAAGGATCCATCACATTTATCCATGAAGGAAGCGAATCTGCTACAATCCGGCTTTGTTTTCCTCCCATGTTCGGGGGAAGAGTTTTGAGAGAGAATATGAGTCGACGTAGGATGACACCTAGGTGTGGAAGTGTTGAAAGGACTAGATCACGACGAAGTCGGATGAGTGCGCTGATGATTGAGACTATTTCATGATAGATAGTGGGCGTTGTCTTTTCGTCGTGAGTTGTTGATCCGGCGAGACAAGTTCCAAGAAGAGACCAAGTATTTGCAACATCCAATCCACGAATGGCAGCAGGCTGCAACATGAAAATCAATATGATAGTTTTTTTAGGATATTGAGAGATAAAAGGAAACATACACGATCGTTGAAGTGTTTTGAAACTGAGCGAAGAACAGCGGCTTGTAACGTCGTGTCCTTGAGGTACATTTTCGGACGGTTGACGAACTGACTAAGACAACGTGAAAAATGATTTTGTGTGATCTTCAGAGAACCTTTGTGAGAGAAATTAGTTGAGGATCAAGATTTAACGGATGAATATAGCAATACCTTCGGGTGCCTCGTGGACCATTATGGAAGATAAGTGTATCAAGTGCACCAAATCCAAATGTCTCAAACCAGGACTTGTCAACCCATCAATGATGAGGTCTAAAGCATAAGAGAAATCCGGTAGAGATAGTTTCTTAACGAACTTTGACATGCAATCAGCGACCTCTGTTGGCTTATCAGTATATAGGTTTAATAGTGAACGTGAATGGAACACAAACCAGTACCACCGAATCTTCGGCCGATCGAGAGATATACGGTAAGTAGGACATTCAGGTGATGCTCGTGGTTGGCGGCATGGTGTAACTCCTCGATTAGGAGAGAAAGGATTGCAATACAAACCTCAAGCGAGGCTTGTGCAGAGAGTAGTTTTAGTGCCAGCCGCGGGCCAAAGAGGTCCACAGAAGATCCTGTATAAAATTGTTAGTATTTTGAATCAAATTTATTGGTATACCCAAAAACCCAACCTTTTGTGTGCAGCCATCTCTGAAGTCGTAGAATTTGTAACCACAGCTGCAAGAGGGTACCAACATCTATGTCGGGCCCTCGCTCAGCTGGACTACTAAGCAAGTTTTCCAATCTTGGATGGAGGAATGAGAAAAGGCGGTTTCCGAACTGGCTGAGGCTCGTAAGCGTAGTTTCTTTAAGACTAAGATTGAGCATTAGCGAAACAAATCCAGGTTCAATCATACAGATTGCTCACGATGACGCTTGATGCTTGGTTGTAAGTTGTTTAACAAGAGCAACCAAACCAACATAGCGCAGGTTGTCCGCGCTTGCTTGACCCTCTGAGAGATTCAGAGCGGCGGACTGTTGAAAAGACTGTAATGTCTCCAAGAGAGACGCATCATCACCTCTACAAGCTTGCGAAAGGATTGATCTAGAAAAATAATCAGCAAGGTAAGTAGATGAGGAGGGGTAATCACGATATGAGAAACTGACCCAAAGTACAAGGAAACTAATTCTATGGTAGTCGGTGTGGCATCTGGGTAGTGGCGAGATTCCAACAAACGGTCCAAATGAAGAGTATTAAGCTGTGGAGATATGTTGAGAACAACATTTACATAGATATAGAAGTATCGCACCTGTTGTTCGGTCGGTTCGTCAGCTGTGAAGACACGACGCAAAAATTCTCGCAGGTATAGCGTGATAGGTGAACCAGCATCATTAGCCAGGAAGCCAAGACTCAACAGAAGATCTGCTGTAACTGCACGTCGAACCAAGATGCTACGATCATTACGTGACAACCCATCGATTGGCATATGTAATAAAATGAGGTAGGCGGTCTGGGTTTGTGATATCGCAGTCGACGACGACACTTTCTTGACTTTTTTCTTAGCCAAGACATCTTTCACATCGATGGCATCCAAGTACTTCGTCCATTGAATGACTTGGGATAATAGAGCAACTAGAAAAATGTCAGAAACGGTGTCGCAACTAGAACAAAAATTCACTGACCTCGCAGTTTGTCACATTCCCAAAATTGCGCACTTTTCAATGTCCTCATGGAGACTCCGGTCATGGTCAAAGAATTACCATGTGACTTATCTTCAACTATAGATGATACTACGATACTCACCCAACGAGTGCATTGCTCATCAGATGCGTGTTGACTACAAGGTGCGGTTAGGACCGATCATTGTAAAGGAAAGGGATGACATACTTGAAGACGTGAAGCCACCTATCCGAGAGCATATGAAACACGGGGACTTGAACGCTATCGGAACCGTCTGACAATGCAGCCAATTTTCCGGACCACCCTTCGGAGTCGCTGTATGGACCTCTTTCCAAAAGTCGCATAGCTTCTTCGAGTACTGGCATTGGTTCGACCGTTGATCTATCTGCATGGTATAGCAAAGACCGTAGCTTGAAGAAACGTGTCAGCCACGAAATCTGCTTTCAGCAAGCAGAAAAACTTACAAGCTCGACATGCACTTCTGAAGACAGATCACTGTTCTTTAGCGTAGAAAATAACAAAGCAATGACCTCTTTCTCGTCGTCCAGATGTAAGGCGAACGAAGCAGTTAGTAGAGAATATCTTAGACGAAGAAGTGTTGTCGTTACAACTTCCCAACCCCACTTCTCCACTCCGTGCTTTGAGTTTGAGTGTTGTAGAGCCTTGTTGATATACTCCAACACAATGTCTTTGTAAAATGCTTGGACATCTAGAGAAAGCTCCTGTCTAGCATTTTCTAACAAAGACTGAATGGGAAGCGATGGAAGAACAGCGCATACGACCTTGCTCATAGCTGCGAGCGCAATAGCCGTTGAATGTGAATCTGTTCCGCTACTTGCACTTGAAGATTTCTCTTCTCTGCGCTTTTTATGTTTACCTCCATTGTTCGCAACCCCATCTTCAAATGCCTTAAGAGTATCTTGGAGTCTCTTCAGGAGTTCTCGAACAACCGGAAGAACCTGACCAGGTGTTAGGAACGCTTTACTTGTTTTCTTGATTTTGTCTAAGAATTGGTAGTGGAGAAGACAGCTCGATGAGACTTCTTGATAAAAGGCCTTTGAGCTGATATTTTCTGGCTTGTCGAGAGATTGAAAGGCGCCGCAGGAAGCAACAATGAGTTCGTCAAGCGTGCGTGTTTTGGAATGATAATCCAAAAGATAATCCAGGTAGGCAGATGCGGCACGAGGATTTTGTTGAACTTCTAGATCTGACGAAGAGATAGGAGAGGGGTCGGGGCCAGATCCTATCGTAGCAAGGATTGGGAGAACACGAGTTAATGGGGACGACACCAGATCGTAGTCGATACGCGTTAGAGTTGTCAAGATGGTGAAGATGAAGTTGACAACCTCTGGAGGGACTGTTGAAATATTCAGATTGGAATTGAGCGAAAAGAAGGTAACAACGTACATTGCCTATGGGAGGTGAGGGCATTTACCGCAATCACACCATTTTGTCGCAGAATCGGGGTGTAGATGTCGTCGCGAATGTCGAATAAATTTTCCGTATTTACAATGTCAAGTAGGGTCGCACGGGTGTGCCAAGTTGAGATGTCGCCCATACCATCACCAAGTAACGAATCACAGATAGAGAAGAAGTTCATAAGAGCTGCTCGAGACTGAGCAGCATTAGAACCGGCGGATTGACTTGAACCTTGACCAAAGAGGGCCCCGCGATACTTTCGGGTGGCATGGATAAACGAGGTGAAGAGGAGAGGAAGGCAGGCTGTCACAAGATCTTTTCTTCGGCTCTCGGAGCATTGTCTGGCAAGAGCATCGCGCAACCAGGTATTGTTGGGTTCGTTGATCAACCGCATGGTTTCAACGTTGAATAAAACTTCGATGCCAGTGTCGTAGATCTCTTTGACAAGCGTATGTTCTGGGTTCTCATGGGCTACATGGATTCCCATACAATCAAGCCAGAGGGAAAAGTTGACATCCACAAAACTCGAGGATAACTGAGTTATAGAAGCTTCAGTCCTTTGAATATGATAGAATCGCCAAGACTACACACTTTCTTCCGGTTGTTTGAATTGCTAAATGATCTGCGGGCAGAATGCATGATCATCCTGAATAACTCTATCAATGAGGATGGAAGTGGAGGTTCAAACGCGCTGCGATTCCATAGCGCGAATATGCAATCTAGTAAAGAACCAAAACATTCCAGCAGAGTTTCAGCAGTAAGTTTTGGAGCTGCATGCGACCAAAGGGAGCCTAGATAGTTGGAAGTAGCTGCTACGACTTCTACTTCATGTCGTTCTTTGGTGATCAAGGAGATGAATGAAAGGACAATAGGTGCAATTGGGACTCGTGATAACCAAGGTTTTGATTTCGAGTCTTTTGAACGTTGTTGAGTGTCGTGACTGAGCCCAACTATCGCGTTCAGCAACGTAGAATATCGGATGTCAAACAGAGGATTGCAATGACTATATTTCGGGGAAGGAGATATTAACGCGAATGGAGCAATTGAAGCAAATTGCACGCACTATTCCTTGTCTTTATCCTTGAGTAACTTCGTCAACAACCAATCAGCGATGACCTCTCCTTTATTGGGAATGTAAAGGGACTCGTCCTCCCAAGCAGCTTGGGCGAGTTCGATTTTGGCTGGACCTCCAGGGTGCGGAGGGTCATTGGGACTCTTCAAAGCGCGGACGAAGTCCTGTGCCGAGAGTACCATCCTCGGTATCTGTTCAGAAAACCAAATTCAGTGTCAGAAGAGGTTCATTTACAGATTTGTGCGAGAACGAAGAACAAGATAGAGTCGCCGTTGAAATGTGCATTGAATTTTCAGTGAGCCCGATTTAGATCTGGATCTCGATTGAGTGCATACTTGTGGGCGTCTGTCTAAGTATGTGTTCTCGTTTCACACAACGCTTTTCTTTTTCGACTCGTTCAACAACTTTGCGGTGGTGCCTCGCAAAGCTCTGGGCAGTCGTTGAACGAGGCCACTCTGGACCGTTGTCATTTTCAATGCTTGAAACTTGCTTTCTTGCCCCTCGCTCTCCCAAACGGCGATCTGCTTTGTATGGAGATCACTGCGAAAGATCCAGTCGAAAGGCTGAATCCATACCATCTATATTTTCTGGTATTTTACTCTGTATCTGCTCACACAAACCTCTTTCTGACAGGTACTGCAGCATCTATATAACAATGCAGCATACTGCCGTCTATTTGTCCAATCCTTTCCAAGCTGGTTATCCATGACTGCATATCTATGGCTAGTGTGGTATGAAGCCACTTCCAGAGTATCCCCTAAACATTGGGCACTGGCCGTCACGTATGAGCTGAACGAACGAGCGTATGCTACATTTTATCAGGTGCTGTATCTCCGTCTTCTTGCGTCGACGGTCTAGCTCAGATGGAGTCGATAATCTCAGGTTTTTGGAGATGGAAGCGGGATGGGACAGTTTATCCCTAACGTGGTGCGCCGGGTCCACTTAATGGCAGCACATGGGGATCAGGCCTATGACGGCAAACTGCTGCTAGGAGAAGTTATTGACAATGTAGTCGCCACCCTGGAGATGTACGCAGAGTCTGCCACAGCTCTGATCAATTCGCGCAACCGGAAGATTGGAGTCGGCGATTCAAATTGTCAGGACTGGGCAATCATGATTGTGAGGAGTTTGGAGGATGCACAGCTGCTTCCAAGAGGTACCTTGTCGCGGGTTGAGAGATGTCCAAGGCAGGGATAAGTCCGCGTTGCCCTACTATGTTTTCACCTCGTTTGGAGGAGTGTATTTTCGGCATCCGGTGTATATTTTGTTTGGGCTCGGAGGTTTTTTATTCGAGGACTTTGTAGTCATAGAGTGTATTAATTAGCTCTCTGGTCGTGACGTCGGCGATGACAATTGCAGCGACGGGTGCATGTTTCTAGGCCATCGGTGCTCGAATGCCGTATTGTCTGAACGATCGGTGCTAACCTCGACAAGCCAGAGATTGTCCTTCAGATGACCGTGCTAGGGGGCCATCGTCCTGCCTTGAGATGTCCCCGAGGATAATAAGTCCTGCAGCGGTGGATTATGTTCGCTAGCCTCATGATTGGTGGGTTCCCAAGTGGATTCAGTATTGGCTAGAGCGAGCCGCAGGGGCGGGAGTCCATATCTGGGCAGACGTGGGACACGATTTGTCATCGGCAGCCCCTTTTGTGGGCATTCGGCGTCTGTCGGGTAGAGATGCAAGGGGTCGCGGCGTCTATCTCCTTGTCCGAGTTTCCGTCTCTGGCAGTGAACAAGTTTGCATTTTTGGGGGTTTTTCATTTTGTTTTCGGCCACTGAGGCTCTCCTTTTCATTGTCGAGCCTCCTCTTTTTTCGTTCAACATCGCCTCCTATAAAGTTATCTCCTTCCAAAGGAACCGTAGCACTCTCCTTATTTCTCTTTCGCCGTTACTGGGCGACCAGCGGGACTCCCCCTTCCCGGATACCACTTTGTCCATACCCAAATCTTACCCCATACCCTCGCTGTTTCCCTACAATCGTCTCCCGAACGCGCAATACAAGACTCTGTATTTTGTCAAGTGCTTCTGCAACCAGGATCTGGACCATGGAGATTTACACAACCTCGTTTACTTATCCCCGTCGCTCACGCCTCTCTCATTCACCCTCTTCCTCCCTCGACTTTTCCACAACTTCGGATTTGAGGTCTGGCTCAGATCCCTATTCTCAACTTCAACAACAGCATCTCAATAACAACCATAACGATGCTCAGGGGACCGCGTCTCCTTCAGACTATGAAGCAGTGCAAAAGCTTGCCATGATGGCAATGGCTATTCATGGTGTTCACGTCTCCTTTGCTTCCGCTGACCAAGGCAAAGCTTGGAACTTCCAGATTTCTGGAGTCTACCAGCAAGTAATGCTTGCCAGAGGGATGATTATGAAGGAATGCCCAGTGCAGGTGCGTTACTATTGAACTCCTCGTTAAATTCATACTCATCAATCTGTCGTTCAAAGAATCGCGCCGTTATCAAAGTTGCTCGCTCAGATATCCTTGACTCTCCCACTTCAAAGCCAAGCTTAAAGCCCGAAATTCGCCGTCGCCTCGACGACATCGCATCACAGACCTTTGCTCATATAGCTGTTGTGAACAGCCCCCTATCTTTGTCCACACGTTCCCTTCCAGACGGTATCAGCAGCAGTGCAGGTTGGTCTGGGCTCGAGACAGAGAGGGTATGTGAACTAGTAGTCACAGGACAGGGCGATTCAGTCGAGCTTGCCCGTGTGCGCTTACTCGTCATGCTCGATGAATTGGTGCGTTCAGCCTGATCAGTGACGTGAATTTAGCTAACCCCCTGCTTTAGAGCGGACTTCACGCAGAAGCTTGTGAAATTGATCACAAACTCCATCCCCTCATTGCTGGGAAGAAACGTAGTGTTTTGCAGACAATTCAAGAAGAGACGGCAACCAACATATATCTCCCATCCCCTCTTCAAGGCGTCGTTGGCCCTGAATTCGGGCAGGCTCAAGGTTCTCAAAACAAGCTGAGCCCTAATACTATCTGGATCACTGGGGAGTTTTTCGGTGTTCAAAGGGCCCGCGATATGCTCTTTCAGGTATCAGTGAGCAAGGTTCGTCTCACACTCTATTTACAACGAAAAAAACGAGAATTTTGCTGAATTTGTCGCTTTTTCAGAGCAAAGCTGTGATATCTCGAGATGCGGCAATCCTTCCACGCAAGTTAGACTGGATGGTAACGGATCGGGCTGACGATTTAAAAGCTCTCATGCATGACAATGCTACCTTCATCCAATTCGCACCAATCGGTAGTTCCACCAGCTTAATTAGCGTCTTCGGGGAGCACAGAGTGAATGTGCAACGCACCATTCGCTCTATAATGCAATTGGTACGATATCTCTTGTGCATGCCTTGCATTCATTTATTGACTCTTCGATACAGGCTTGCCAATATTACGTTGCCTCTTTGTGGCTTTTGCCAGCTCAATTCAACGTTCTTCTTCCTTCAACGACGTTGAATCCTTCGCAGGTATCAAGTATCCTTAAGCAGACCTCGTATGCCACTGGGGCCGAAGTCGTTTTCAAGGGCATGTGCTTTGAAATGCATGGTCTTGAGCATGAAGTACGCGCCGCAGTGTCGATGTTGCTTGAGCTGGATATTGTCAAAGTAAGTCGAGTAAATAATCTTGTTTTCCTTCAGGATCTAATGATTACATCAATTTCAGTCTTTTCATCACGAAATTCGCTTCCAGATTGAGCTTGCGAACGAGCATCGCGAGTTTATCAGCGGAAAGAAGAACGGCAAGATCAACAAAATTATGCAGACTACAAACGTCAAGATCAAGTTTGAGACATTCAATGAACACAACTTCCTCATAGATCTCGCCGGCAACGACGCGTCTGTTCTACAGGGCCTTACCCTTCTCCAGGAAGAACTGCCTGCGGAGATCTCCTTCCATGTTCCTGAGTCGTACCATAAGCGAATCATTGGAGTTGGTGGTCGTAGTATTCAGAGGATCATGAAGAAATACGGTGTTTATGTGAAGTTTTCGAATGCAGAAGAGTTTGCTGCTATGGGTGGCTACAACGACAATGAAGACAACGTTGTCGCTCGCACCCCCGCGAAGAACGCGATGAACTTAGACAATCTGAAGCAGTCCGTCATGGAATTGGTCAATCCGAAGGTATGATTTCCTTTCAATCACAGTGATAGGTTTTGACTCCTCCTCAAGGACAAGGATTACATCAACGAAACTGTGACTATTCCACGCAAGTATCACAGGACACTGCTCGGCGAGAAGAGCATCTTCATACATGACATTGAAGGGAAAACTAACTGCAAGGTTCATTTCCCGGACAAGGAGTTGGCCTCTGACACGGTCACCATTTTTGGTCCTGAATCTCAAGTGCAAATTGCGGCCACTATGTTACTCGTGAGATTTCTTCTTACGTTCAACTTTATCGGCGGTTTATTGAATTTCATTGCAGGACCATATTCCTTTCGAAGCTGATATGGTGGTGCCTCCTCAACCTGATCTTTCTCGCATCTGTTCCTCTCCTGATTTCGCTGCATTTACCGAAAGAATCAAGCGTGATTTCCAGGTCGTTGTTACCCCCAATTTCAAGCCGGCACAAGTCAACGGTTCTGCTGCTACAGCGGAAACTCCTGGGGAATGCTCATTTAAGTTCCGGTGTCAGAGAAGCAATAGCGACTTCCTCGTCTCTACGCGGGAGATGCTCGAACAGTATCTCCTTGGTCACAATATCCACGTTTATCCTTCTGCTACTTCTAGGACACATAAGAGAGGTGATTCGTTCGCCGACGCCTTCCCTCATTTCGATAGTAAGGTTCTCTCTACCGCCAGGACTCGCCATCAAAGTAAGTTTTTAAACCAATCCATCTCCGACACTTCATGCTGAACGCTTTACAGATTCCGCCGACTTAGGACGTCCATCTGAGTCGATGATTGATCGTCGCCTCAGGCTTGCCAGTTCGTCTCCTGATGTCAAAGCTCTCTTCAACAATTCCCCCAAGTACATATATCATCTTGAAGAGGAAGACGACTTCGAGACTCCGAACTACGTTCCTGGTCCATCGAACGATTATTGGGCACCATTGCCACCTATTGTGTGTATAGTCACTGCCCTTCGATGTTGATTCCGTAATAACTGTTTTATTTTCAGGGCTCTGGTGTACCTAACCGCACTCGACAGGCAGATGACGCGCTGAAGAGGGGTTCGGATTCGCTTTTGGAAGCTAAACTGAAGGATTCACTTACCAAACCTCGTTCCTTGACCAACCGCGCTCAGTCCCTTGATCTAACATTTTCGTTGTCTCGTATCACAGAGACGTCGTCACGCTCTGGTTTATCACGCCCCGAGTCACCTGAGAATTCTGTCGATGAGACAGGTGGTTCCAGTCCAACCTCTGCAACTACACCGTCGTTCCCAAGCGTTTACGGTCCTCCATCATCGTCCTCCTCTCGTTCGGGTGGTGTGTCCGGATCCTCTTCGAATCCTTATGGTGTCGTTAGGACAGGCATCACCCTTGACGACGAAAGCGTCAACGAAGTTTCGCGGGTTATCTCCAACCTTGGACTTTGATTACCCTGCGAGAAGTTTGACCTCACTTCGAGGCTAAGCTATTGTGCATAGAATTCTCTAGCAGTGGCAGGTCCATGACTGCAAGCGGTATATTCATTACTGCCTTTCTTTCATCCCGGTGTACAAAATCAGTGGTCGGCTGTTGATTCCAAGGACGTTCGTTAGCCATCTTACAATCAAGCAAAGCATTATTTTTCTGTGCCCCTAGGGCCCGCTCAAGCAACCAACATCATACAGCGCTCAACAACTACCTTGCATTATAATAGATCCATCTCACAATCTCATTCACTCTTTCCCCCCAATCTTCTCTCACCTCCAGCGCGTCTTGAACTACCTCTCACTCTCTCCTTGTTTCCCCTTTTTCGTATTTGTCGTCAATGCATCAGCTCAAGTACTGCTCATATCTTTTCTCCTTGATCTGTTTGTTTTTTTCCTCTGTGTTAATCCCTGTCTGCTGCAGTCGTTGCATTTTGCTCCTCTGCTTCATGACCGTCATATATATATACATATGTGTACCTATTAAAATCACTCGCGAAAACGCGCTCCCTCAATGGCTATAAGTCGATGAGCTGGTCTGAATACATCTCTATAATCACCTTCGAGTCCGTAGGAAGCGCTTCAGGTCTGTTGTCGTTGTGAAGGGTTTGGTATCAAGTCTTATATAGCGACAGTTGGTTGGTCTACAGTATAATCCAGGGAACTTCGAATAAAACAAAGTCAAAGTACTCCTGTTCCAATATCGTTTGATATTCTCCTGCAAATTCTTCAGTAGCAGTACCGCCCTTGATTTTGCTTGCTTTTGACGATGGGTTTGAACGTCCAGAGAGATAAGCAAATTGTTCTTGTAAAGTGGTGAGTGTACGTTTGATAGTCTTGGGTTCAGGCTGGAAATGTAGAAGATTGGATGAGTAAACCGAACGAATATGCGTGTAGAAGCATAACATTGCTTTACCTTCACTATGAAACCGATATAGTTGGCTGGCAATCCGTATCTCAAAACACTTTCAACGAATAGTCTCAAGATTTTGAGGTGTACGAGGATTTGGAACGATTCGGAAAAGTTGGTACGCGATAGGCGAAGCAATTCAGTCTATGATCATAGTAGAGCAAACGTTGTTATTCATGTGGTGGTAGTTATTTCGTATGGTGACAGGTGAACTTACCCATAATTCTTTCTCGGTGGTATCAGCTGTTGAGAGCTCCTCACGTTGCTTCTCTTGGAGATCTTCCGAAAAGGTGAAATCTCGAACAATGAACCTTAAGAGTATGTTAATCAATTTTGCTGAATGAATATGCAGATCAAGGCGAATAGAAAACGTACTTGTTTTCCCTGCATTTCTGAAGGAAATCATCGTGAACTCGCTTGAAGATGACTACAGCATATAACGTGTATTCGGAATCGCTGGCTACCAATCTAATTCACGATGTGAATAGTCAGTTATGTAAGAAGGGATTGCATGAAAGCAAGACTTACGTCGCGGATCTCGGTACGACCATGCTAGTCAAACGTTCATACTTGGTGTTGAAGTCTTTCACGAGATTCCTGTCCGTGAAATATGAGTAAATGAGGAAAGAAGGTGTTTGCGATATGCTCACTTAGGAACGGCCACGAGAACAGTTTCCATGTATTCAGAATCTTCGAGGTAATGTTCCTTCTTCACTACATCTGCCAATGACCTCACAGCCAGATTACCACTTCGGAAGAAGATAGATCAGCGAAAGAATAATAGATAAATGCAAACGGGGACTGACGTCTTCTTTCGTTGCATTTGGACAAGTTGTCCCTTTGCTAAATTGTATGTATTAAGTTTGCTCTTCATGACGTTGTCAATAGAGGTCATTTCCTGTATTCAATCACGATTATCAGGAAATTGTATTCACAGCAGAATTCAGAGTAGCTCACCTTGATCAAGACATCCATCATCTCACGAAGTCCCCGTTGAGTACCATATCGACTGTCATTCCACTTCCAGCCCTTGAGCAAGTAATCATCGACAGGATTCTCGTTTACGAGGATATGTTGTGCGAGTTTCGAAGGATCGTTGTTGAGTAAGTTACGCAAGGTATCTACTGTCTTCGCTACTGTAGCAGTGAAGAATGCGTCTTGTTTGGGGAACTCTTCGGAGAGTGTAATGAGAGAATCAAGAGTTCCTGTCTTTAGTTCAGTATCAATAAATGAATTTGTACAGAAAAGCGATGAACGTACCTTGAATGAAGGAAGGGGTAACTGAGAAAGTGATACCGAACCCGACGAGCGATTAAGCTTCGTATATAACTCCTGGTAGATACCTTCTGCGTCTCCGTCTTGAGGGATTGAAATTAACCAAGTACTTTGATCAGATGGCATGACCGCTCTGTGTGTGGATTGTTAAAATGTAGTCAAAGAAATAACAGAGAAAATGTGAAGAAAGGTCCAGGAAGTTGAAGAGACCAAGTCGGGAGGAGGTTCAGGAGCGCCCAATGAAGCAATCATCCAGGATAGGCTGATCATGTTACGTTAGTGCATCAACTTGAAACTATGTAAAGGGGTCGAACAAGGTTGAACTTGAACCAGCAAGACCTTTCTTTCGTGTACGCTGGATCTCTGCTAAGCAATAAATTCTTACAGTGAGCCTTCAGGAATACAGCGCAAGTTGTACTCACCTCAGACTATCTGAACAGACCTCTGTACCATCCTCGCTTATTAATTCTCCAGCCATGATTATCCCTCATCTCGTCAGGCAGCGTGTGTTCAAATCTACGCTGCCCGTCTTTATTCGATCTCGCAGTATGTCTCAGTTTGGCGACAATTGTCCTTATGTTTTGTCTCCTAGTCAGCTCAGGCAGCTTCAGCTGTCCGAACCAAAGGAGATTGCCATCCTAGATGCCAGCTGGCATATGCCAAACTCTCCCCGAAAACCGAAGCCTGAGTTTATCACCAAGCACCTCCCACATGCACGCTATCTGGACTTGGATGAGGTTGCTAGTCCCAATGAACTCGGTCTCAAACATATGATGCCAACTCCAGACATTTTTGCAAAATATTGTGGTATGCCAGTGCTATTCTTATTACCTGCACTTCCCGGCATCGTTTAACGCCATTGCTTTGACACAGAACAACTTGGAATATCTCCTAGCTCTCATGTCGTAATGTATGCAAACCCCCTTCAAGAATCCCACCGATAAGAAAATATCTAACACTGACGTGCTAGTTATGACTCGCTTGGGATTTTCTCAGCTCCCCGAGCACTCTTTATGTTTCGCGCTTTGGGCCATAATAGGTCTAGCATTTTAGACGGTGGTCTGCCCGCTTGGGAACATCACGGTTGTCCCACAGAGTCAGGCGAAATGAGTTCCCAAGACTCGAACGTCTCCTACCCTCCTCCGAAGTTCGATGAGACCGTGATCCGGGGTAAATAATTCTAGTGTTTGCCATGCGATGACAATCTGCTCATCATCTTCGCTCCGATAGATTATTACCAAATGCTTCAAAATGCAACAACCAACCTGAACCAACAAGGTATTGCTGAGGTTGTCGTCGATGCGAGACCTCACGGCCGGTAAGTTGAATAACATACACCTCACTACGAACACTTCACCACTACGGGTTTTACGTCTCGCAGTTTCTTGGGCACAGACCCTGAACCACGCCCTGGACTGCCGTCTGGTCACATTCCCTACGCATGTTCTCTCCCCTTTACTACGTTCCTCAAGTCAAACACATATACACCTCCTAACGGTGGTTCTCCTATTACCTACACATCCCTCCGTTCGAATGCGGAGTTACATGAAGCGCTTCGAGAGGCTTTAGGTCCGGAACGTGCTCAAGACGTGTTATCTGGGAAGAGGAATATCGTCGCTAGCTGTGGCAGTGGTATGACCGCTGGTGTCCTTTGGCTCGGCTTGAAATTGCTAGGCGTAGAGAAAGTTGGTCTTTACGATGAAGTAAGTTGATGATTTATCTTTCAAGTTTTCCGAGTTGATGACATGTATTCGTTTTAGTCATGGACGGGATATGCTTTACGAAAGGAAAGCCCGATTGCTACTGGAGAATAAAGTAGATGACAAGAACCGGAAGGCGTACTTCCCGTCATTTGGAACACGTTTGCTACTAATCTAAATATCATCTGTGAAATTCACATCAATGTATAAAGCTTGGAAAATTTAAAATCATATTATATCGAACGGACAGACTACGGTGAGATGGTTAGGTTAGGCAGCAAGGGGAGATAAAGATGATAAATCCAGATAATTTAGCGATACAGTTAGGTATGACATTGAGCGGAGATACAACATGAGACAGATGAGAGGCGATTGTATGTTTACAAACCAACAACGGAGTAGCCGAGCACTTCATACTACCTCCTTGTGGAGAGATACTTCTGCGGTTTTTTCCCTCCCTCCCCCCTTCCGAACGTCGATACATTAACGTTGAGATGTACACCCGATAGCCAAGTCCCTACGATAAAACTCTAGGACTTCCATGAAAGGAGGGGCTGGATGTGATTCGAGTTTTCCAATGGCGTATGCTGGACGGCCACTGTATGTAACTTCAACTCGATAGGACTTTCCCTTGCGCAAGATAGTTACACGCCACCTATAACCCACGTTCATATGTTGAATATACACCAGATAGCAGAACTAATTAGCGGGAATCAATGCTTACCCTTCCGACACCAGGATGTTGTAATGCTTCAAAGCCATGTTTTGCATGAGGAAATATCTCGCAGTTCGAATTGCGTTTTGCATGTCCTTTGAGTTATGAATATCATGCATGTATGTATAACTCATGAGGTTGTCGCTCATTCGGACAACGTCAATCTCTGTAGACAAAAGCAAAGTAACAAATCAATAAACGATACTACGGAGAGAAGCAGACGGATATTAACCTTCGTCCTCGTCATACATAGGCACCTGTTCCACACTCTTGTGGTCAACAACCTCCCAAGGAACTTCTTTTCGTCGAAACCACATGCTTGAAGAAGGAATGCAGTGAATATTGTGAAGCTGAAGGGCACAGTATGCCCGGTCAGATACGACAGAATTGACAAGTAGTGACTGAAAAGTCAGAGGGTGGGATATATGACCAAGGGGGGCCACAATTATATATTGTCAGGATGCTTGGAAATATATTGGCGTTCTTCTTTTGGCCCACGCAGCCAACGAAAAGACGCGACTCACTGCGGCATGTAAAAAGAGATCGGACGAAACAAGTCTGTTGGGGTTTAGGCTGTGTATGTATTCGTTTATGGATGACTGTGCGTAGAGTTTATCATGATGTATTGTTTCGATGGCATCGCGCACAGTACAGGACATGGATGGATAGATTGCATCGTTTGCGTTCCCTTGATGATATCCACGACATGAAATCTGCCGTTCCATTCGTCGGCAGAGGATATTCGGAATATAAGAATGGGTGGCCCGCCTGCACGTACGTTATTGATAGACTAACGTTGAATGAATAATTCCCTGGTGATAATTCTACACTGCGCCCCGAGTCTCCGAGGCGCGGAGACCGACGCTGTCCGAGTTTCGGCAGCAAACCCTATTCACAAAACGGTTAAGTTGATCAGTGCGATGATAGAGCGGTGTCGCAGAGGTTCCATGTCAAGAGGCCCTGCAATGGCGGTGAAGGGGAGAAGAGAACTTCAGGGAATAACAGTCACTTAGAGTCACTTGGACAAGCATCCTCGGCTTTGGCGGTGGGAAAAGAACTATGAGATCAAGGGCTAATAGCGCCGAAGTCTACCTCGACCAATTTGGTAGGAGCTTCTGTAGTTGGAGAATTAACCTTTCGACGAATACGCTTGTGATAAATGTCAGGGGAAGAAATCAGGCGCGATGAAGAATCAAAGAACGGACCACGTACTCAATTAATAGGTGCGGACATAAAGTGACCACAAGCCTATCCAAAATTTATTGATATTGTTCTCAATTGTGCTGAACCGTATAATCAAAATTCCAAAATTCACTGAACCATTACATGCCCCTCAGTCTATTATATACTCCAATAAAGACATCTTCACAACAAAGCGACGACTGCTCCCATCATAGAAAGGAGAGATACACCGCTCAAAATAGAAAGGGATGAAGCAGAACTTGCAGTCTGGGAGGAAGAAGCAGATCCAGATGAAGAAGTTGGCGAAGTAGCGGAGGGTGCAGAGCTGCCACTAGTAGTAGTTGAGCTACTAGTCGTAGCGTTGGTACACGACACGTCCGATGGAATGTTAAAGTTGTTGCTGACAATAACATCGGCACACTATTGGTTCAAAGGGAGTAATCAGGATTCTGTTTATAAACTGAAATAGTGAAAAACAAATACCTGGTAAAGCTGGCCATCTCCTCCGTCAAAGATGATTTGCAAAGTAGCGTTCGCACCACTGGAAGCACCAGCAGCGGTGAGATCAATGGGGAAACAGAAGGGACCTTCTCCGGATGCTTGGAAGAAATTGACAGCGGTAGAGAAGTTCTGGAAACTAGTAGGGTTTTGGAGAGTCGACAACTGGACACCGACTACAGGAATATGAGAAAATAGGTCATAGGGAACCGGATATATTCTTACCAGTGAATTGAGGATGCTCGCTGTTGATTGAGATGAAACCTCCACTCAAGGGGAACTCAGAGCGATTCGAAGCCGCGGTATTGTACCCATCTATAAGATAATGTCGTTTATATGTCAATAAGATAAGTAAGAATGTAAGGGGAAAATGTACCTACCGCAGAAGGTGGGTTCATTATCCTCGACAAAGACACCTCGAGGAACTGGGTATTGCAATTGGAAATGAGCTGAAACGGCAGTGAGCAAACCGCTCAGCATGCAGAAAGTCGTAAAGCGCATTGTGAATTGTCGTTGAGTTCTGAGGATCGTTCGAACTGACCGAGGTGAAGAAACGTTTAATGAAGTCCTGAATGTTTTATATCTCATGTAATGAAAAAGTTTTTTCACCATTGTTTGTTCATGCTTAGATCAATCTCAGATATAGATGTGCCATAGAAAAAAATGTTTTTCTTCATTGGAAATTCAGCGGTTTCAGCCGCAACGGCGGCATACCTGAGTTGTATCGTCCCTTGGATTTGGAGGGTCTAGTCGGTCAACAAATTCATGCAAAGAAATGTGGTTTCAATCCAAAATGTTCGATAGCAATCATACAGTCAAGCAGTAAATATCGTACATCCACAAATTCAAGTAAAGAACGTAATCGCATGGTCATGAGTCTAGCAGTCAGTGCAGCATACTGCTTCCCAATCGTCCAAAAAGCATTTCGCCTATTCCCAGACCAGCAACGATTGATATCAAGTATGCCGCCTGGAAAGTCCTGAGTAACAAGCCGCATCAGCACCGACCATCAGGAGTGAAGGATAGATTACCCACATGACTGCCAACATCAGAATGTAACCGAACAGCGTTTGTAAAGCAAAGATAGCACCCCGTGGGAGGTCATGTCGTGCGATGAATGGCGGCAGAGCACGGGGGGTAACCCGAGTTACGACTGTCAACTTCGGGGTGTCGGACACACTTTTCACATCGTCTTGGGAGATATCGATATTGTCGTCTTTGGCGTTCGAGGGCAAGGGGCTGGCGGCCTTGACACTAGTGGACGAGCCGCATTGACTTCCTATGATTGCAAGAGTTCTTGCGGGTACACTCAACCCTCTGGCTCACATCGGATAAAGCCTCGATTTACTCACTTTCGTCGCCAATGAGACTCGAGCAGCCCTCTCATCCCAGATATCCAACGCTCTAAGATGGCTAATACGACGAGTCCAATGCAAGCCCCAGCGATAGCGCCGTGCGATGAGGGGTGCCAGGACTTGAAGAATAAGTTGTCACCCCCTGTAAAATGAAGCCACGGCACCATCATCATCGTAATGGTTGCCGTGGAAGTGCTGTTGGACATTGTTGTTGACAATATGGAGTCGTTTGAGTTGCGTTGATAGATAGTAGAAGGAAGCTCGGCCGGTGTTGTCTGGATCCTATGCTAAATTCCCACGGTGCATGTGACCTACCTCGAAATAGACACCCGCAGTGAAAAGGCTACCGTCGTCGAAAATGGAGAGAATCCGTTGGCGAACAGGATAATAGTGAGATATCATTGGAATGATGTTGTATTCGACAAACTGAAACTGAGAAATCTGGGGCGATCAACCCGCCTAATCTGTGATAAAAGGGGATGGTATGCTTCAGAGGCTACGCTCGCACATACACTCCCTCATCAATAACCACCAGAGGAGAATCAAGACTCACAGCACTGTACAAAAATCCCTCCGTGGTCACGGATAGCAAAAACAACCTCAAGGGCAGTTTTTTATTCACAGAAAACAGGGTGACAAGACGACAACAGCGAGGGCAACGGGGTAGTTTGACTGATACGAGCTTGTTGAGAACTACGCTCCCACTCGTTTCGTCCAAGATGGCGACACCAGTATTCGTAGATAGAGCATTAAACCAGGGATGGATGCAGGTCGTGGAGAGGGATGCTGATGGGGGAGGTCCGAGAGGGGGGAAAGCAAACGATGACAACTTTGCAGTGTGGGCTTGAGGCACTTCAGCTGACCAATAGCAAAAAGCCGCACTCTGAGCCAATATTGCCTAAGAAGCACGTGACGCAATCACACACGTGACCAGAATATTCGACATCATTGGCATCATTCCAATTGCACATCGAAATCCGAATTCAGTCTTTCGTAGATTCAAACCACCATCTTCGCCCGTAGGACATAAGACATTCATTCGGAATTCAAGCAGATAAGTGCAGCTTCCTTTCACACTGTATAGTGCCAGCACACCACCACCTCTTTCCCATAAATTCGTTCAACATGTTGCGAATTGGTATCCTTCGTGCCTCTAGTCTTGCACGTCCCGCATTGCGCTCAGCTACACGGCCTTCCCTGATGCGTTTCCAACCCCAACCATTTGTGCGCTTCGAGTCTGATGATGCTAAAGCTCAAAGAAGGGCTGCGCTTGACGCTAAAGATGACCTTCAGAGGGATTGGGACGCAAAGGTTCTGACATACGAGGAGCTGAAACCCAAGACCTTGCAACCTACTTCAGTATGTACCTCGGTGTCCCCTTGTTCCATCGTATTCACAACTCTTATAGGATTCATATCTCATCGATGTGAGAGAACCTGATGAGGTATTGCAGGGAGCTATTCCATCATCCGTGAACCTTCCTCTATCTACACTGGCCAGTGCTTTGCACCTTGGTCCTGAAGAGTTCAAGGCCACATATGGATTTGACAAGCCCAAACCAGAACAGGAAGTGACATTCTACTGCCGCAGTGGTAAAAGGTCAACCTCTGCAAGCGATATCGCTAAGAGGAATGGATACAAAAAGTATGTAATCTTGTTGTATGATATATTCAGAATTCTGATTCCTCTCTATCAGCATCCTGAACTACACAGGCTCTTGGTTGGACTGGGTCGAGCGTGAGGGGAAAAAATCAGCTTAAATGCAGCACGCCGTAGTACTTAGATCTGCGTATCTGTTTGTAACCTTAACCCTATAGCAATGTCGCAATCTCTCGTGATTCGGTTGGCTCCCTAAAGTTACTGAATTGTGCACTCTTGCTTCTGACTTGCTACTATACATCACGACTACTCTGCTTCATCTACATCCTTCGCATTCATGTTCACGAAACAGACTTCGCGTTTACTGCGGCGCTCTGCACAGAGCTGTCGATGCTTTCTCACACATGTCAATTCACTAGTACAACTCCCGCGCGTAGTTGTTTCGCGGTCAACAACATACCAGCGACCACAATTCCGAACTTATGCTACTCCTCCACCTCATGTAAAACATAGGTCTGTTCATCCAATACGACAATGTTTCTTCGTAGCAATTAATGACCTTTGAGCATTTCAATTGACTAGTGATTTGCCAGTTGAACTATACCATAGATACTCGGATGCCACCATGGAAAACCTTCTCGAGAGATTAGAGGATTTGATAGACGAAATAGAAAACACGCAGTACGAAGTCGAATACAGCGTACGCATGTTCTTGTTTATTTCGTCTATCGAGAAATAACCGTGTTTCTTTAGAGCGGTGTTTTGACATTAAAGCTTGGTGACAAGGGAACCTATGTCATAAACAAGCAACCTCCCAACAAGCAGATATGGTTGTCATCTCCTATCAGGTATGTTCGTTATGATTGATATGCAACTACGTCTCCATTCACGATCGTCGTTGTCTTCAGTGGTCCGCAACGATATGATTACGAGGAGGAGCAAGACAACTGGATATACGAACGAGAACATGTTGTTCTTGGTGATCTATTGAACAAAGAGCTCAGTAGTGCTCTCGGACAGGAAGTGGATCTTGGTTTGAATCAAGTGTCCAAGTTGTCATAACACAGGTGGTTGGGAACACGTATCACAACTCAATACTGATACTCTCTCTGTACTATACAACTAATAATAAATTATCTGAGTTGAAAAAAATGTACCAAGATTATGAAGAATCCATCAGTGCAAAAAAAGACTGCGAAGGGCTAATGTACAATGGAACCGATCGATGCAGGGAACGTATGAACGTAACTGATAGCAATGCGAAGCATGGAGTATGTGACAGCAAGAGAGAGATTGGATGGCGTGATAGAGTAGTAACTGTTCTGAGACGTAAGTGGACACACATATCAACGGAGAAAACATAGTAAACGCACTTCCTAATATGAACGACAACTAAGGGTGATTTGAATTCGAATTCGCTTCATCAATTTTCGTCCTTCGATTCAAGAACAAACTCCGTAAAAACCTAACAACCACCTCGTAAGCCAATTCCAAGATGAGAGGAAGGAGTAGACAACGGACCGATTCGAGTTTTCATACTCGTGCATAATGTTCACCGCTTCTTCAGCGGAAGAAGGAAGACTTTCTGGTTTGGACATTGCGGTAGTAGGGTCTGATGTATGTCTAGTAGGTACCATGCGTTGAGTAGGTGGCCCAGATGCCCACCCATGTTGCGCAGGATGTGTTGAAGATTCCGCAAACAGCATTCGATGTCGTTGTTCTGCGTGCAAATCGTGCAGCAAGATATTTGCTTCCTTGTACAACCCGGCCGCCTTCTGCCATTCTGGCCCTCTACTGTAACTCCTCCTTGCGTGCTCTAGAATCTCCTCTGGATCAGATTCCTCCCCGCTCTCGTTCTCCTGAGTTCGCTTGGTAGGTAGATTAGATGAGAAGAACTTTCGTCGCTTGACTTCAGGTTGATAGAAATCTGGAGAGAAATCGTCCTCGAGAAGTGAACCTGGAGAGATCGGCGATGGAGATGATGGCCTCTGACGTTTTAACATAGTCTTTCCAGTGATATATATTCGAATTCTCGTGAAAAGATGACAACCTCAGACGTTGAGAAAACGGTATGGAAAGGAGCAGAGGTTGAATCTTTTAGAGACGCGCAATGGTGGCCATAAGTAAGACAGATTACGTAAACAGGTAACGTTGTGGGATTAAACGCCCTTTGAACCCACTGTGGATTTGCTTAGAAGTCAAAACACATTGCTCGACACTTACAACACTTTCAACATCATTCACATCTGGTACGAATATTATCAAAGAGATTCTAGCATGGATGACGACGTTTTTGCTGCGATGGGAATAGCTGGCTTTGGCAAGAAGACAAAGCAAAGGCAGCTGGACCCTAAACGCTTCGATAAGAACCGACGTGAAGAGGTATGTGTAGTTATTATACTTGATACTGGAGACAGCTATTCACGAATATATGCAGCATATTACATCCATAGAAGCTCAACCTCATACAGAAAAGCAACCTCAAGCAGGACCAAGTGCATCCTCAAAGCCATCCATAGCAGAGGAACCCGAGTTCGACCCTGAAGATGATTATGGTCCACCACCACCTCTACACACAGATGGAAAAGCTGCAGAGGAGCAAGGAGAACCCGAATTTGAAGGGGATGATGAGGATGAGGATTTATCTGACTTTCCAGTTACTCACGAGCTCATTCTGAAGGACCACACCAAAGTTGTATCTGCACTTGCGCTTGATCCACCGGGAGCCAGAATTATCAGCGGATCTCACGACTACGATTGCAAACTCTGGGATTTCGGAGGAATGGACCACAGATTGAAACCTTTCAAGACGTGGGAGCCTGCGGGGTCTTACTATGTGTGTAATATTCGCTTCGTTTCTTAAATGCTTTATTTTAGTGCAGAGTCTGACAGGATTTAATGCTATAGATTCATGACCTCAAATTCTCGAATGACGGCCAACAATTCTTGGTCATTTCAGGAACCACTCAAGCAAAGTTGTATAGTAGGGATGGAGAAGAAGCGTAAGGATGCTCATGTTTGCCGTCGTAGAATAATCTAACGCACATTGCAGAGCTACCTATGTCAAAGGCGACCCGTATATCCGCGACATGAAGAACACCAGGTAAGGGGATTCCTGCCATGTTCTTAGTTTCTTTCTATCCTGACAACCATCTGACAATTTCAGCGGTCACGTAGCTGAGCTGACATCCTGTGCATGGCATCCTAGGGATTCTCAGACATTCATAACAAGTTCTATGGATTCTACGATACGGTATATTTGGCTTCTTCCTGCATTGCGATGATTATATGCTCATAGCCTTTGGCAGTATATGGGATGTTGAGGATCGACGAAAACAGAAAACGGTGATTGTTGTAAAATCCAAGGAGCGTGGTGCAAGGACGAAGGTCACTACCTGTGGTTATTCGCCCGACGGTAATTTGATTGGAGGAGGTATGTCCAGATTGCATTTGAGAATCCTCATTGTCTAACAAGATCCCTATTGTTAGTCTGCTTTGATGGGGCGTTTCACATGTGGCAGACGAAATCTAATTTCGTCCGCCCGAATATGTCCATAGAAGGTGCTCATGGGAAGGGTACTGAGACAGGTTCTTTAATTTTTTCAGTCGACGGACGGACAGTGTTAACGAGAGGAATGGACGATACTGTGAAACGTGAGTCATGTTTGGAATATTAGGGGTCTCATGGGGTTGACGTCAATTTTCAGTGTGGGACCTTCGAGCATTCAAGAAACCTCTGGCAGTTCATTCAAATCTCGGCACATTGTATCCGACGACAAATGCGATATTCAGCCCAGACGACAAGTTCGTTGTCACAGGAGCTAGTGCATCGTCGAAAGGAGGACGAGGAAGGCTGTTGTTCTTGAAAAAGGACAATCTGGAACCGGTCAAAGAGCTCGAAGTTGATACAACACCGGTCAAGGTGCTGTGGCATTCTAAGATAAACCAGGTATGTGTGACAATACTAAAGACAATGGGAGGTGTGGTCTATTGACCTGCATGACATTAGATTGTTACAGGATTGGCAAATGGTCAAATCTGTGTTCTCTATTCGCCGCATACATCTCTGAACGGAGCGAAGCTGCCGCTGAGCAAGGGCCCTCCTAGGAAGGCTACCATCGAAGATATGTCTGATGCAGTATCAGCGCCAACGATAATCACACCGCACGCCCTGCCCATGTTTCGAGATGGAGAGGTTGGTCGTGGGAGCAAGCGAAAGAGAGAGAAAGACAGGATGGACCCGCGCAAGAGCAGACGGCCAGAGCTTCCAGTTACAGGACCAGGCAAAGGAGGAAGAGTTGGAGCAAGCGCAACTCAACATGTGGTTCAAAATCTGGTCAGAGACACGACCCGCGACGAAGATGTGAGTTCTTGTTGGTTGTTCCTTGATGTTCTCAAGATATGGTGCATCTCCCCATCATCATCGCATTCATCGCGTTCTATCTTTTCATCCATCTGTTGTTTCCCGGGGTGGACAAGGACGACCCTCGATCGCCTGCACTCGCAGAGGGAGAGCGTCGGGGGATGCAGAGGCTGAACTGAGCACATCCGCCGTTATCATGTTGCGGAATGAGCCTGGGTCCATCAGGGGCTTTGGCGGTTGCCTTTGAGACACGACGGAATCATGCGTTGTCGAGAGCATAGACGCCGGTATTGACCATTGGCCCACTCTTGTGTTTGTTTTTTTTCGTTGCATCCGCTGACAATAGACGTTCTGCAGCCCCGAGAAGCCTTGCTCCGTCACGCCGCGAATGGAGAGGAAGAGCCAGTTTGGACTGCAGGTGCGTTTTTTGTCTCGCAAAAAAACTGTTGATCGTTTGATGTGGTGTTTTGCGTTATTTGCCGACGGCTATGGCTTGCTGACGTGTGAACCTTATTTTTTCAAACTCAGCCTGGCGCGCGAACCAGCCCAAACCTGTCTTCGCAGAGGTCGAGGAGGACGAGGAGAAGGAGGAGGCGTCGTAGAAAGAGCGTATTCATGTATTTACTTGTCGTCGAGCACACAAATCATCACAGAAAGGGGGGAGGGAGGGAGGAGCGGGCTGGACGACACTTTCTTTGTGCGGGAGCTCGAACCTTATTTCATTCCGGGTATAAAGACTCTAGCCCAACTTCGGATCTCCTCCCTCCCAAATCTCCCCGTCCCCCCTCCCTTTCTGCCCTCTTGTCACTTTGTGACTGTCACGCGTCGCCCAACAAAACGCCATGTCCGACGCGCCGCTCACCAACGGTCATATCCACGAACCTGGCCTCAACGGTGACCACTCTCCCGAATCACCAGCGACGCCCGTCGACAACTCTACCCAGCCCGACGTCAAGATTGATGTTGACTATCCCCCGGCTGAAAGCGACCTCAGGCATGATCCAATGAAAGTCGATTTAGAGATTAGAGACGCGTCCATCGTCCCTCAGGTCGATACTCCTCTCGACATAGGTAAGCTCCTTTCTCTTATTAAAATCACCTTACAGGACGTCAATGTCGCGCATAGCTTCCATTCCCATCAACCCTCCTAAAGGGACCCCTCCCCCACTCAATGGAGATCTGTTGGAGGACGTGAAAATGGCTGAAGAGCCCAGTTCGCAAGCCAGCGACGTTCAGATGACCGACGCGGTTGCTCCACCACCAAGCGTGAACGGCCTCCCAAATGGTCACTCGCACATCGCAAATCATGATCATTCTCCTGTTGCTACCTCTGGCTCCGCTATCCCTGCTGTATCATCGAGCAATACTGCTGTGGACTCTCTTGCTGCTTCCTCTCCGTATTCTAATGATATATCTCCTAATGACGATGATGTTCAACCCCCTCCTGCTAAGAGAGCAAGGAAGTATTCGGATGCTGAGAAAGCCTCTATCGCTAATGTAAGTCGCTTATTTTTGTGCGCCGTTCGGGGCGTGCTGATCTTCATGCGTGTCACGTCCCCTTCTGAAGACCGCCACCCCACCTCCAGTGTCAGTGTCGCCGCCACCGACTGCACAAGCGACCGCACCGCCGACAGCAATTCGTACACACACTGGCCCGCCAACACTCAGTGCTAGTCAACATCGATTCTGCACATCCACTATTCGTACTCTCAAGAAGCTCAAGGATGCCGCACCGTTCCTTCGCCCTGTTGACTACGTAGCAATGAACATACCTCATTATCCTACCATCATCAAGCAACCAATGGATTTTTCAACGATCGAGCGCAAACTCGCATCGTCTAATCCCTCCAAGCCCGACCCTAATCCTGCAAACCCTCGGTACTATCACGCAGATGAATTCATTACGGATGTTCGCCTCATATTCTCCAACTGCCTGACCTTCAACGGCCCTGAACACCCTATTACCCAAATGGGCAAGCGGATTGAAGCAGTCTTTGACAAGCAGATCAAGCAGATACCTCCACCTGAAGAGGTGAGTATTTGGATGCACATATTATCTACAGATGCTAATTGTATATAGATGAAACCACTGGTTGCGAAGAAGTTATCGACACCACCACCACCTCCTGCCGCGAAGAAGCCGATGAGAAAGGCTTCGACGTCTGTTCCTACGATACGGCGTAACGAGGAGGGCAATGCCAGTAGACCGAAGAGGGAGATACATCCGCCACCGCCCAAGGATCTTCCCTACGTAAACGAACCGAAGAAGACGCGGAAGGGCAAGGGTGGTTTGGATAGTCGGACTGCTGAGCAGTTGAGATTCTGTGATAAGGTGTTGAAGGAATTGCACAAGAAGACCCATTATGCCATCGCGAGTCCCTTTTATGACCCAGTCGGTAAGTGTCACTACCTCTCTTTTCCACAACGAAATGATTGAGCATACGGTAGACTGGGTGAAGCTCGAAATCCCTAGTTATCCTAAGCTGATCAAGAAACCGATGGATCTCTCCACTATGCGCAAGAAACTTGATGCTGGTGAATATCCGACTGCCGATAAATTCCATGACGACTTCAAGTTGATGATCCGCAACTGTTTCACCTTCAATCCGAGTGGTACCCCAGTCAATCTTTGCGGGCAACAGCTACAACGTCTTTTCGAAGAGAAATGGCAGAACTTGCCTACGGCGGAGGGCAGCGACGAAGAGTATGATGAAGATATGGAGGAAGACGACGAGGAATCTACCAAAGCTCGTAAGTCCAATGTTCTTTTAATTGTCTGCACTAATCGTTGATGCAGCCCCTATAGGGATGATTGCGCAAATGGAGAGTCAGATCCAGTCAATGAGCCGTGAGTTGGAAGGATTGAAGAAGACGAAGGGGAAAGACGAGAAGAAGAAGGAGAAAAAGAAGGAGAAAAAAGAGAAGCATGTCCCTGTCGCGTCTACTTCCAAAGCTCCCCCCAAGCCTGCGAAAACATCGACGAACTCCAAGAAGACAAGCAAGACTCTGAAGAAGCCAATTGCTGATGATGATGTTTTGTCGTTCGAGCAGAAGAAGGACCTCAGTGAAGCCATCTCACAACTGGATGGCGTAAAGTTGGAGAGGGTCATTCAAATCATTCATGAGGGTGTGCCCGAGATTCGAGACGTACGTGCAACTATTCCTGTAGTTATAACTCAACTAACTCCATCCTGCCCTTCAGAGCACTGAAGAGATTGAGCTGGAGGTAGATCAACTACCAGCTGCTGTTCTCACCAAGCTGTACAACTTCGTCATTCGGCCAATGCGCCCACCTCCTGCCAAGCGTAGTCGCACCGGGAAAGGTACCGGGACAGGTGGTCTCAAGCGCAAGAGTATGGATGAGGACGTCGAGGCGGAGAAGATTCGAGTTTTGGAAGAGCGGATGGCACTTTTCAGCAACCCTGGCGGCAAAGCAACGTCAGCTACTACTGCTGCACACCAGCACGCCGCAGCAGAAGACAGCGATCATTCTTCGGATTCCAGTTCGGGCTCTGACAGTTCGGGAAGCGATTCGGAGTAAGCCGTCCAGCCTTCTTCTCTATTTCTTTTCTCCTATATTCTTTTCACATCTTTTGTTATTCCCTTGTTTTTGCTTGTTCACCATTATTATATTGTTAATGTTCTCTCTTTCACCTTGCGCTATTTCGGGGTGTTGGACGAAGGCTTTTTGATGATGTTCAAAATTACCGAAGAACCCTTGTAGCTAGTAACTAGTAGTAACCCGTTCTCAACTCCTGCATTCAATAGATATCAGTAAATATCTTGATACCCTTCAGTGTGTGAGGCATTTTGCGTTGATTTTTGCGTTGATTTTTGCGTTGATACAGCATGTACAATAGTGTAATGCTCTGAGAGGGCCTTAAGTTTGAATTTCGCATTGTTTACCAACGCAATATAGACACTCTGCTTGACATTGCTGGCTCTAAATTTGATGAATTGTACTCGTACAATATTAGTATTACTTGATAAACACAAACTGCAGCGAGACATAAGAAAAAAACAAAAACTCGAAGTGCAGAAATGACAGATTCAAAGGTCACTAATAGAGGGATTATCGTAGAAAGACAACTCAGCATCGTCAGCGACGACAAAACTTCCAAACTGGTAATCATCAGATCCTGCATCTATCCTGGTCGGAGAACTGGAGACGGGATCTCTTCTACGTGAAGGACCAGCAAATGCATATCCCAACCTACCACGTCTGACAGGCCCATTGGCAAACGTTGGAATGCGACCTCCCCGTGCGGGATACTGAGAAAGAAGGCTTTGTCGATACACTGCAGATTGATCATAGGAAGCAGGCATTTGAGTCTCTGGAAGTTCTTCAACGAATTCTTGATCAGATTCGTTGCCCAGTTCATTATCAGATGAACCTCCAGCACTGCGCTCGTCTCCTGAATGTGTTGCCTCGACGTCGAGCCATGGGTTATGCTGTTGAGCTTCAACAATGTTTTTGAATATTCTTTTCTTCTTTCTCGGAGGTCGGGTAGGAGAGGGTTGGGGCGGAGGTGGCGAAGAAGGTGGCCGTTCACGTTGTAATCGCCGCTGAGGTGGCGGTGGCGGCATAGAAATAGGCGAGGAATCTATCTCTTCTATAACTCGTTTCTTTGCTTGCTTTCCAATGGCACGTACGGCGAATGTTGGTTCGGGCATTGAAATGTCATCATCTGACGACTGTGCATGGGAGTGTGCGAGAGGATGCTTTGCAAAACGGACTGGGAGAGCAGGAGGTGGCATGTCGTTCAATTGTTTCTTCATCGGTACAACAGGAGAAACGAATTGAATCGACGAAGAAGTGCTGGGTGGAGACCGTTGCTCCTTTGATGCCGAGGGTGTACATAGAGTGTGTAGGGGAGAGGGCTCTTTAGGTCGTTTTGAGGGTGTGGGAGGCCAGTCTATCATCTCAACTTCGTCGTCGTCGTCTTCCTCATCTATGGAATGTTTCGCTCGGGCAGGCGAAGAACCAATAAACTCAATGTCGGGATCGTCGTCATCATCAACTAGCCACGCCATACTTTCTGCCTCAGGTTGCGCTTGCGCAGAAGTTGCCACCACAGGAGAACTGTCTGGCACTGAGAAGAGTTCGTCTACATTCTTCTCAATGATAGGGGATATACTTCGACTTCGGGAGGATGCTTGCGGCGGCGGTGAAGAGGGTGGGAGGACAGATGCAGACCGAGAGTTTCGATGAGAGGGGTCTGGGGTGGTGAGGTCAATCAAAGATTGATCTGCTAAGGGGACGTCAGGTGAAGATGACCGAGTGAGGGATGCTTGCTGGACTGGAGGCGACGACGTTTTGATTTCCTTGTTTTTCCTTGCCTTCTCGGTGATACGAGATGATCCAAATATCCCTCGTTCAATCTCTAAATCATCTGTATCGCTTTCGTGCAATTCGTCAAATTGAGTTGACGATGATTCAGCAGTTTTGGACCTGATTGATTTGGTATTACTTGATGAGTTCGTACGTTTCTTGTTCTTCGTTTCTGTAGCTCGCGTAGTAGCAATTGTCGTTGCTCTCCTAGGCTTCTTCTTGGTGGCATGCGAAGCTTCATCTGTCATGGAGACTGTCCTTCGAGGACCAAAGATACCAGCTTCTATCTCCCTGTCATCGTCGTCAGACCCGAGAGGTTCAAACTTTAGTTCCTTCTGTCGCTTTTTAGACGTCCCCTTTTGTGTGAGTTCCCTGGCACTGACAAAACCAGTAGCTGCCCCTGCAGGAATATTCCTCAAGTAGTCCTGAATCCCTTTCTCCTTCTTCTTCCCTGCCTTTGAAGGCGAACCCTTCGAGTTGGTTTTTCTGGTGCGCGTGCGCTCTTCTGGTATGTACGGTTGGATATCCATGAGCATCTCTACACATTCAGGATGAACATCTTTAGGGAGCATTCGGTCAACGTCGTCGTAAAGTTCTAGCTGAGAAGTAGTAACCATGAAGTCTTGAACCATCTTGTAGTTATCCTTGGCTGTATCCCAGTTTCGCTCTTCGCGACCTTCTGCCAGTAGAACGTGGATGACACCGTCTCTTTTCCGTCCAGTTCGGCCAATACGTTGTAACTAGAGACCCGTCCGTGTGCTCAGACATAATCAAAGTAGAGTAAAGTTGAAAGATCATTACCATTCTGATAGGTGTTTTCTGAGATTCATAACAAATGATCATGTCAACTTCACCAATATCCAATCCTTCTTCTCCGATCGACGTGGAAACCAGAACGTTGAAGTCTCCTTGTTTGAATTGTTGGATAACCTAGATACACAAACGCATCAATAAACGTAGACTCCTATTAACCGAATAATCACACTCACACTCATTTGTTGTTTCTGCTGGTACCCTTTCCTCCCTTTCGAGTCTGTTCCTTGTCCAATGAAAGGAACAGCGCGTATCAGAGGACTATGCACATTTAATGCCTCCACAATCTCTTCTACACATCCCCTGAAGCTTGCAAATACCATGACCCTAGTCTCCTTGTCCACTTTATCTGCAAGACTTCCACGGCCTTCCTTTGCGGCTTCCTCTTGCTCTTTCACTTTACAGTCATGTTGTGTGAAGTGATCTACCAAGATAGAAGTCAACTTCTCGAGTTTCGGATGATTTCCAAAAGTTCCTCCTTCCCGGTTTTTCCAATTCTCTAGTTCATGCATGACAGACTTGAAATTTGGGTCTTTGAGGAACTTGTTTTGTGTAGCTTTAGAGGGGGCCTTTTTTCCAGGTTCTGCAGTTCCTTCAACAAGTCCCTTTAGCGTATCCTGACACATCGCTACACTCTCCTCAAGCTTGAACACCAAAACATTCAGATTTGAATTGGAAAGGACGGAAACTTGTTCTTACGCACCAGATAACTCATAGCTCTAGCAAGGGTGCCAAGTTGGACCAAAGGCCCGATGGCCCACTCCGGCTTATCTCGTCGTCCTCTCATGGAGATTATAGCTTGTGTGCAAGCATAGGGGTGAAGCATTGCAGCATTAGAATTGTGAATCAAGCTGACATTGAGAAGTGGTTTCATGATTGGCTGCCGAGGTCCAAAGTTAATAGATGATACAATCAGATTCTTCTGAACTTACCGTCATAACGGCCGCGAGCAAATGTTTGATACGGTTGATATTTTCAGACATCGAAATGATATGTTGTTCGACTCTCTTGTCATGGATATAAGGTCGGATATCCAAACTGTCTTCGTTTCTAATCTCAACATTACTGATATGTAGACAGTCGACAACCTTCTGAACAGCTTCTGCATTAGAACCGGGAGTCGCTGTCAGAGCTAGGAGCCGAAAATGTGGATTTTTTGCCATGAGGAAGCGGACCACAGTGGCATAGGCATAGTCACCAGTTCCTTTGTGCGCCTCGTCTATCGTCGAGTGTTAGTGATATGTTCCATTCAATCCGGGGGAACGCTGGACATGCTGACCTACAACGAGAAGAACGATGTCTTCAGGATCGCAAGCTCCTGATATCAAATCAATCATAAGTGTCTGGGGAGTCATGTAGAAGACTCTTTTCTCTTGCCACTACGTATTTTTAGAATGAATCCTGGTTATAAAACGCAAAGAAACTTACATAAATTGAGCGTGCAGCTTTCGAAACGCCTCCTATCAATACTTCTGCGTCCGTACCCGGGATACCGCAGACTTCATGGCAGGCTTCAATCTGTTGCCGTACAAGAGGTTTTGTTGGCGCGACAAAAATTATCTTGCCTGTAGGGAACCAATTGTAATCTGGATGTGATATCTCAGTTTCGGCGCAACATTTTTGGGACGATTGAACATACAATTAAGCATTACAACACCAGCTATGAAAGTCTTTCCTAGACCTGTCGGTAAAGCGACAAGGGTGTTTTGAAACAGACTATGCTTGACGATATTGAATTGGTAGTCACGTTTAGGTCGATTCAATGGGTAAATCCACGTCTTCGCTGCGAATAAGTCCGGTTTCTGTTTCATAGCAGGAGGCTAAGGAAAGATGAATAAATGTGAATACTCTACCAGTGATCATTCACGTACGGGTCTATAGGAGGTCAATGACTGCCATGAAATTAAGACATCTATAAGTAACTTACCCAGCAAGCTGTGGAGCAGGAAATTGCTCAAATTCTACCTGGTCCGGCTCTTCCTCCTCTTCATCACTGTAAGCCCTTTCCTTCCCCTTGGTGGATTCTTTGGGTTTCCGCCATCCAGTTTTGGCGAAAGCAGCATAATCCCATTGCTTAGTTCTCTTCGGGCGATCTTTCGTAGTCAAAGAGAGGGTTCGCTGAGGTACTCTCTTTGTAGTAGAAGGTCCTGCTTTGGATGACGGAATCTGCGTTGCAACTTCGCCAAATAGGTTCATTTGGACTGAATTCTTGGATGTCGTACGAGCTAACGGTGCATTGCGCGAAGAACCTGGCTTGGCAAATTCCTTACTACAAATCTCATCTATTGCACGAAGGTCTTCCTCGTCAACTTCCGGAAAGTCACAGTCATAGTCATCTGAATCGTCTATTTCAATGGCCTCCCGCGGTGCAGACTCAGCTGCGGACTTTGGTTTAGTGTTCGCTGTAGGCTTGCTATTTGTAGATGAGGAGGAGGTGCTTTGAAGGGGAAAATGTGCGGCTTCTACAGCGTCGAGCTCGTTAAGAAAGGCAGAGTCGAGCTCATCATCGAAATAACCGTCTGAGCTCATCGGCGTTCGTGGTCAAAGAAACATGATGAAGCGCCCAAGGTTCGCGACGCGTTCTGATTCTGACCCGTGATATTCACATGACTGAATTACGTACGCAACGGCTACCGTAAACGTGCACCAAGTCCTCTCAACGACTTTCCCCATAACTTGAACTTGGATAACAAACTTACTCACCATGTCTGCTGACTCTATAGCGAAATGGAACGCAATACCAATGGAAAGGCCGGCAGAAGATTGGTCGGCCTTAGCGTGTTCCTCCACTCTCAAGGTACTCTATAACCCCCCATACAACTCTTGATCATACCCTGCATACTTCTCTGTTCCTCTTCCTTTTTGTCATTTTCAGCGTACACGAGATGGTCAAGAAAACGATAGTGATGATGATATCTCTATCGCCTCTCGTACCCCTTCTCCTCCTCCTTCTAGTCACGCCATGGACATCGACAAATATGACGAGTATGTTCGAGGCGTTGAGCGAGAAGTCATAACCGTCGATACCAGAATCAAGCCTAACAATAAAGGGTTCGCCATGCTAGCTAAGCTCGGATGGGTTGAGGGCCAACCTTTAGGACTGTCACAAGATGGTAGGTATTTTGAAAACCCTTCTCAACATATGCCAATATTCTTCTCTTAGGTCGTGTCGACCCTGTGCCATTTTATGTCAAGAATGACTTGACCGGACTTGGAAAAACAAATCAAGATGTACGAATGATTGAATCAACTGTCTCGCAACGTCGCGAACTTGATTCTGAGAAGCAAACGAAAGAGACAGAAGAACAGCGTAGAGCGCGAGAGGTAGTTCGACATGTCACCAATGCTCGTTTCTTTTCTAACACTATCTTTAGGACGCTGTTGCACGCAAAGCAGCCGTAAAAGATGAGATCTCAACGACTCTCAAAGCTTTCTACTGCGAGCTTTGCGACAAGCAGTTCAAGAACGTTGCTCAATATGACGAACATACCAATTCTTATGCTCATCATCACAAAGCTCGTTTCCGGGATATGCAACTCGCGCAAAGGGCTGCAATTAACAACCAGGAAGAGCTCGACAAACGAAAAGAGAAAGAACGAAAGCGTGAAGAAAAAGAACTTAGGAAGATTGCTAAAGCTGCTGGAATAAAGATGGCAAAGCCGATTGCTCCTGTAGTCGCCTCCCCCATGTCAGTTGATCCACCCAGTGACTCCAAAAAGGGCGAAACGAAGAAATCTGGTTGGGCAACGCTTTCATCCGCCCCAGTTGCAGGTATCACCTCATCTCAGCCCTCACATCAATCAGGATGGGCACCAGCCAGTACGCCTGCCAATACTTCCTCGTCATCGTCTTCTGGCTGGGCAGCCGTAACCGCTCCCCCGAATGTAAATGCTCCACCACCCACCACTACTCCTGTTCGTCACGACTATGGCCCAGCTCCATCTTTCAGGAACGCTGGCTGGACATCTTTGGACACTGGAAGCACACCACTCTCATTCCCTTCGGCTTCCTCTTCGTCAATCAATCAACAACCCTCCATACCCATCTCTCCACCAAGCGCTTGCAGTTGGTCTACCGTATCCGCTAACCAGTCGTCTCAAGTTGGTTACGAACCGATGTCCATATCCACAGATGTGCGACCGCCACCGGCTACCTCATTTCAATCCCAAGGCGGTTGGTCTACAATCCCAATCAATTCACAGGGTCCACCTAACACTGCTTGGGCACCTATGCCCAATGCATCTCCGTCGACGTCACAGCCAGCTTCGTTCCAAGGCCCATCGCAATCTTTAGCTCCTCAGGAGCCCCAGATTGCAACTCGTCCGACGAAGAAGAAATCTGAGGCTGTTGCCGCCCGTCAGGAGACATCTCGATCTGGTTGGCAACAGTTTCGTTCAGGAGCATCTTCTGGTCGGCGCAAATAACTGACTACGTTATCCTTTGTATCATTTCATCGTAATTTTTTGGAATGTAGCGGTTTGTTCGTCGGTGTTTGTACGATGTATGTTATGTAGATAATTGATTTAGTCATGTTCGCCCTGAATCACATTGGAAACCATGAAAATTACATGTTATGCCTACAGTTGATGAATGTATGACATTGCCTCAGAGCCTAGCTACAACATCGAGGTGCTCACGAAGACGGGGAAGAGACAAGAATAGTCGACTGTTATCTAGAGGACACGATTGAGATACGCACGTTTGCAAGAAAAGGGACAGTATGACATGAATCGAATTGTGATCAAACAGTGGGAATACCGAGTATCCCAGACATGTTCATCGAAGCTGGCCACTCCAGGTGTACCAATCAAATTGTAGGCGAAGACGATTCGAATCATTTGATACACCATCCGCTCAGAGACGATTCCTACGACAACGTACGCATGCCATCATCTGACAACCACTGCATTGCTTCAGAACAAGATGTCAATACGCAACATCGAAGTTATGACCAAATAAGGGATACATACCAGTAAAAAAATCGGAAGGAAATGGTTGCATTGTTCGCAATTACCCGCACCAGAACGATATCTCCAAAAAGTATGAGTGCAATGATGATTTTCTCGGAGACGTTCAGCTTCCCGAATAACCAAACGTTGGATATTAGCTATAGGTTGAACATCAACCGCAGGTCTATCCGCCATCTGCCTGTTGATTCTCTCTTCAGCAGCATTGTAGAGCCTCTGCTCTTCCCATTGAGGACAGGTGCATGTCTTCCATCTCGCAGTGCATACATAACAAAATTGATGTCTGCATAAGCATGTCATATGGTAACAACCAACTGACAGCTCAACCAGACGACGACAACCAGGACATCTTTTCCATCCTTCCTGCTCCGCTAAATTGAGGACAACGGTGTCGATTTGAGATTCACAGGCTTTAGCTGGATGTGCAGCTTCCTTGCAACGACCACAAGTCCTTGAAAAGCATTTCGGGCAAAATTGTGGGTGTGGATTATCCGTAGCTGCACCAATGAATGCAGAGCAGGAAGGACGGTGGCAATAAACTCGATCTGGGGTAGCAAATTCGGCCGACTTTCTTTCAAAAGTAGACGCTAGCTTGTGGCCAAGATGTTGACGAACATCATCGAGAACGAAAGGCTGTTGACAGCATCTAGGCGGAAAGAGCGACTCGTCGTTGATTGTAGAGCGGAATAGATCCGTCAAACAATCAAGACCGTAAAAATGACCACAGGGAGCGCGAATTTCGACGCCATCGATCTTATCGCCACAGATGATACAGTCGTTTTTTCTGTGGAATGGGAGTTGTTAGAAGGACCATCTGTTGGAAATATGAGAGCATACTTGGCTGGCTTGAATTTGGATACCGAGTTTGAAGGGGGAGTAGGGAGATAAGGTCGAACACCACTTGAAGAGGAGGCTTGTCTAGAAGTGGCGTCGTCTCTGCTCAAGATTTCAGTCAATCAAACATTCTTTAAAATATATGTATTCATACTCTTCAGAATCTTCATCTGTTGAATACTGATTCCAGAGAGAGTGGGTCGTGGGGGAAGGTGCTGGAGCAGTAGTGCATCCTTCCGAGAGAGCGACAGCGAACTGTCGATCACGAATAGCAGCAACCTCTGCTGAAGCAAAATCTCTCAAGATCCTTCGATCTGTACTCAACGCCGTATCGATACTTTTCGCCAAGACTGCATCTTGAGCAACTCCAAGTAAAGAGTTCGCTTCCTCTGCGAATAACCGGAATGCTAGTTCTTCGTCGGAAATAGTGGCACCGGCTTTAGCTTTTCCTTTGCGCTGCGAGCGAATGTTGTCGATATCCTCTAACGCCAGAGAGGCGATTAGAGCAAGGGTTTCTTCGTAGTCAACGTCGGTGGAGGGAAGAGCCATTGGGGAGTGGATGGCTGCGGAAACGAGAGCTAGCACGGTTTTGTGCTAGCTGCGGTAGAAGCAACCTGGTATGGTTGATATCAATGATTAACAAAGGATCTTCCACTGCTGTTTACAGGCATGCGAGATGAGAATAGGAAGTTGAATTCGGCGATTGAGAGGTGCGCATATGGTGTAGAGTTCACAAAGACAGCTTTCGGAAGGCGTGCGACCTAGAAACTGGAAGCGATAGCGAGATATCTGAATCGGAGCATCTATCAAGTCTGTCGAAGTTTAGACCTTCCCCTAAGACCATAAAGAACCAGATTCAGGGTACCCAGCGACTCGACCTGGAATCGATGCAAATGCAATGTCAGTTTTTTTTGAGAGGCAAGATAAAGAGCAACAAGTGTACTTACTTGGTCACCTTAAGTGCAGGATAGACTATAGTATTTAAGTGAAAGTCGAACTTTGCTACAAACGTTCATTAGAATGGACGGGCCGGGGCGGACGGAGGATGGCCGGGGCTAAAGACAGTAAAGGCCGGAAAATGACATCAGTTTGTATTGGAGACTAGAATTTGTTTTGTATCTGGATCAAAAGCGACTGTATAGCGTCATTTCGTGTGCAATTCAGTCCCAAACAAAAGTTGTTCAAAAGCAGTCTTCCCATTTGTTCCTGCGCTTTACTCTCAACAACAACCTCCCGCCGATATGCCACACCACGCTCCCTCAGCACCAATACTCTACTCATTCTCAAATCCAGAGGAGCTCGTCGACGCTCTCTCACATTTCATTGTCAAGGCCCAGAAGGAGGCAGTAGAGAAGAGGGGTAAATTTACCGTCGCTATCTCAGGCGGTTCATTACCGCAGTTTCTCAATGGTTTGATTGGAAAACCCGGGGTCAAATGGGATAAATGGTATGTCGCGATTGTACTGATCTGCAAAACCTCTATTCAAACCCTCGTTTCGCTAGGCAAGTCTTCTATGCAGATGAGCGAGTTGTCCCACTCGATCATCCAGATTCAAATCACAAGCTTTGCATGGACAAACTCTTCTCTAAAGTTCCCATCCCTCCCGACAACATCCATGCCATTGATTACTCTCTCAAAGATGATCTCGAAGATCTTTCAGATGCTTACGAGAAAGAGCTCATCCACGAATTCGCGAACAAAGACTCTGCTCGTTTCCCCATCTTCGATCTTATCCTTCTAGGCGTCGGTCCGGATGGACATACAGCATCCCTCTTCCCCAATCATCCTCTCTTGTCAGAAGAAGACCGATGGGTTGCATACATTGAAGACAGCCCCAAAGAACCACCGCAGCGCATCACTCTCACATACCCTGTCATTAACCACGCTTCACGAGTCGCATTCGTTGCAACAGGAGCGGGGAAAGCTGACACTCTCAAGACTGTTCTAGACGAACCCGAAGCAGGCTTACCAGCTTCGAGAGTTCGACCCATTACCCCAGGACAGGTGTTTTGGTTTGTGGATGATGCTGCAGCATCAAAGGTCGAATACCCGAGGACCAAAATGTGATTATGGATATGGACTATAGGAGTAGGAAGTAGTATCACAAGAGGTGTAGGATTTGTTATGTCGTTGATTATTGTTCATTCATATTATCTTCACTTGTTGTATGCAACATTCGCACCATCCAAGCTTTATTGCTAATTGATGACCAGTTAATTCACAAAAAACAAGTGATATAAGTCCAAACACCATTTCTAACCTACACAACCTACACTTCATCTGATCGCTTGGGAGTATTCGTCGCAGGCGATTCAGCTACTGTGTTTGATTCAGGAGCAGGCCCAATGTGCTCGCTAACGCCAAGCTCGGGAAATAGGGTCACCACGACCAAATCCAAAATGTATACAAGCAGATGCGCATTGCATGCTTGAGATGAGAATGGGTCCAGCATGCAGGAAATCGTGTAACTGCGAGATGTTGATGTTGGTCCAAATAAGGGAGCCAATGGAGCTATGATAAAGGAAGAACGATCAGATGTAATTCTCCGAAGGTAACAGCCAGAACTAACTGGGTATGTAGCCTTCCAGCCGTCGGGTCAATGTCTTCCGCAGTTCAGCTTGTTCTTCGGGTGTGGGGTCTATCGGAGGTGGTGCAGGCCAACCATCAGGAAATAGTGCACGCCTCGCAGATAGCACAAGTTTGGAAACGGACGAAGATGATAAGATGTGAGTGTACAATAGGTATGGGAGCAACCGAGATAAGAAAGGAGACAGAAGCGTTGCGACGAGAGACAAAATATGCGTAGCCGCGAGAGATATAGAGCGTGCAAGGTGGGTATCTTGAGTAGAAGATGGCGTAGGTAATGGAGGGGATATCAGAATACTAAAAAGTTGGAGAAAGCCATGGGTATAATTAGGAAGTTGAGGTGATATAGCTTGCGACGATGCAACATTGGAACGCTGAGAAGATGTTGAGGTAGTGGATGTGGAAACCTTCGATTGCAGGTCTGGGGATTCGCGCCCTTCGGATAATGTTCCTGGCAGGGTCGATTTCAATGATACGGTATCATCATCGGATTCAGATGCGACAACGTTCTCTGTTACTGATACCTGAGGTTTGCTGACAAATGTGGGAGGTGTTTGATTGACTTTCTTGATTGTCCCGACAGTTTGCCTGTAAGCATGAAGTAACGCGAGACAAAAACCAGATATTGATCGTATGGCGGACAAAAAGAAGATAGCGAGCGCTTGGAACGAGACATTGAATGAACGACGACGCTGTAATAGAGGCCTATTGATCGCAAATTCAGCTTCGTCTATAGTACCAAGCATCTGGACGTAGAGGACAAATTAGTTATTTCGAGGTGGACCACACATTTCACATACTTCGTTGCCATCTGAGATGGGTTTCTCCGGACCCATCAAATCGAGGATCGTCTTATGGATGAACCATGGTTGAGTGACTCTTGGAATTACACCTCCAATGAGAACCTTCACCACGATCTCTCGGATGATATATCGCTCCGACTCAGGATCATAATCTTCGTGGGGCATGCATGCCTTCAAGACATGATCTACAGCTTGCCGAATGTAAGCTTCGTCGACCTTGCCATCGGAACTTACAGCCATATGTGGCTGCATTTGGTGGAATAGCTGCTTCAAAGAAGCAGCACCACCAGAAGCGTAGGAAGTATGGAGCTTGGATTGAGCATTGCGGTAGTCAACTATGTGTTGGGTCAAGATAGCTGGGAGATCGAGAAAGACCAAAGGGGATAGGTCGGTAGTCGTGAGTCGAGTCTCAAAGACTCGGAGAACATGGGTGAGGACAACGGTGATCTGGGGTAAGAATTCCTTGTCATATCGTGTAATCTTGGTCCACCACGGGTTAACGTATGCACGCAGTGCTATGGCGATAAAGTCGTACAGTTCGGCATCGAGTTCTGGAGATGAACTAGAAGTTGTGAGGAGTGGTGGAATGCCAACATTCGGTGATAGCTGGGGAAAGAGAAGACGACGTGCAAGAGTGGAAGGTCTCGACGTTGTTTGCTTGACGGTGGTGGCCGAGGACTTGTCAGCGATGGAGGAAGAGAAGGATTGAATGGAGCGGGCAGGCTCTCTGCGACCAGCACGAGTGGAGGACATCAGTCCTGCAGGTGAATGGTAATTTGACGACATCTCCTTATCCGGAACGAAGTCGGTTACGTAAGAATGTTGCAATGATGACCGGATCGGGATGACAGTGTATTCGTCGAGGAGATGAACGCCGCTGTGGATGAGGAATCAGGTACGCGGCGGCGGCGCACGGTAGAGAGAGGCCGCCCCTCTGATCCGCAGTGCAACTCTTCTTCTCCATATTTTCTGCGTCGGCTCGGACGCGAGGGTGCTCTTGGCCTTCTTCTCGTCAAAGCTTATTGTGAGTTCCTCGTTGACATCACCACCAGCTAACTGTTCTTACACTGACCACCATGTTCTTCAGATATTCCTGCACTCGTTGATGCAGCCTGCCGCTCTTTTTCCTCGACATTCCTTCGTTTCTCAAGATTGACTATGATTGCAGTCCCACAAAACAACATCGTATCTCCGCACATTCTTCCTCGGGACGACGGTGGGGGAAAGCTCTCGACCCCTAGTATCATCGGCATTGCTATCGCATGTGGGTGCGTAGGCATACTTGTCTTCACTCTCTTCCTTTGGCGTCTTCTCGCCCGCTGTTGTCGCCCAAGGAAGGCTACCCCTCTCCCCCCCGTACAAGCACTGTCACATCACCGAGAACAACAGCTTTCTGCCCTCGAGTTTTCTGGGAATAGGCCTACAACTTGGGTCGACCTTTCACCTAGTCCACACCATCTTCTTCACTCGGCTTCTAGTGACGTCTCCTTGCTCACAAGTTCTGCCAAGCGCAAGAGTAGCTTCTACACCGATGAAGGGACTACCGCAGAAAGCGCATCTTCGTTCCCCTCCCCTCTGTCTATTTCCGACCCCAGTCTACCACCTCCACATCCGACTTTCTTTGGCACTATGTCCAGTGTTAACACAGCTTCATCGAGCACAATACATTCCGATCACTCCGGTGATTATACTTCCCCTTCTCCCTCTCCTTCCACACCTCACTCGGAGAACACGTCCGCGGTCCAACCAGTTTTCAACCGTTCTCCGCTTGTATCTCAACTCCCCTCCCGTCCTGTCTCTCGTTCACGGTCGCGCCCAGTGTCAATGGTTTCTATGACACCCAGTCACAGCTATCGTCCAACGATTCGTGGTGCCCCTCACGGACCGCTTAGCAACGTTCAGATCGTGCTACCCACACCACTTGCGCCTCAAGTATATCCATTCATGAATGAAGGTCGTGCGAGTAACTACTCGTTAGGTCATGTTCCATCAGCCAGATCAAGCATGCTGGTTGATCAATGGGTAATGCCCAATCGTGACAGCGCATCCGACACTGGGCATAGCACACCCTCAGGTCAGTAGTATCACTATGGAAGAATCAGGCCTTCTCTTACCTTTCAGTACATTTCAGCCATGCGAAGGACATCGTGGAATTCATCTTTCCGGCATAGTACTTATGCTCCTTCTTCTTTCAATCCGTCTGGTTCTCCTCACAACCGACGGTCACGCTCCCAACCACGGACACCGGTCGAACGAGACCCTCGATTGGCGAACTCCTCGTCCACGTCTTTAAATGGACGTTCATTCCCTGATGTCAGTGAACGTCCAGGTCTCCCCCGAGTCCCATCTGCTCCATTACTATCAATGCAACAGACTGTAGACGAGCATGGAAGATCATCATCATCACATTCAGGGTCAATCACCTCTTCCCAAGCTCCAAGTTCAGAGATACCAGATCATTTACTGCGATCCAAATCAAAGACGCTTAGGAAACCAAAACCAGCCAATGTATCATAGATAGTTCATACTATACCTGTACCCGACCTATCCTCTTCGCACTTTCTTTTTGGGTTATGTGGTGCTACATTCTTTGTCCTCACTCATCACCTGTTCAACTCATAGTAATTCTCATAACACACGCATAGCATACTATCTCATTCACCACACATGCATGTCACATATATAAGGTCTTGAAATTGATTTTATAATCCAGACCTATATCTCTCATTTCTACTTTTATTGCAGTATTTATACTACAGTAGTGAAGTAGTTGCACATACACTATCTTTTTAGATGATCTTCAAACAAATGTATGATCATGATATGTATCTCTTTCACTCTCAAGCAAACTTCACAACAGAAGTAAAAGTAAAATTTGAGTCCCCAGTGAAATATTAAAACATTATCACGAATCCAGGAGAATGTGATTCTGCGTAAAGTACAGTAGTTGGTGGAATGATAATCGCAGAATATATCGAAAACACAACACTATACAAAAGACGTAATTTAATAGAAGGCTTTCATAGCATTCCAAAGCCATCATCATCACCGCCCCAACCTGCAGCAGGCTCTTCCTCGTCTAGCATATGATGTGAATCCTCTGGTACGGTAGAAGCAGGGGTCGGAGCATATTCTGTTCCCGATGATGCCGGAGCGACTTCGCTACTCTTTGTCGAAGCTGGTTTAGTGCTACTACTTGATGGAACGGTGGAAGATCCTGTGAACCAAGATACTTGAACAGTTCCAATCGAAGGAATATTCGACCCCTTTGCCAAACCCTTTGATTCATCAAGTCAATGAAATGAAACTATCGGTTGAAGATGAGGTACACTTACCTGCTCGGCTGCAGCACGAGACTTGAACCCGACAATAATATCGCCAGAATCTGTCGCTTCGGCGGAATCGAGTTGCCCAATAGTCTGCAACAGTATAATGTTAGATTGACCGTGTTAATTTGTTGCTAAGGATGTGACTTACTGTGTACCATTCTCGAACAGTCTCTAGATTGTCCGAGGTGACACCCTTGACGAGCAAGGATTTTGGACGATTGTCGAGTTTCATACTGGTCCTAGGAGGGCCACCTCGCATGGCACCCCGATAGAATCCCCGGGCTCCGCGACCTCGCGCACGATATGGTCTGTAGCTGCCGCTGCCACCAGAATATGGAGTGTCTGAGACTTCAGCGAGCCCAAGACTAGCAGCCTGTTGAACAACGTCAGAATGGTAGGATATATTAGCATACGTTGAATACTTACTTCGGCTTTGAGTTTCTCAAGCTTCGCTTTCAGCTCCTCAGTACTCTCCTCTCCTTCACCATCTACAGTCGTTGTAGCATTGTGAATTTCGAGCTCTTTGTCGAGACGTTCTCGCTCCTTGAGCTCTTTTTCTTCAACATGTGGAGTATGTGACCGTCGTGAGGAACTGGAGAGTTGTGGCGTTGCCTCTGGTAGTGGTGAAGAAGAAGCAGGTGTGGGTGTTGGTTTCATTTCTTCGTTTAATTTCCGAAGACGTGCCATAATAGTCTTCTTCTCTTCACTTGAGGCGGTAGATAGCTTTGTCATGAGTGCCTTTTGTTCTGCAATCTGCTGTTCTAGTAGTAGTTGTTTCGCAGCTAAAGCTGAAGAAACGGAAGGCGTAGATGATTTTCGAGGGGGAGGAGGGGTAGAGGTTGTAGGCTCTCGGGGATTGGAAATCTTCTCGACAAGCGGGGCAGATGCAGCCAACATTCTAGTACCTAGCTGCCCATGTCCTTCCATAGGACGATGCCAGAATACCTTGACGAACCGATTTCCAAAGACCGCATCTTCTGACTTCCATGCTGCATGAGCTTCATCATGATTCGCAAAGCTGACTAGAGCTTTCGCACTATTGGAATCCACGGCAACATTTGTTACAGTCCCGAATTTTTTGAACCAGTCATTGATAGCCCCAAGGCTAAGCTTATCTTCTGGGATCTTTTCAACAACAAGGGTCTTGTCGTTCCTCCGCTCAGGCCGGAAACTCTGCACATCACCGCTAAAAGTTCCTCGTCCTCCACCACGCGGCCGGTGAGTTCCACGTCCATTAAGTTGCAGCGACGCAGGTCCGGCCATGTCCACGTCTACTGCAGCTCGTGATGCTTCAATGAGACCGTTCCTTAGTATCTCTGCCTGAGCACTGGATTGAACATCCTGCATACGTTCTTCTGGAGGCACTTGTGGTGTTAGGTCTTGAATGACTGGTAGTTCTCCAGGCTTTCTCGCCATTAAACTACTTTCATCTCCGTGGCGCATTATTGAGGGACGGGGGTTAGATAATCGACCACCACCCATATTATTCTGTATCGGTCGCATGTCCATCCGTTCACGGGGATCGTACGTATTGTTTGCTCCAGGAACATTAAAAGGCATTCCATTGGGCATCATAGCCATGAAAGGTACGGGATGACTTTGCAAAGACCCTGGCATACCGGGGAATAACTGCGCAGGTATCATGGCATCCTCTCCATGGCTGTATTTGCATAGCGCACCTCGAGCACAATAACCCGTATCTACAGAATATAATTAGCCGCTACGAGATTGAGATTTTAAAACCACGTACTGTGATAATCTCGACAGATTCCTCTGTTTGGTGGACGATATCCCCGAGGAACCATTTGTGCCCCATTTACGCCCATTTCACCATCACCGTTCATCCCCCCATCTGTATAATCCGATCTTCCCGGAGGAAGCATCCTCCCTCCTCTCTCTCCTCTGCCTCCCCAAGTACCTCGTCCGTCCTGTCGACCATATCGAGAATATTGACCTTCCTGACTCAGCCGAGGTCCTTTAGAGGGACGCAAATCACGATCGTCATGGTCAATACTTCGTTTTCGACCTCTTCCAGGGGAGGTGTTATCTGTTGGTGTCATTAAGGCGTCGAGAGGTATAGGAATCCCAGTGTCTGCCGAATCAAGAGCTAGAGGACCTTGTGGAGGTGTGTTGGATGAGGAGTAAGGTAGATATGATCTCGTTCGCAAGGCAGTGAATAATGTGTCCAGAAACGATGCAGATTCTATAGTAAAATGAGTATTTATATTACGTTAGGAACCTCGACTAACATACCTTTCTCAAGAAACTCTTCCAGCTGCAAGCCCATCTCCTTCCGAAGCTCTTGTTCCGGTGCATTGTGTTTCAACAAAGCCAGTACGTAGTCAGCAAGGGCTCCTGGTTCGGCATCACATCTGCCAATCCACAGTGTTAGTACAAAGAAAGACGAAAAAGGACAATTCATACATTGGTTCGAGCGTTCTGATGAGCCATGACTTGAGATGAACAGTATTTTCTGGTTGAAACAGCATGAAACAAGTATTATCGTAGCGTTCACGACTAGTAAGGGTTTCTGGTAAGGTCAAAGGGAAAACAAGTGGTACTGAGTGGTAAGCGTTGGAGAAGAAGGTTTGGTAGTTTGTCAGTGTCACTGCAAGACTGTACTCGCACAAATTGTTTGTGGCCTTCGCCACGTGCAATAGACCACATTTGGCGATCTCGTGAATGAGATCTTTGAGGCGCCCGCATACATCCTTGAAACTTCGATATTTGCAGACTTGGTTCAATCAAAACGGACTTCAACAAATATTAATATTACAATGCTCGTCACGTCGGAAATACGAGGAAGTGCATTAATTTCTATGGGTTGTGTCAAAACGTCCGTACGCATTGACAACCTTCACAGTTACAATCCAAACCAGTTTTATGTTATGCACGGTAGGCAAATCATCAAATAAAATACTCTCTAATATACTCCTAGTAGGGCTCTCCATTTGGACAAGGTTTACGGGCAATGGTTCTGTACAGTACATATGTCCCCAGGTTTAAACACAGCTTTCTTGGTCAAAGCACTGCGACAGGTTTCGGGAAAATCCAACCTCGAAATTTGAAGCTCTGAGTTTCATTCCTCTGACCACATCCATGCCAACCGGGGACCTATGAATATGAGCGTGCATATCCAACACATCATATAGACACGAAAGTATACAGCAGTTGATTGGGCCCTTCACTTCTGGCTGATGTCGGGTTTAACAGCGAGGGTGGACAACCAGAAGAAACCGATCAAGAAGTTCCCGAGTCAGATTGATGAATAGGTTGACTCGGGAACCGCAGCGTGGTCCAAAACGTGAGAACGTCGTTGAGATATAGCCCGAAGAGGTCGCCAGAGGTTGTCAGCAGGGGTGGTGCAGTATCAGGGGATGGGAACATATGCAATGTTGACATGGCATCGTTCGATGTTCTGCCACCAGGTAGGGTCCCTGTCCCTGTAAGAGGGGGGTCATGTCAATTTGCGATCATCCTCGCTGGTGGCCGACGACAGCGATGAACGAGGAGATGAATCGAAGCAACGATGCCAGAAAGGTTGCCTGATCATGATAGATATCGCCGAAGAATAGGACCAAGTTATGTAGCTTGAGTGTCAAGTTATCCTTCAGTGGTAGAGTGATATACAAACAAGTGAGAAGAAGCCAGGGTCCAGCATTACGAAGTGGTCTGTGGATGTCGAGGATACAACATAAATTACATTGAAAGAACTCCGTTCAAGTTATCTTTGTGTTTCGTTGACTTAGATGATAATCAGAGAGTATGACCTGCGAAACAAGGTAACGAGAGAGGAGCAGAACAGTCGGAAGAATGAGGGATGACCCCGAAGGCATGCGCAGAGTAGAGGGAAGAAGAGGAGAGGAGGCATTTGCGCCAGGTTGATTGATCTCTTGCTTTAAATACAGCTGATCCCATATCAACGAGCACTTTCTGCCGGTCGCAATATTGCCATTGGCTCGGGCGATGCCGACAGTTCCCACGAGGTTACTGTACTCGTACTTTTTGAATTTCCTTCACCGATGGCACGGCCGGTTTCGACAATAACTGCAATATTTTAGACCTTTTTGAAACCTGCAAAGCTGGTTGCGTTTAAATAGTAGGATTTACGAGTTAGAATACGATTCAGACGCAAGGAACTGATATCTACAGCTCTTGAATATCTCTCTTTACCATCGATGCAGGAACTGCCAGCCAAAGTTTCGTTTGATGAGCAGCCACCTTGACACCCTTTACCTTTCCCTTGAATGTACCAAGATTCTTTCCCCAATTTCCTGAGTCATCCTTTTGCCATAAATCGGTGAGAACCCAGGAGTCTTGCTGAGCAGACTTTCCCTACACTCGAAAGTCAATACATCGTATCCCGATTCCCAGCTCGTATTTAAAGAGACAATACTCACATAATCAATGAAAACATCACTGAACTCGATATCCCAGCTGACTGTTTTAGGAGATGTGTTCAGAACCGCAATGACCCATTGGCTATGATTGATATCGGTCAGTATATTGAATACATTTCAGATGGATGCGTGAGATTACGAGTCAACAAGTGAACCCGTCCATAGGGAGATGTCACCACCCCCCTTCAAGGGGACTTTCCAGATTCTAGATGCAGGTGAACCAGCTGGATCCTAATACTTGAGTCAATGGCACGAAAGCTTATAAGCGAGACTGCGATCATACTTGGTTGAGAGCAATCACAGCTTTGTTGGTTATGATGCTCAAAGTTTCTTCGGTCTGTTCAATATATGGTGAACAAAGATTATAAACTGTCAATCAATCTGAATTTCCTACCATGTTCGTTATGTCATTCCCCAAAATGAGTGGGCTCTTGAGAATACTCCAGAATGAGAAGTGAGTGACTGTTAGAAGGGATTGTCAAGCCTTAAGCCAAAAGGTTTGCTATCAGAACTAAAGGATTATATCATACCATATTCATCGAATGTCATCCCACCATTGCCAACTTCCAGCATGTCAAGATCATTCCAAGCACCTTGGTGAGCCTTCTGACCGAGCGGTGCTGCAAAGTCGATGATACGAGCCATAGCACAGTCTAGAGATAATAAACCGCATTTAATGCATGATGAAGTAAGGAATCAATGTCGCGTGCATACGAAATCCGGCAAGCTTGCAATCCAACATAGAGGTACACGGACATCTATCATCATACCTGTCGAAGTTCTAGATTTTTATTTGTTAGCACTGTTCTCTGCATGACATCCGGACCTACATCGTAGATATCACCAGAAATTCTCCAACTATTTGCGATTGTCTTCGAAAGCACATTAGAAAACTGGACTCGCAGCTTCAAGATAAAAGTAGTCGGACGACACTCACGGATGCGAAGTTCCACGGGCCGTCTTCACCCCAATTGCACATGGAATAAAGGATCGGACGACCTGTGGCATTCAAAGCTCTTGACATGTTTGCGTATCTTTCAAATGAGATTCTTGGAGTCCCAGCAAGACCTTCGTTGTAACAATTGTCGTATTCTATGACAGAAGAGTTAATCGGCCATAGTGCTCTTTATGAGCAGCTTCACTCTGGCATACTGAGATAGTCTACGCCCCATTCAGCATACGTCTGTGCATCTATGGTTTCAAATCCTAGAGATCCGAATTTCCCGCCGCAAGTATACCTGCAGATTCGACTTGTCAGTCATGGAATACTATTCATCATTGCTGACCCTAACTGACACACCAGCGGAGCTGTATATGCCAAACTAACATCAAGTGAAATTCAGAATTAATATCACAGCAGCTATATCATAGGTAGAAGACGACGTTACCTTTAAACTCATGTTATGGATTTGGTCGGAAAGATCCTTGATTCCATTCGGGAACTTCTGAGGGTCTGCTACTGGAGCTCCTGTCGTGGGGTCCCTCGCAGGAGCTTGCCAACCTGATTCCAACACAAAAACTTGAAGTTAACATTTATTCAAATTACGAACACAGTCCACTGACAGTCGTCCATAAGAACATCTATAGGATGAAATCAGCTTCCCCGTATATATACCAGATCAATATTGTATGAACTCACAGTTGTAACCCAACTGCGGGAGATTATTTGCAATCATTGCCTTCGCACTGTTGAGTATGGTTGCTTCACTGATATCACATCCGAAATGGTTCCAAGTATTCCAGCCCATTTGAGGGGTCAGCGCGAGACCATTATTTCCGGCATTTGCATAGCTTGATAGGAGTGAAAGCACCCCTGATAAAAGCAACAAACTCATCCACATACCCAGATTTACCGAGGGCGGTTGGGTGAAGGAAGTGGATATTACGCCAAGTCTTAGAAGGTTCCTATATTTATGTCGTTTCCGACTTTTGGAGGCCGCGGACCATGCCGTAAGGAGCATGAGCAACTAAACACACATGTCACCGAGCGGACCGCAAAGAGATCAGCAGCATAGCAAACTTGATATAAGAACTCGTAGGAAACATCGAAATCAGAGAAGTTCATGGAGAAGCTAAACGGACTTAAAAATACCTCTCAACAATGCCCATCACGAGGTCGCGACGCGATGTCTCGTGATGTAGTACGATACAAATCATGCACTGGAACCAAGGTGTTTATCGTAATATCAGAGGTGTAGTTATTCTTTCGGAAAAGCTGCCCTATGCCAAGCATGTCCAATATATCTCTAAGCTTTATTCTTCAATTTCAAGCCAGGAAGGCTAAACATCTGTGGCAAGTATGTCTTAACCAGAGGAAAGGAAACATACAGCTGATCATAGAACGTACCTCAAAGATGGTCTCAGCAGGAACACCCCATCCACGAACACCTTCAACGCGATTATCCATTCTAGTACCTAGCATCATACCTACAACCGCGCCACTTTCTTCATCTATGATAGGTCCTCCGCTTGAACCTGGTGTCGGTAATGGTTTAAATAACATATGGGATAAGGCATCGTATGTTCCGGGCTAGAGTCAACAAGACAGAGGTCAGTTCACAAACGACAATTATTTCCAGATGATAATAACTACTTCGGCTTCCCTTCCAGCAAAGTCCCTATATCCTAGCACGGTACCTTTCACCCATTTACTCCAAGTCCCACCAATCCAAGGTCTCCAACCTTCTTCCTCGGGCATCTTGTCTACAACGAAATGAGCTCTGATAGCAGTACCTGGATGAACAGGGTAAGGAGAAACCGGTAGTGATCTCAAAGCGGACTTGGAAGGTGATGAAAGAGAGAGAAGGATTAGGTCCGACTTGTGTAAAGCAGATTGTATTCCTGTTACGGGATAGAAGGAGTCTGAACCCGAAGGAGAATTGGAGATCACGAAAGAGCCTGATTTAGTCTTCTTGGAGGTAGAAGATGATTTGGGAGAAGTAAGTAGGACGGCCCCTTTGTCGGTAGGTAAGAGAGAGGACATCAATGATGAATGTCGAATCTAGTAGATGAATGCACAAGCAATATCCATGAGTAAGAATGGTCTATGAAGCGAAGGTCTGTCTGAAGACTTACCTCTTCGAGTGTATGTGCACATGTAACTACAATAGCATCGTCTCCGTTGGCAGAGGAGTCGCTCCCAGGTCCAGATGTTGCGTTCAATGCAAACCCGGAGCAGATGGTTACTTTATGTTCAGACCCATGTTGTAACGCATGAGCAACCATGAACACCGATTGATTTGCATCCTTGAAGCTCAACTTCCTCTCTGTAGTTGGACGCGACTCATAAGGTAATGAAACACCTAAGACATTACCTGAATTATCTATATATTGTTCAACGAGAGCAGGAAGGGATCGCGAGGTCTGATCGAGAGTTGCGAGAATGCGACTGTTGAATGCAGATGCAGGGGTTGGCGAAAACGGAGGAGCATTTATAGGAAGTTTCGGAGGTTTTCCAACATATGTTGTTGAACCTACTGTTGCATAGCTCTTGCGTAGAATTGTATGTTTGAGAGTTGGAGATCTAGCAATTCGGAATACCATGGAGAGATGTTGGTCATTTCGCAAGTCTCGCTTGAGATAACTCGAGATAATTCCTCCTTTATGCGATCTAACCGGCGGCAATTTTTATGCAGTATTTCAATCACAAATGCATCATACACTGACTGGAACATCTCTGGATGTATAGGTTGGGCAATATACTAAGCAACAAAGCAAAAAAATTGTTTCTAAATGCAAGCAAAGCACTATCCAAAGAAACGAAAACTGGACGAAAATCAAGGACATGTAGTTAGTGGTTGATCTTTCATTCTTCCGTGACTACGACACTCCAAGGATGAGGAATAGCACCTGACTGGATACCAGAAAGTTGCTTCCATACAGGTCGCGAGACGGGACCCATACCATCAGGACCAGTTGGAATGTGAATATCTTCACCAAGGTATCCAATTCTATCAACAGGGCTGATAACGGCGGCAGTTCCTATAGGAAGGGATCAGCGTACGCATCAGGGTGAACATAATAAATTGCAAGTACATACCAGTGCCAAAGAACTCGACCAATCGGCCTTGTTTAGACGCGTCTTTTACCTCCTTCATAGTGATGGGTCGTTCGCTTACTTTGAACTTGCCTGGTTCAGGGAGACCTTCAAGCAGTGTCTTTCCTTCGGCGTGCTCCCGAGCAAGTGTCAATACAGAGTCTCGGGTCACGCCAGGAAGAATGACACCATCCAGAGGAGGAGTGACCAATTCCGTAACTTCATAGATACACCGATTCAGTTCTAACCCCCCATTATGCTGAAGAATGACATACCTCCATTTGCGTCCTTCAAGACAGCAAAGGCATTCATGGTACCCACTTCAGTGATGTGATGATCAGGCCCCCAAAGCCAGAGATTTTGTACGTAACCCTTCTTTGCTGCCTCCTTTTGAGCCACAACACCAGGGGCATAATTGGCACCGAGCTTGAATGCACCAATTCCTCCGGGACACGCACGAGTATATTCAGTGGTACCGTAGAGAGCTACAGGCTTAAATCCTTGTGGATAATAAGGACCAACGGGACTGCAGATAACAAACAACAAGGCTTCGGTTGGAGGCGCGATACCTAAGGCAGCCTGTGTCCCAACTGAAAACGCGAAGACGAGATTAATCGAAGTACAAAAATGGATGCGGTTGGAACATACTAAGTGTTGGTCGAAGATACAGAGAGTATCCGGGTTGATCTGGAATCCAATGTTTGTCAACTTTAATAAGTTGCTTCAAAAGTTCGATGACAGCGTCTCCATTGAAAGTCTACAGAAAAGGCTCAGATACACCAGCGACAAACTGACCATAACTTTACGTACGGGCAAGGCGATACGAGCAGCGCTTGTGTTCATTCGCTTCATGTTCATATCAGGTCTGAAAAGTGTTACTCTGCCTTTGGAATCCCTGTAGGCCTTCAAACCCTCGAATAAAGCTTGAGCGTAGTGGAAGACAGTGGCACTTGGCTCAAGGTTTAATGGAGCATCTAACACATTCATGAGAGTGATGAGTCTGTAAAGAGAGTATCGAACCAACAAGGTTGAATTTTGGGTACACCCCATCCATTTGATGAGGACCAAGGAATTGTCAGCATGTGGTCAGTCTAGAGACAGGATGAGCTGTATTGAAAGGAAAGCATTATTTGAAAATGAGACTCACAAATGTATGACCAAAGACGAGACTTGAAGACGCAGGGGGTTGCTTGGGCTTGTCTGTTTTGACGAATTGAAGTTTGGAAGGCTGCAAAAATTGTGACTTGTTTAACAGAAGGGGGAGTCAACACTGTGCACAAAAATGCACACCTCGATATCAGGCATTGAGGTGAATTCTCCCGTCATCGGGTCTCTGGTGACTGAAGAATTGTATCTTGCTTGTGAAAGCCATGACGAACGAGTAGAACGAAAGACAGTAGACCTCAGCAGTGAAGAAGAACGAGCGATGATAGTCATGTTCAGAAGCAAAGAATTGAAGAGCCCTCAAGCTGGTTACAAGAAGCAGTCAGTGGGTCAACGAAGGTTGTGACTAGTGTCCAGTGAGTCGACGTTCAGTATGATTGGTCGATAGTTGCCGAAGCTATAAGTTGCCGGAGTCACGCATTAATTGTCCAGCACGTGATCGTAGCTGAAGACGCGTTAAGCGAGGACGACAATGATTGTGTATTCTGATACAAGAACTAGCAGAAGACAGAAAGTTACTAGTATATAAGCTTTGAAAGATATATCAGAAATTTTCGCGTCGTGACGGATGCCAAGTAGCAATTACCGGCAGAGTACCTCTGTAAGCACAGTCGTAGGAATATTCAGACAGCCCGTGATTTGCTTACTACCATATGTTCTCAAGTGCGTCGGAAGTCTGTGAGAGATTGAGTGAGAGAGCAACGTCCGATAGGCCGCGATACGGCGATGGTATGTGACGCGATGGCTGACTTTGGTGTGAGCGTTTCGCTCACCGTGCACTCCCGTTGGCTTACTTGGGCTAATTGCTTGAACTGTATACACGCCTTTCGTACAGTAAACTGCTGACTCCGAATCCGATTCAAAATACTTCTCAGAGATGTTTTTTGAGCCGGTTTTCTATGTAACCAAGGAGACATTTCAGGAAGACTAGAATATTGAGATGACAGTCGTCGAGAATAAACATGGCATTGGAAAAGCCACAGTTTGGCCGACCAGAGAAGCCAGGGTAAAATATTCCCGCGGTCACCACCACGGACCGATGTAATCTCATCGACATCACTCCTTCCAACCTATGTAAGCCATCCAGAATCAAAGTCATTTCACCCCAACCTCTTCCCTCCCAACCACCATTGCCCTCACCAGACTCAACTCTATCCTTTCCACAATGTCTGCACCAACGTACGTGACCCCCCTTTATAGTCCTCATTGCTGCTCATGTTCTTCGAGACAGTGGTGATATTGGTCTCATCGGCTTGGCCGTCATGGCAAGTCCCCTTTCACGACTCCTAATACCGATATCTTCATGTCTTTCCACAGGGCCAAAACCTCATCCTTAACATGAATGACAAGGGCTTCACGGTCGTCGCATACAACCGTACCACTAGCAAGGTTGACCACTTCCTCGCGAACGAGGCCAAAGGTATGTGATATTGCCTTGCCAATCAGGCGCCGATCATATGCTAACACTTCGTGCCCCCTTCCAAAGGTACCAAGATCCAGGGCGCCCACAGTCTTAAAGAGCTCGTTTCCAAGCTCAAGAAACCACGTAAGATCATTCTCCTCGTTAAAGCCGGTCAAGCAGTCGACGATTTCATCTCCCATCTTGAGCCATTGCTCGAGAAAGGTGACATCATCATCGACGGTGGTAACTCTCACTACCCCGATTCCATTCGTCGCACGAAGGAGCTCGAGGCTAAAGGCTTACTCTTCGTTGGTTCTGGTGTATCTGGCGGTGAAGAGGGTGCTCGTTATGGTCCCTCCTTGATGCCTGGGGGTTCCCCCGCTGCTTGGCCTGCAATCAAAGAGATTTTCCAGAAGACTGCTGCACAGGTGAACGGTGAACCATGCTGCGACTGGGTCGGCGAGACAGGTGCCGGTCACTATGTGAAGATGGTCCACAATGGTGAGAAGTCTTCTCACGCTCTATTACTCTTTCAACCAGAGACTAATGAAGCGAGCGTTCAGGTATCGAATATGGTGACATGCAACTGATTGCTGAGGCCTACGATATTCTCAAGCGCGGTCTTGGTTCCACCGAAGACGAGATTGCTGAGATTTTCACGCAATGGAACAAGGGTGTCCTTGATTCTTTCCTCATCGAAATTACCTCAAACATCCTCAAATTCAAGGATGACGACGGCCAAGCCCTGGTTACCAAAATCCTTGACAAGGCTGGTCAGAAGGGTACTGGAAAGTGGACTGCTATCAATGCTCTTGATGCTGGTATTCCAGGTTTGTTTCCGCTGTTACGATTCTCAAAGCTTCGTTCCAATTGATACTGTTTATCAATAGTGACTTTGATCGGTGAAGCTGTATTTGCCCGTTGCTTGTCAGCCCTCAAGGATGAACGTATCCGTGCCAGCAAGGTCATTGCTGGCCCTCAAAAAGAGGAATTTAAGGGAGACAAGAAGCAATTTATTGATGACTTGGAACAAGCCCTTTATGCGTCAAAGATCATCTCATATACGCAAGGTTTCATGCTCATGCGTCAGACCGCTGGAGAGGTGCGCTGATGCAATGATCTCGATGCTATGGTTGTGGCTCTAATGATCATATTATACTACAGCTCGGGTGGAACTTGAACTACGCTGGTATTGCTCAAATGTGGCGTGGAGGATGTATCATCAAGAGTGTCTTCCTCGGTGACATCACCGCCGCTTATCAGAAGAACCCCAAGCTCGAGTCTCTTCTGTTCGACGATTTCTTCAACAAAGCTGTGCACAAGGCGCAACCAGGTTGGAGACGTATTGCGGCTCAGGCTGCTCTCTGGGGTATCCCCACCCCTGCCTTCAGCACTGCTCTGGCCTTCTTTGATGGTTACAGGAGTGAAATTGTTCCTGCAAACATTCTACAGGCTCAGGTAACTTACGATCTTGTCTCGTGTCTGTCTGCCCGCTCATGTTCATACATTATAGCGTGATTATTTCGGTGCACATACTTTCCGTGTGCTTCCTGGCAAGGAGAACGCCAAGCTTAAGGCCGGCGAGGACATTCGTACGTTCGCTTTTCACTCGCATGTTCACAGATTCTCACTTTCACGACTTAGACATCAACTGGACGGGTCGTGGTGGTAACGTCTCTGCCAGCACATACCTTGCATAATTTTGTATCGAATAAGCTGTTCGAGGGGAAGGATATTTGTTTGTACGATCGTGGTTTAGAGTCGACGGGATTTGTCGGCGGTCTTCGGATTATTGCAAGAAGGAAAAGGAAATTGGAAGTACGATAGCATGTATTGCGTTCTCTAGATTACATTGCAATGAAGTCAATGTGTTACTGCTTTTCTTGAAATCATACTTGGCAGGTATTATCCAAGTAGCACTGATTAGATGCATAAAGGTCCATATCAAATCTTGCGATCACAAATCATCGTCGCGTTTTTCTGTTCCGGAAAAGGAAACTTCGAACTTTCTCTAAAACTTTCATGTGCGGTATCCTCTTCTTATGCCAGAAGGCTTGCTCGGAGTCCGAGGTTGATGACAACCAACGTGAATTCGAGAGTGTCTTTGAAAATCTCAAAAAACTAAACGTCGCCCGAGGTGTGTCATAACACAGGTTTGTGACTCCACAACAGACAATCTGAAATAAATTCTTTTGACTCAAAGGTCCCGATGCGCATGATACTCTCAAATCTACGGCGAACGACCTCGCATTGACCTTCTTCGGGTCGGAATTACGGTTGAGAGGAAGCCATTATATTTCTCAACCTCACCGTGATCCCGAAGGAAATATTCTTTGCTGGAATGGGGAGGTATGTGACAATGCAAACTGCGTCTTCTCCTCACATCTGGATGCTCATATTTTTGTCACAGATTTTTGGAGGGATAGATGTTTGTATTTTATTTCTCTTCATTTGATTTATGTTAACAGTGTTGTTCCCTCCTAGGTTGCAGAAAACGAGAACGATGGCGCGAATCTCTTTTCTCTACTGCAAAAATCGACATCTTCGGAAGATGTCAGAAACATCCTGGGACGCATCGAGGGTCCGTGAGTCATCTCACATCACTTTTTCACCGACAATCGAAATGCTCACTTCCTATGCCCATTAGATATGCTATCGCATTTTATCACGTCAGTTCATCTCACATTCTCCAACGCAGTATGACGGAGTGATTAACTTGCCCCAGGGTTCTATGCGAAAACTTTTTTTTGCTAGGGATCCCCTCGGACGACGGTCTCTTCTAATCCACAAACCAACCCAAGATAATCCTAGGCTTCTACTAACTTCTGTTTCGGCTGGAGCACAAAATGTGTACGACTTGGAAGAACTCTCCACCGAATATATCTTCAGCCTCGATTTCGCTGTTATGGAGCACTCGAATGTGTGTGCTACTCATTCTTCGGAGTTAGTCGCTGTATCTGACAGTGGATTCATCAGATCGTGACAGACTTCAGTAAATTTGTTACCCCGATCCCGCGACAGGCTCCCGATAATTCCTTGCCTTTTGTCAGTACTGAATCAGAATACTCCTCGACTTTTCATTTACATCAATTATTATTGGTTTTATAGGCAGAACTTGCGAAGGTCAATCGGACTTTACCTCCTGCAGATTCACCGCTAGTTCAAGATCTGGACCACATCCCAGAACATCTGGTAGCTGCAGTTGGTAACTTTATTGAACACCTTGATAAAAGTGTGATGTTAAGAGTGAAAAATATACCTCAGGAACCGTGAGTGATGTTCCCTCTTTTACCAGGTCAATATATTCAAAGTTCCTACAGATCAGATAAGGGTAAAGCACGGGTAGCCGTTCTTTTTAGCGGTGGCATAGATTCCACTATGCTCGCATTTCTAGCAAGTCGGCGAGTCTGTCCTTCTACTAAAATTGCACAATATTTCCTGACGCCACAATTTCAGACATGCTGAACCAGGAGAACCAATTGACCTTCTCAATGTCGCCTTTGAAAATCCTAGAAAAATCCTTGTTCAAGCGGAAGGAAATATTGGCGGACTACCCAAGAGGGAAAAGAAACAGAAATTGAAAGATCGTGTTGATTATTCGAGTATTGATGTTTCCTACCATGTCCCAGATCGAGCGACTGGATTACAGGAAGTCGAGGAATTGCGACGGTTATGTCCTGATAGAACATGGAATTTTGTGAGTATAATCTTAGACATGGTTGTTTCATATCAAGCTAATTCTAAAAACGACCATACAGGTGGAAATCAACGTACCTTACGAAGTGAGAATTTTCTAACTTTTTGTTCTCCATCATGTGCTGAGGTGCTGAGATGAACAGGAATCTCAAGGAGCTCGTCAGACTGTCGAGGCATTGATGTGGCCCGGAAAGACGGTCATGGATCTCGTAAGTTATCTATTTCTGTACAAAGTCTTCTAGGTTTTTCTTTGGTTAAACTTCTTTCCAGAGTCTGGCTATCGCTCTCTACTTCGCTGCACGAGGTGCGGGGCAAATACGGTCCCATCCTGGTGCAGATCCTCATCCATACACTACTCCCGCTCGCGTATTGCTTAATGGGCTTGGCTCAGATGAACTGCTTGGAGGATATGGTAGACATCGTACAGCATTCAAGATGGGAGGCTGGCAAGCCATTATTGACGAGGTAAGCTGTCCTATGCCTTTAGAACAAATAGATTATTATAACTCATGATTGTTTTCTTCTCTAGCTTCAACTTGAGTTAGACCGCATACCTACTCGGAATTTAGGTAGAGACGACAGAATGATCTCTTCGCATGGTAGAGAAACGAGGCATCCATTCTTGTCCCTTTCCGTGGTGAAATTCTTGGCAGATTTGCCAGTACACTTGAAATTGGACCCAAGGCTACCGCCAGGTCTGGGGGAGAAGATGCTGTTGAGACTTGCAGCGAGGAAAGTTGGTTTAGTTGAGGCAAGTAGTAGGAAGAAGCGGGCTATGCAATTTGGAAGTCATTCTGCTAGGATGGGACCAGGTGAAGGCGATAGAAAAGGAGATTTATTACTTGGTGAGCATTGATAAGATCATTCTTTAGAAGTATTCATAGAGATTGTATCCGTACTGTTATATAAGTCTTACTGGTCAGAGTTGTAAATTCGACGATGGGAATTCGGAGCTTTTTGGTAGAGCGCCAAACAGCCGTTTGAGTGACGAAAGTCGGCTCACGCTTGGTTTGGTGTTCGAACACATTGGACTTGGACTGTAACGTTTAGCTTTTATTCTCCATGTCTGCTTCAGCTCTCAATCGTATTATCGGTGAATATCCTTGAAACTCATAGTTTATTCTTCTATTTAACCCCCTTGAAATCTCCAGTTCCAGTAGCTCTTGGAGCTGCTCTCATTAATGCGAGCATTTACGATGTGCCAGGGGGTTACCGAGCTGTTATGTTCGACAGGTTCGCTGGAGTAAAAAGTGATGTGAGTCGCTCATTATTCTGTCTGTTACTATTTGTGAACTCTAGCTGCTCAGGCAAAACCGGAAGGAACACATTTCCTAGTCCCATGGCTGCAACGAGCCATTCTCTATGACTGCAGAATAAAACCTCGAGTAAGTCTCTGTTCATGCATGAATCTCTGTCAATATATCATGACTCTTTTCAGAATATCTCCACCACTACCGGCTCAAAAGATCTCCAAATGGTATCAATCACACTTCGTGTTTTGTCAAGGCCAGACGTGGAGCACCTTCCAAAGATTTACCAAAGTTTGGGCATGGATTATGATGAAAGAGTCTTACCCTCAATTGGAAATGAAGTGTTGAAGAGTATTGTCGCACAATTCGACGCTGCCGAGTTGATCACACAGCGAGAGGTGGTGCGTTTGTCCACAACATAGTGAAAGATGTGGGTTCTTGAACACATTGTTTTAGGTCTCATCGAGAATTCGGGAGGACTTGCTTCAACGTGCTGGCGAATTCAACCTCAAGTTGGAGGACGTCTCTATCACACATCTGACGTTCGGAAAGGTCAGTGTATATTGCTGCTGCTACTGGTATCTACGACTAATGAACTATTCTAGGAATTCACACAAGTATGAACCATGAACCATATTTGCCCATTGATACTCTACTAATTCACAATTCATTCAGGCTGTTGAAGCAAAGCAGATTGCTCAGCAAGGTATGCATCACATGTACGCTGTTTTAACTTTCAGCTAATACTCCATTCTTAGATGCCGAACGGGCGAAATTCATTGTTGAGAAGGTAAGCAGTGGTGCATAAAGAATGGAACATGGCCTGACATCTGTTCACAGGCTGAACAAGAACGTCAAGCCGCTGTCATTCGTGCCGAGGGTGAAGCTGAGGCAGCCGCTACAATTTCGCAAGCTTTGTCTAAGGCTGGAGATGCATTCGTTGCCTTCCGCAAAATCGAGGCAAGCAAGGCGATTGCACAGTCACTTGCCAACAACCCTAACGTGACGTATATCCCAAGTGGAGGAGGAAATGTGTTGTTGAATGTACCGACTGACCGTCGACAGTAGATAGCACGACTTTAGCTTTATGTACTGTTGTCTTTAGTGAAGAATACAAACGTTGCTGCCACCACTACTCTTTTCGTCACTGTGACTTGATTTCTACCCAGATCTACTTATTAAGCGCTTACGTCTTAAAAAGATCGCAAAATTTGCAGTGTCTAGCGACTGCCATCCATGCTCTGTATCCTCTCAGAAGAAATATAAAAAAATCACACAGGGGACAATAGATATACGCTGTATTCCGTCAGACATTGAATGGTAGGAGTAGTCTTGTTGAAAATGAGCTCGAATGTTCTGGTACGGTCGTGTCGGAGATTGCCGGGTAAGGCTGAGAGCAAGAAACAGTGTTACTCAACTCTTCAAGACCTTTCACCATTGTCGTCTCTGACTGTCATATCGTCTCTGTCTGGTTTTCCTCTCTCTTCTCTTCCTATTTCTCTCTCTCCTCTCTCTCTCTCCTCTCTCTATATTCCTCTTCTCTGTCTCCATATCGGACTATCTCTCACCTTTTTCCCGGTGTCAATTTTCCTTGTTGTAATTATCGTCACCCATCGCCCAATCCTCTCGCGTGAAAACTCATCCCTTTTCCTCAGGCCTAACGATTTCTCTATATTCCTGAAGTCATGTCGATGATGAGTCCACTGTCAGCGGCTGAGGCCCCCGTGAGTGTAACGCATTCCTCTCATTTTTTTCATCATGCTGAACGTCATTCCTTCAATTCGTTCGTTCAGAGGAGGGCCCACCTTTATGTTGGCAATCTGAGCCCAAGAGTTACCGAATATATGCTTACAGAGATCTTCGCTGTGGCTGGCCCCGTTCAGCACGTCAAAATTATCCCTGATCGAAACTACCAACATGGCGGTCTCAATTACGGTTTCGTAGAATACATGGATATGCGAGCCGCAGAAACTGCTCTCCAGACTCTGAACGGTCGTAAGATTTTCGATACCGAAATACGCGTTAATTGGGCGTATCAGGGTCAACAAAATAAGGAGGACACAAGCAATCACTACCACGTCTTCGTTGGGGATCTCAGTCCCGAAGTCAACGATGAAGTCCTTGCCAAGGCTTTCAGCGCTTTCGGCACCCTCTCTGATGCGCGGGTGATGTGGGATATGAATTCAGGCAAATCCCGTGGATATGGTTTCCTCGCCTTCAGAGACAAAACGGATGCTGAACAAGCTATTGCTACTATGAACGGAGAGTGGCTTGGCTCCCGTGCCATTCGCGTTAACTGGGCTAACCAGAAAACTCAAGGAGCACCTGGCCCTCCCCCCGGTCGACCTGCTGGAGGTATGGGTGGTGCTCCTGCTCCCATCAATTTCCAAGGCGGTCCACTCTCTTACGAATCCGTCGTCCAACAAACACCCGCTTACAACACCACTGTTTATGTCGGCAACCTCGTTCCTTACTGCACTCAAGCCGACCTTATTCCTTTGTTCCAATCTATTGGTTATCTCTCTGAAATTCGTATGCAAGCCGATCGCGGTTTCGCTTTTGTGAAGTTGGATACCCATGAGCATGCTGCCATGGCTATCGTGCAACTTCAAGGTCAAATGGTTCATGGAAGACCCATCAAATGCAGCTGGGGTAAAGATCGTGCCGATGGCGGGACAGCCGTTAGCACAGGTTCTATGAGCCCTGCATCTGCCACATCCCCATATCCTAACATGGTAATGCACATGAACGAATTCATCTTGCTAATCGAAATTCTTTGCTGATTGCTGGTATGAAATTGTAGCAGATGTATGGCATGCCACAAGCCAACACTTACGGTCAATATGGATTTGGTATGTTCATTATAGGAATAGTTACTGCTCTCTCGTGACTGACATTTCTTTAGCACCTGCCACTGGTGCTCCAGGTGCCATTGGTATGCCTGCTGCACAGGCTGGCGCAACAGATCCCAACGCTGCTGTCGGGCAAGCCCCTCAATCACAATGGGGTGCTGCTGATCCTAGTCAATATTATTCTAACTACTGGGGCGGTGAGCAGCTTGGTTTCGAAAGAGCGAATTTGATCTAACATCGGATTGCAGGTTATTACAATCAACAGGCTACAGGCCAACAGGGCGTTGCAGACCCTCAGCATCAAGGTACTGCTTAATATTGCAATCTGTATTCTTCCCTCGATGCTCCTGTCGATACACTTTGTGCTGGATGTTTTTTGTCATTCTACAATGTGATAGTATGAGTTTATCATGTTTCTTTCTAAACGATGCATAATTATATTCGTTGATCTTGTCGATTTGATACGTTCCACTCTGAAAGATTGATATCTATCTCAACAAAACGCGAACATCTCTCGTTGGTGAGTTCTCTATGTTCTGCAAACGGCACAGACGGACACTGATCACCGGTGGTTTATCACACACAGGTGAAAGCTTTCACGGGCCGGGGAATCATCAGTATTGTGCATGCGTTCTCAAGTGAGTGACATATGATTGTAGGAATGTGTCAAGGTAAAATGTTGTCATCATCATGCGAATTGTCCGTCTGAAGCAGCTCCTCCAACGGCGTTTCCACTACGTGAGTTTCCTCCTAGGCCTCCCGTGTTACTGGCGGCGTTAGTGATGTTACCTGCGTCCACCTCGTTGGTCACGGTCCCGCCTCTGTCATCGCCTGCACTTCCAGTATAGGCATTTCCGCCTCCGTTAAGACGGGCAGGTGAAATTGCTATAATAATAACAATGTGTTGTGTAGTGAGTGTCTTGCTTATGATCAAAAGTTTTGTGAAAACTTACGAGGTGGTTGTGGCGCATTACCTCCTCCAGCTGCAGGGGCTGTAGCCGCTCCGGGTGCTCCAGGTGCTCCCGGGAATGCTCCTCCACCATCTCCGCCCTGATCGCCTCCACCACCTAACCCATTGTCAACACAGTTACCATCAAACCCGTCGACGTCGCCGTTGTTGATGTCACCACCGCATGCATTTCCAACTGCACCTGTAGCTGCATTACCTCCTGCGCCGAAACGTCCGCCTGTTCCTCCTCGTGCATTACCAGTGGTAGAATCGCCTCCCGCACCGGCCACATTCCCAGCGGTGTTCGAGATGGCACGTCTGAAGCGAGTACGGCGAGGACCGGAGTTTCCACCAGTGGCGTCGCCACTGGTTGTTGAGCCTCCAGCGCCTCCGGTATCTGCACGAATGTCGCACATTGAACATCATAACGATAAAATATCAGAAGCGATAAACTCACTGGAAGTCGCGTTCGTAATCTGATTCGTACCGACATTGTCGACATCTCCACCGTTGGAGTTGGAAGACTGTCCGGTATAAGCATTACCACCGGGTCCGCGTCCAGCTCCATTTCCTCCTGTGGCGGAACCAGAAACTGCAACACCTCCACGACCGGCGGCGTCTATGTGACCGTAAGTCGATGGATAGTTGACAGAAACGATCTGAAATCACGTACTGCCGCCCGTGTGAGACTGCACATCGGTGTCACTCTGAGACTCGTTGACAACGGTACCTCCAGAGACGTCGTTTGCTGAACCAGAGTATGCATTACCACCGTTGGTCTGATAATCTTCGGCACGTCGGGACAAGTCGAAGCTGTTGCGTTTATTGCGGGCGGCCTTTTCATTAGTGTTGGCGTTGGGAAGTGGCAAACCAGTATGGGATACACCAGAAACATCTGACGAAGGAACCCCCGACGGAACCCCCGACGAGAGTTCAGGAGATATGGGAGCGGCTGCAATGAGGGTTGGCCCGACCGCGGCGGCGACGAGAGAGAAGGTGAGGATAGGACTGCGCATGCTTGAGGATGTTGATATTAGAAGAAGCTAGAATAAAGGTCAGAAGAAGTCTGAGGCGAGAAACGGAACAGAGCTGCCTTGGTTTTATACCCTCGCTGCCACATTTACTCTCCGCAGACTCTTCGATTCAAGAAAACCTGCCTCATTTGGACGTTTTATATCCAAATTTGGCACTTGGTGTTGCTCCACGAGGCTCACAAGACGGTGTTCGTCCTAGAATGGACGTTTTATTCCAAAATAGGAAGGTCTTCTGAACCTTGGTGCTATATATAAGCGATAACAGGGCTAGGGCTGACGTCCACAAGTTCAACACATTCCTTTCTACCCCACAGTCACTACTGTACAACATCACTATGCGCAGTCTTCTCCTCACCTTCCTCATCGCTCTTGTCTTCACGCCCCTAACCATCAGTGTTCCCCTGCCTCCCGATGGAAGTTTGCAAGGTGCTTCCACCTATCATGGCATACAACGGCGTGCTGCGCGTACAATACTTTCCACGCCATTGACTGACCCAATATTAGACCCCAATGCAACCGCACGGAATACGCATAATCAAGCTCCATCTGGTGCCAATGGAGAGAGTGTAAGAAAACGAGCAGATGACAGTCAGACAGCTGGTGGAAATGCTTACACTGGGTCTACTGGTGACGTGTCCAGCGGAGATGTCAACAATATAGCCGGACCAAGTGGTACCATCACTAACAACGCCAGCAGTAAGTCGGTTTTTTTTAGATCACCTATCTCGCAGTCATAACCTCTCTGCAACATAGACAATATCCCGAAAGGTGGAACTACACAAAGTGGAGATGCTTCTGGTGGTGCAGGTCGAGGCAGAGGTCCTGGTGGAAATGCGTATACTGGAAGTACTGGTAATGCAGATGGCGGGAGTGTCAGCAACTTTGCTGGGACTGTTCAGAACATGGGTTCATCCAGTACGTGCAAAGATTTCTGAACGCGCCATAGAAACGGTACTAATATATCCTTCGTTCGCAGACAACGCTGGAGAGGGAGGCACATCTAAAAGTGGTATTGCCCGAGGTGGAAGCGCTTGAGTTGAATACGCAGCGCGCTCACATTCCTTCGAAGTTCTATATATGTTGCCCGGAAATTCTGTTTATCTTACTGCGAATGTTGATATACTTACAGAGCACTACGTCCCAATGCCAATGGTTGATCTCAAATAGTGAAATATGTTTAAATAGTAGAATAAATGATCGCAGCGAGTGATGCTGAGATAGTACAAGTAGGAGAATTGTAAGGTTACTACGCGGTCTTTTCGTTAGAATCACCTCCATACGCACAACCTGTCTCAGACTGTCCTGCACCACCAGCGTTATCTGAAAATATGGTCAGGGGGGAAGCTCAACGAATGTTGGAGACACTTACTGGAATCATAATTGAACATTCCGCTTGGAGATCCGTTAACGTCTCCACCGATCGCGTCCCCGCTGTTACCGCTGGAAGCATTGCCACCAGTTCCTCGTGAGCTGCTCTTCCCAGAAACTCCACAACCCGAGTTGGAATGTCCCCCAACCCCTGCGTTGTTGGAACTCATGTTTAATATCACTGGCATGCCTTGGTTCATTGTAGTATCTGGGTTATTGACAGCTCCTCCGTTCACGTCTCCAGTATTTCCAGTATGCGCATTTCCGCCCATGGTTTGGGAGTCGTCCATCCGACTGCATCATATAAGCTCGATATACTGAAAACGGGCAAAAGCATCTTACCGATAGATTGCCTGAAGTGCTCTCCGCCAGTACTTTTTCGGGTTGCTGGATGATCGTGGTCAGCAAGCCTGAGTTATGAAAAGGTCTGTCATTTACCTAACATCCCACTGCGATGAAGAGCTATTCTTCTGTCCACCCGGTAACGCTCTTGCGAATATTTCGTTTACAAGGCTTGTCGGTGAGAAACTACGGGATACCAACCCGCTGGATGGGCTGGCCACATTACCACCGGCGGGGGTATGATAAAACGATGTCGGAGTAACTGAACCATGACTGGGCGCGTCGATGGGAGCAGCACTGGTAACTGTCGGGCTGATGACGGCCGCCGCGACAAGAGACAGGGTAATGACTGGGCTACGCATTGCTGTAGAATGTAAAAAAGTGAGTGGAAGATATGTAGGCTGTGGGCGTGTTGAATGTTGAAGCTGAGGGGAAGGAGAGAAGTCAGTTGGGCCATCGGAACGGGACACTGTTGCTTTTCAACGTCCGGAGAAAGGCTGACAGAACTTCTTGACTTCCTGTTTAGGTAAACAACACTGCCATTTTTGGACTGTGGTGTTGACTTTGCCGTGACCGGCTCAGCTGCGGCACTCACGTGAGCTAAATTGAAACAATTTTATAGACATCAGCAAAACATAGACAGATTACAATAAGGATATCACGTCGAGCACTGGGGTATTAAAGAATAGACAACAGAAGAATGCGAACCAAATCGAATCGGGAACCCAAAAGCAAAGAAAAATTATCACTCATCGACTATTAGCCATTCGGTGTCAGACTCACGCCCTTCTCCACGAGAGATTGCATCCCATCCTTCTTCGTCGTGTTCCCCGATGCTCTCTTGTCCTCCCCGTTTCCCGACTGATCTGCTGAACCGTCATTGCCACCGTCCTCTCCAAGACTCTGGGCAGACGGTGAGCGAGAGCTAAGCGTTTGCCGTCGCGTCTGCATGTCTTCGTAGAACTCGTTTGCTGCGTTCATCTTGTTGACTTCGGCCTGCTTGGCATCCAACCAGCGTTGCAATAACTTCGCATTGTCCTTTGTCAGAGTCTGGTTTCTCTCTTCAATCTGTGAGAGTTCGAGTTGGAGGGTATTAATCTCGTCGTGGAGAATCTATCCCAAAGGACATATTATAATTAGTAAACACAGGCGTTGTTGATAATGTCTACTTACCTGCGCGGTCCTGTCCTTTTCCGCCATTAATTCATTGTGCTGATCCACCTTTCTTCTGAGAACAGCTACCTCCTCTCTAGCCTTTCTGAGATTCTCAGATTCCATTCGGGAAAGCTCTTCCTTTTCTCGAAGGGTCTCGGTCATCGCTAGTAATCTCTGAGCGTTCTGACCCTGTGTCTTGTAGACTGTCGCCAGTTCATCACGAAGAGACGATATCTGGGATTCCAAAGATGTGATATAGGCTGCCCTCACAGGGTTACTACGAACATGTGAGCCAAGCCTGTAGACAATATAAACAAAACTAACTCACTCTTCCCCAGTCCCAGGAACAAAAACAGTAGAGCTACTAGGGTTCACCCTAGCAGATCCCATGGCTCGGAGCAGTGAAGCATTTCGTTCCTTCAATAGCTTCGTCTGTTGAGCCAATCTACGATCTTTCAGGATACTTGAGTGTGATGATAAACAGTATGTGCATGGTAAACATACATTGTTCGATGATCGGCGCATAAGCAGATTCTTTAGCATTTCGCTCGACCAGACGTATCCTGAGAGTCTCCTGCCATGAAGGCTCCGCCATTCGGGACGTTGAATAAATGCTTGTAATTGAAGGATAACAGAACCTGGTGGCAAGTCAGAAGGAGCAGCTTTCAAACGGAGTTTGAACATCCAACATGTCCAAATGGGGGAACCAATAGACGCTCGGGTCGTCGTAGCCCAGGAGTTTCCGCCAGAATAAGCGACCTTGCAACTTAACTGTGGTCAGCCACCTTGCATATTCTTTACCTCCTTTTACCCCCTAGTCCGCAGTAATGGGCCGTGTTTTGCTGAAGGCAAGTGGCTTATTGCTTGGAATGTGAACTGAGTAAACTTATAGTCTGTTTAGGTCATTATCTTGGGAGATAGTGGGTAAGTTAACAGGCTTCGAACGGAGTCCTTTTGACTCACCTCTCATATGTTACCTTTCAGAGTTGGAAAGACCTCCTTGATGAACCAGTATGTCAACAAGCGTTTCAGCAATCAATACAAAGCCACTATTGGCGCAGATTTGTACGTAGTTTGCTCATGCTTAGAGTGCCTGTATTCACTCGCGAGATGCTCAGTTTAACGAAGGAAGTTATGGTTGATGACCGTTTAGTTACCATGCAGGTATGTATCTCATTGATTGTTTCAGTGCTCTTTGACTAACGTGCCACCAGCTTTGGGACACTGCTGGACAGGAGCGCTTCCAGTCTCTTGGTGTCGCGTTTTATCGTGGAGCAGATTGTTGTGTACTAGTATACGATGTCAACAGCGCAAAGTCATTCGAGACCTTGGATAGCTGGCGTGACGAGTTCCTTATCCAGGCAAGTCCTCACGACCCGGAGAACTTCCCATTTGTTGTTCTAGGGAACAAGATTGATATGGAGGAGAATAAGCGTCAGGTATTAGGCCCATACGTACATGGCGAACGATTGGAACTGACAGGGTTTGGTTCGCAGGTTACACAGAAACGTGCGATGACTTGGTGTCAATCTAAAGGCAACATCCCGTACTTCGAAACTTCCGCGAAGGAGGCTATCAACGTCGAGCAAGCCTTCCAAACTGTTGCTAAGAATGCTTTGCAGCAAGAGGCTGAGGCAGACATGTGAGTATTCGACGGTCTAAATGTTTGCTAGTGCTCACGATAATGTTTTAGATATGTTGACTATCCTGACCCTATCAGGATTGACTCCGAAAGTTCGCAGAACTATGGATGCAATTGCTGAAGCATTCCTTACTACTACGCTTATCATGATTTCCCCCGGTTACCCCTTTTTATTCCACCATTCTACTATTGGCCCATCGTTTGGGCACACTGTTGGCACTAATATCTCTTTCTTTTGCATTGTGTTTGTCGTTCTGTAGTTTTGCACTTGCCATACTGAAGATAATGGCATCATGATTTTTTATGATTTGGACACTACATATGTCTTCCATGTGCCGAGCTGCTTGTCTTCAAACAATCTTTATTCGTGCTGCACAGTCTCTGTTCAACGTTCAATGTTGGTGTCAGTGCGTCACTGTTTATGAGCCTACAATCATTTGGCGCTCGCCCTTCACCGAACAACCAGTCTGTTTTACCCAAAGGCTCTGATTACACATGAACGAGAACCCCTGCTTCGTCTAGTTTCCCAAATAGATGCATGTTCTCTCCTCATCTTGCTGTATCGGTATTGCTGGCTAGTCCAGCAGCATTCTGAAACAAATCGCTCGCGCCTCTACTACCGCACCTGAACCCATTCAATCATATAAACATATCTCATGCAACATAATTCAACGCGAACTGCCTTGCAATTCTCCTTGGCCTCTACCGCAATTTCGGAACCGCCTATTGTTTCTACAGTGATGCAAGGACCTTCCATATTGGCGGAAGGATGGGTACTGAAGAAGAGGAGGAAAAGGATGCAAGGTATGTACCCTCTACTCCGTGCTCAGCGATGAGAACTGATAGATATATTATAAAGGTTTTGCGCGGCGTTACTTCGTGTTGAACCAGAATGGTTTGCTGTCATACTCATTTGAACCTGGTCAGCCCACGCGGGACCAAATCCACTTAAACCATGCTGCGATTTCCTCTGCAGCAGGACGCAAAGATATACATATTGACGCGAACAATGCAACGTTTCATATTAAATGTTTGAGCACAGAGGATTTTAATAAATGGATGACCGCCTTCAGGTAAGTACATTCTGTCGTTTTAAAGGCTTTCTTTTCATACAGTTGAGTCCAGGAAATTCATTTCTCAAGACCATGCGACTCTTGGAAGACGGTCTTCTGTGAGCAGAACACTGCCACGGTCAGCCTCCGTGGCTTTGACTCGTAACAATGCCCTCGTAGAAGAACTTGGATTGGTAATACGCTCAGTGAACATGGTGATTTTTTATTTAATTATCTTTCCAGACTATCGCCGATCTTGAAACCGCCGTTGCTACATTGGCAGAAGAAGACCTGAAGAGAAAACATAGTTCATCTTCGAAGTTCAAGGCTGAGAAAGATAAATTCAAAGAGCACGCCAAAGAACACAGTGGTGCTGTTCTAGGGTTGTTCAAGAGCAAGAAGGGTAGGTACCCTAATCCGATGTTTCAGTGATATTGCTCAGCCAGCTTTAGGTGCAAATCACGCTAACCACCACCATTCTCCTGAACCTCCTACGGACGACGTGCATTTGTCTGATACCAATAGTTTCATTGCGTCACATACCCCCTTGCATCGTATTCAATTGGCCCTTGAAACGCTGAAACATCAGCATGCTGCTTTAGCCAAATCATTATCAGGGTTAACACCTTTGGATACCAACGTCACTTCGTCGCGCAATTCACCACTGCCATCTACAGCGGAGGAGAGATTGGTCGAGTCGCCTTCGTCTGGTTATGGTACGATCGGTAGATCTTCGATGCGGACCTCTAGGTTAAGCAACCATAGTGATGGCAGCGTTTGGTTTGATGCTCCTGAGTTCGATGGCCCACAGGAATATGTTCTTGAAATCACCGAAAGCCAACCAGGGAGTCAGCTGTACGAAGGAGAAGGCAATTTTGATGACAACGATGAGGGCTCTAGCGATACAGACATAGGTTCGGAAACAGAAGAAGTTGAACGACAACTTCAGCGCGCAATGTCACCAGCCCCAGAGGAATACGAAGGTCTCCCAATAGTTCGTCGTACCCAACTGCCCTCACCTCCAGTCGGAGATGAAGGAAGTCTGTTCACAGTACTGAAGAAGAATGTTGGCAAAGTATGCAGGTTTTCATTTCTTCACCCACGAAGTCTTTCCGCTGACATTTTAGTAGGATCTTTCGCAAGTTGCACTACCGGTATCCTTCAATGAACCGCTTACGCTGCTGCAGCGAATGGCAGAAGAGTTAGAATACTTTGATCTCATCAACCAAGCAAAGGCATCTACTGATCCTGTTGAGCGCATGTGTCTTGTCGCTGCCTTTGCCGTCTCTAGTTATGCGAGCTCTAAGCATAGATCTGGAAGGAAAGGGTTGTAAGTATATATTTCATCGTGAATCCCAGCGATATCCTCATTCTTGCTTCTCAGCAATCCACTTCTTGCGGAAACATTTGAGGACTCCCGAATGAAATTCATCGCAGAGAAGGTTTGCCATAATCCTGTGATCTTAGCATACCATGCAGAGGGCGACGATTGGGAGCTATATGCTACGTCTAGCGGGAGAACCAAGTTCTGGGGTAAGCTGGATTTGTAGTTGGCGTTAACCGAGTTATGACCGATATGTGTTGCCAGGAAAAAGCTTGGAGATTATTCCTGAAGGAACAACGCACCTCAAGATTGGTGACGACCACTATCAATGGTATGAATTCTCAATATATCGCTTGTTCATTGTATTTATTCATTTGTAGGAAACGTCCATCGTCCTTCATGAGAAATCTAATGATGGGCACCAAATACTTGGAACATTGCGGGAAGTTGATCATTCATAATACAACGGCGGGCTCACGTTGTGTCATGGAGTTCAAGGAGAGTGGTTATTGGGGACCAAGCAATATGGTTTCTGGAACTGTCTTCTCCCGTGGCGGACAAACTGAGGCTTCTCTCGAAGGTAAATGGGATGAGCAGCTTTCCCAGATGCTAGATTCTTCACATCTTCGGGTACTCTGGAGAATCACATCATTCCCAAGGAACGCGCCGGAGTATTATGGGTTCACGTCTTTCGGTACAACTCTCAACGAGATAACGCCTGACTTAGAAGGAAGGTTACCGCCAACGGATTCACGCTTCAGACCCGATGTCCGAGCGCTGGAGGAGGGAAATCTTGATTTAGCAGAGGAAGAGAAGCTACGTGTTGAAGAAATGCAGCGCAAACGACGACGGGAGGGTGTCGAACGAGCCCCCCAATGGTTTAGAAAAGTGGGTGACGAATGGATATACACCGGCGGTTATTGGGAGCAGCGGACTAAGGGATGGAAGCATATTGAACCTCTGTGGTGATACTCGTGAATACAATTTTCTTGGAATATGAACACTGGCTAATGTCAATGATACCTTGGCTCTTGCTATCAGGATAAACACATGACATATTGTTCATATGCTGGCTGTAACTCGTGGTATTTCTTCATGCTTCGCACCGAGTTTCTTCACAACGTACTTAGCGACAGGATGTACCGACAGAAACGCGAAGTGTCGATTGCTTCAACGAAACGTATACTCGAGCTACTTCGCCGTCAGTTGAAGAGACCGTCGTTTATCCGCATCTTATCCGCGATGGTAGTTCCAAGACTCAGATTAATCGTCACTCGTATGCCATTGGAATAAATTCAAGAAAATCTCGTAGGCCATCTTACTTATATAAATGGACCCTCGTGTACCATCCTGGGCAGTCGTGCGTCACGATGTTCTCCACAGCTGCAGTTGCAAAAATCCTTTTCAGTATACAGTTCGCCACTGCTGTAATCGCTCAGTCTCAGATATACCAGCAATGCGGAGGGATTGGATGGTCAGTTCTTCCATATACTAGTGAGGTTTCTCTGGCTGAGCAGCACTCTACAACATATAGGTCGGGTGCAACGACTTGTGTGAGCGGTGCGGTGTGCACAAAACTAAATGATTGTAAGTATCTACCGACTTGGTCCGTGCCAATAACCGTCCGCTTAGATCTTCAACAGACTACTTCCAATGTTTACCAGGAACTGCATCTTCACCCACGGCGAGCCCAAGCCCACCCACCTCTCAACCACCATCCACAACAACCACACCCACTTCTACTACTAGCGCGCCACCTAGTCAGTCAACAATATTAAATATCTCCCCAGAATGGGCTACAGCATATGACAAGGTACCAACTTGAATCACGCTCTCTGCAAGTTGGCTAAGTATCTATAACCATTTTTGTAGGCAACAGCGGTTGTGGCGAAGCTTTCCCTTAATGACAAGGTCAACCTCGGGACGGGTATGTCTGATTGTATCGGATTGTTCTATCATTCTCTCTGATCTAATCTCATCTAGGTGTTCAGTGGATGAAAGGCAAGGGGGGTGGTCTGATATGCTTGCCAGTTTGGACTATATCTCACGTGGACCGTCACTGTGATTGTTCCAGGTGCTTGCGTCGGAAATACACCTGCTGTCTCTTCGATATCTGGATTCAATGGTCTTTGCTTGGAAGGTCAGGTCGTGTGTATACCCTCAGATATTCTCTCTCATGCATTGCGGACTGGATGCAGATAGTCCGGTTGGGGTACGAGATGCAGATGGTGTTTCTGCCTTCCCTGCGTGAGTTATCTCTACCGAATTGCCCTTCGATTTAACCAATAATTGCGCTGTCGTTTGTAGGGAAATAAACGTAGCTGCTACGTGAGTCTGGCTGTTGTGTGTAATGAGGTATTGTCAAAGTTGACAAGACATTCTTAGATTCAACCGAACACTAATGCGTCAGCGGGGTGCAGCAATGGGTGCTGAATTCAAAGGCAAAGGAGGTATGCACGCGGTTGTCCCTTCACCGACCTCCGTTAAACCCACAGTCTGACTTTGAATGACAGTGCACGTTGCTTTGGGTCCTATGATGAATTTAATGCGTGCCCCTGCCTCTGGAAGAAATTGGGAAGGGTAAGTGAAGCCAATGTTGATTTATTTCTCGAGATTTTTAAGACTGAATGACATGTAGTGGGGGAGGTGACCCCTTCTTATCCGGAGAGGTTGCGTATGAAACCATCATGGGTATTCAATCACAAGGTGTTCAAGCATGTACTAAGCACTACATTAATAAGTACTGTTGTTTTTGCTCAACATTCAGAGAAGTGCTTACATACGGAGCCATAGCGAACAGGAACATTTCAGAGACTCAAGTTCTTCTAACGTTGATGACAGGTGAGTTTTCAAGTTCCACACCTTGTACCAGCTCCAAACCTTACTTGAAATCTCCTAGAACGGTAGGTTTCCAATATCAACCTAAGTTTTGATCCCGTCGTACCGACTCCGATGCTTATGACCCTCTAGGAGCACGAGTTGTATGCTCATCCAGTGAGTCACACGTTTTCTATTTCGCACAACGTATTTAATAGTTCAACAGTTTTTGCGAAGCGTACAAGCAAATGTAGCATCAGTAATGTGCAGTTACAGTTGAGTGTATCATTCTGGTTGATTACATTTTTGGAACACTACTATAACTGTGTTTTCAGATCAAGGTAAGACTATAAGCGTCCAAATTGAAATAAATTTTCCATTCACGTATCGCAGTCAACGGCACATTTTCTTGCGAAAATAGTCAAACACTAAATGGGCTGTTGAAGGGCCAGCTTGGTTTTCAAGGCTGTAAGTGTATTTATTGGTTACCATTGTCAAATTGAGACCAACAGTCGGATTTTCTCATAGATGTCATGTCAGGCAAGCTGCTGTTGCATTAATTCAAGACCATATAGACACTCAGACTCATGGTGCTTCCATTCGCAGATTGGTGGGCCACCCATTCAACCTCTCCCGCCGTCAATGCTGGCTTGGATGTGAGTATTAGCCCATGTCTCAATGTCATGTTTTAATTCACAACACAGATGACAATGCCGGGAGATATCTCTTTAGGATCAGGGACGACGTGAGTAGATGCACCAGTCTGCAAAAATAACCAGGACTCTAACCTGCGGTTTACTACGTAGTTATTTCGGTCAGACATTGGTAAACGCCGTCCAAAGTGGTCAAGTCCCCCAATCTCGGATTGATGTCAGTACTTGCCTGTGACTAGCATTGAAAAGTGCTCATTTCAGTCATAGGATATGGCAACCCGTATTCTTGCAGCTTGGTACGTCTTGTAGAGTACATTGGAGATGATCCACCTTTATCAGAAGTTGTATAGGTATCTTCTCGGGCAGGACTCTGGTTTCCCTTCAACAAACTTCAATGCATGGAATAGAGGAGGTACACATGTGAATGTTCAAGCAGATCACAAATCGTACGCATTGTCCTTTTGGTAATCTACTGTCGCCAATCCTAATGTTCACTTACCGAACACAGTTTGATTCGTACCATTGGTGATGCTTCTACAGTTCTTCTGAAGAACCAGAATGGTGCCTTACCACTGAATGTCGCGAAATCCATTGCTGTGATCGGAAACGGAGCTACTAACTCATCGAAAGGGCCAAACGGGTAAGTCAACTCATAAATAAAATGTGTTCAATATACTCACGCACCACATTCAGCTACACAGATAGAGGAGGCGACGATGGCGTTCTGGCTATGGGCTGGGGTAGTGGGTGTGTACATTTCCCATCATTAAAATCTTCTAGCATCTCTGAAGTCTATATTACAGCACGGATGACTTCCCTTATCTCATTGCGGTATGCTTCCTTCAACTACTCATTCAAATGGGGACTCATTGTGGTTTCTAGCCTGTCGACGCCATCAGCGCGAGAGCAAAAGCCGATAACACCGCAGTCTCTATATCTTTGAGCGATACAGACCTCAATGGGGCAGCTAATGCTGCGGCTGGAAAGGACGCTGCATTAGTTTTCCTAACGGCCGATGGCGGGTGAGTCCATCATCTACAACTCCCCCGCAGGGGCTTATTGTATTTCAGTGAGGGCTACATTACTGTGGAAGGAGCGGCAGGAGATCGGAATGATCTCAACGCTTGGCACAACGGGGTAATTATCCTTCCTTTACATCTGTGGAATAGAATGTGACTAAGGAATTTTTACATTTAGGATGCCTTGGTCCAAAAGGTAGCAAGCGTCAACAAGAACACCATCGTGGTTGTCAACAGCGTCGGCCCTATCACTGTTGAAGCTTGGATAGACCATCCAAACGGTGAGACTTACTAATCCAGACTAAAATCTTGCACGTTGTTCAAGGCTCGTTCCCTCAGTCACCGGGCTTGTTTGGAGTGGTCTCCCAGGTCAAGAAGCTGGTAAATACAATCCGCCTTCAGAACTGGATGATAAATTTTACCTAACCTTTATGTTGGACGTGTAGGTAACGCCGTTACTGACATCCTGTATGGGGTTTATAATCCTAGGTGTGTAATAACAAACTGAAGTAAACTTGGTTACTAACCCATAAGATGGATAGCGGCAAACTTCCATATACTATTGGCAAGAGCATCAATGACTATTCAGCCCCAAGTCATATATAACGGAAATGGAATTGTCCCCATTCCGTATAATGAAGGCCTTCTCATCGACTATCGCCATTTCGATTCGGTACGTCGTTCATTCATTCAAAATGTTATGGCTCTAGATCTAATGGGTAGCTCCCAGGCAAATATTGCTCCACGATTCGAATTTGGCTTCGGGCTTTCCTACACAACTTTCAACTATTCTGACCTCTCGGTGAATGGATCAACGACTGGTGGCATTCGTCAACCAACCAATCAAGCTGGTGCATCGTTGGATCCTTGGTCAGTACCATCCTCATTATAGACTCAATATTCACATGAGTAGCTGACCTGCTATTAGGCTTCATGATAAGGTCGTATCAGTAAGCTTCACATTGACGAATACTGGCAAAGTAGCAGGCGCAGAGGTACTTATCCTTCATTCATCTTCAGAGTGGACTCAACTGAAAGACGTGCAGGCACCCCAATTATACCTCTCTCCTCCTGCATCCGCGAAAACAGCCCCAAACAACCTTAAAGGATTCGACAGTGTATTCTTGAGCCCAGGACAGTCGACTACGGTCACGTTTGAGCTTTCGCGCTATGACTTCTCGGTCTGGGATGTTGTTTCGCAGAGCTGGAAGATCCCCAGTGGTGTCACTGGTATTTCAGTAGGAGCAAGTAGTAGAGACCTGAGATTGAAGGGATCTATCAGCAACTGAGAATAGACTATACCAATAATACGAGTTTGTAAAATACCATGTAACTTTGTTGAGTCTGACGCAGTGATGGCGAAATCAATATGATTCATTCCAGCCAATAGTATTCAATTGCCAATAGGAACGCAGAATGTACAAATTTCCAGGCATTCAAATTCAAAACATTTGAGCGTCTGCTCTTCTTGAGTTCTCAGCTTCATCCTCTCCTTCCTTGAAAGTCTCTGGTAGATTTCTCTTGGGATTTTGCCAAAATGTCGTCTGCTTCAGCCCTCAGGCTGTGCACAGCGACAGCTCGACGATCACGGTCATTTGCGACTCATGCAGCTGCTTCTCTTCCGGAAAAGAACTATGCCTCTATCACCCCTCCTTATGCCCAATTGCTCGAAAAGCTCTCAATCGTTCGCAAAATCTTGAATAATAGACCATTGACTCTCGCGGAGAAGATCTTATACAGTCACATCCATAATCCTGAGCAAACTCTCAATGGAAAACTGGTCAGAGGAGAGTCATACCTCCAGCTTAGCCCTGAACGTGTTGCTATGCAGGATGCGTCTGCTCAGTAAGTTTTCAAGTTATATTTTCCGGGATAGAATTTTCTGACGTTCAATAAACAGAATGGCATTGTAAGGCACGCTCACATTCTAGTACCAGGTTAATGACTCATTTAGAATTTACTATTAGGCTTCAATTCATGAGTGCAGGAATGGATAGATGTGCTGTCCCTGCAAGCATCCATTGCGACCATCTGATCCAGGCAATTCAAGGGGCAGAGGCAGACTTGAAAGTGAGTAATGAATGTTTGTGAAAATTCTACGTTATTAAAACTCCGTATTACAGAGCTCGCTTGTGACAAACCAGGAGGTTTTTGATTTCCTGGAAAGTGCTGCTCGCAAGTATGGCATTGAGTTCTGGAGACCAGGATCTGGTATTATTCACCAGATTGTTCTAGAGAACTATGCAGCGCCTGGAATGCTCATGTATGTCCTACTTCATCTGAAACTTACGTTTGCTGATCCTCAATACCAGGCTAGGAACTGGTATGCGGTTTAAAGCATTTCCCTCGTCCATCTAATCTCACGATTCTCCCCTTTTAGATTCACATACTCCTAATGCTGGAGGTTTGGGTATGCTTGCCATAGGTGTTGGCGGGGCCGATGCAGTAGATGCACTTACTGGGACGCCATGGGAGTTGAAGGCTCCTCAAATTGTTGGTAGGTGAAACTATCCCTCTCGGACCTTTTCATTCGGCTCAAGCTCCATCGATTTCCAGGTGTCCACCTAACTGGCAAGCTTGACGGCTGGGCTACACCTAAGGATCTTATCCTCCACTTAGCTGGAAAACTCACCGTTCGAGTAGGTATCTCTTTGATCAGGTACCAATTTACAATCTTTCATTTGCTATCTATAGGGAGGCACTGGTCGCATCTTGGAATACTTCGGTCCTGGTGTTTTCAATCAGTCATGTACAGGGTTAGCAACTGTCGCGAATATGGGTGCCGAGGTCGGAGCGACTACTTCCACATTCCCGTACACCGCCAGCATGCGTTCTTACCTGAACGCGACAAATCGCGCACCGGTTGCTCGTGCAGCAGATGAAGCAGCTGCTAAAGGTTTCCTTTCAGCAGACGAGGGTGCTGAATACGACGAAGTTGTTGAAATTGTAAGTTGTATTCGTCGATTTTGTTTATTCATCTTCTTAGTTATCCTGTGTAGAATCTCTCGGAACTTGAACCAACAATCAACGGACCATTCACGCCCGATTTGGCTACTCCTCTTTCTAAATTTGCTTCTGTCATTCAAGAGCAGGGTTGGAAAGATGAACTCTCTGCTGGATTGATTGGATCATGTACTAACAGCTCTTACCAAGACATGGTACATCTCTCTACATTTCGACTCATGGCTGTAACTAATTTTCGTAGACGGCAGTTGCTGATTTAGCCAAACAAGCTCAAGCTGCTGGGTTGAAGGCCAAGGTATATTCAGCGGTCACTTATCTGAGGCCTTGTTGATAGACATATCTTTCAGGTTCCCTTCTTGTGCACTCCTGGATCCGAACAAATCCGAGCTACGATGGAGCGTGATAAAGTTACTGACGTTCTGGAAGATGTCGGTGCACTCGTTCTTGCGAACGCTTGTGGCCCATGTATCGGACAAGTATGTCTCGACGATATTTTCCTTTCCTTTCCTTCCCTTCTCTAACTTCATTCTTACAGTGGAAACGTGACGATAAGAAAGGCGAAGAGAATGGTAAGTTTATTTTAAGCTCACGTTCGCAACTTAATGAATTAACCACATACGTAGCGATCCTGACCTCTTTCAACCGGTATGTTTTCACGTATTGATATACATATAGTGTTATCTGACACTTTGCAAGTAATTTCAAGTCGCGCAACGACGGTAATGCCAAGACGATGAACTTCCTTGCTTCTCCAACCCTTGTCACTGCCATGACTTTCTCTGGTAAACTGTCTTTCAACCCAGTTACCGACTCTATCCCTCTTCCTTCTGGCGGTTCATTTAAGTTCAAACCTCCAACTGGACAAGATCTTCCCTCGGAAGGATTCACTCCCGGCAGGACTGTTTTCTATCCAACACCAACACCTGAGCCCCAGCCAGAGACCGAAGTCATCATTAAGAAGGATTCACAACGTCTCGAATTGCTGGAACCTTTCGAAAGTCATTTCGGCCCTTGGAACGACAGGGGTCTGGAGTTACCCAGTCTCAAAATCCTGATGAGAGTGAGGGGCAAGTGCACAACTGATCATATTTCCGCTGCTGTTTGTACCCTTCATCTTTCGATGATAACCCTGCATCGTGCTAACGTGCTTCACATCCAGGGACCTTGGCTCAAATATAAGGGACATCTTACCAATATCTCAGAAAACCTTCGTGAGTAATTAATGACTGATACTGAACATATCGTTTTTATTGATGAATTTGCAGTTATCACAGTGAGTTGAATGTGAGCACATGAGAGTAAGAGCTAACGTTGTCTTGCAGGCTACTAACGACGAGGGAGGCGATGTCAACGTTGCGTTCGATCATGACCACGATGCTAATCAAAGCAATACTGATACCATTCCGAACGTTGCCAAACGTTTCAGGGATCGTAAGCAACCATGGGCCCTTGTTGTAGATGATAACTACGGTGAAGGTAGTGCAAGAGAGCACGCAGCCTTACAACCCCGCTTCTACGGTCAGTAACATCCTATAACATAGCTAATTATCAGTATCTTAATTGCTCACATCTCCTCGTCAGGTTGTGCATTGATCGTCGCACGTTCGTTTGCGCGTATTCATGAAACCAACCTTAAAGTAACTCATGATGTTTGATTGTTTTATGCACGAATCGCTGACCTGTTTATGTTTAGAAACAGGGTGTTCTTCCCTTGTGGTTCGCTGACAAGGCCGACTACTCTCGCATCGGATCTGGTGATATTGTTGAAACCCATGGTCTTGCTGATCTTCTCAACGGTGTTCCTGATGCTTCCATCTATCTTGTTGTCAAAAAACCCACCGGAGAAGAGTTCAAAGTCCAGACAAAGCACACCATGTCTGCCGACCAACTCAAGTGGTTAAAAGCTGGTTCTGCTTTGAATCATATCTCAGCACAAACCAAGAATTAAAATAGTTACAATGTACCTTTAGGGAATAGGGTTCTTTAGGGTATTTACAGTGAAATCAGGTATCTAATCACCATTACATTGATAGAACAAGAAAAAGTAATCAAGAATAATTTTATGAAGAGGATTGGAATGTTGCAAGATGTTGACCTAAGGTCTTCAACTGTATGGTGTCATCTAATCTGTTTTCTCTGCGGTGCCTAAGCCATTCCATTGCATTTTCAGCAACTGAAATCGTAGATTGTGGCATCCCTGCCAGTCTGGCTACCTTCAATCCATGACTATTTCTGTTCACCCCAGGTTTAAGACGATACGAATATGCGAAGTAGCCGTCCTACAACGGGGTCAGTGTTTATCATTCACAAGAAATGCAAGGAACTGTACGCACTGCAGTTTCGTTGACATCAGTGCAAAAGAATTGCACTTTACTGAAGACCCCTTCTCCACAATGATTGTGTTCAGGAGAATACCCCAGCATATCAGCTAACTCATGAAAATGGGTAGCAAACAAAGTCCGACAGTGATTGACAGTGAGGAGGTGGTGAACCGTAGCGAAAGCAATCGCCAGTCCATCATCTACTGTTGTACCTCGGCCAACCTCGTCCATGATGACCAAACTTCGAGGAGTTGCACGCCGCAGGATGTCAGCCGCTTCGAGCATCTCGACCATAAAGGTGCTTTTGTCATGGAACAGATCATCTTTGGCGCCGATGCGGGAGAAGACTTTGTCAATAATGCCAATCTCAGCGTGGTCTGCAGGAACGAATGAACCAGTTTGCGCCAAAATAGCTATAAGTGCAGTCTGTCGAAGTAGGGTTGACTTGCCAGCCATATTTGGACCAGTGATGATATGTAACGGAGCGTGCGGTTCGAAAGTCACAGTGTTTCTCGTGAATACTCTTGCAGAAGACAAAAGTCCTAACTCCACAGTTGGATGGCGTCCATTTAGGACTGAATACGAAGGACTGTTCCAAATCAGATCACTAGTCTGATGACAAAACATATAAACTCACTCTTCTCTCATGTCTGGTCTAGTGAAAGCCATGTCATCAGCGAGACTAGCAAAACCAATTGTCACATCTAGCTCGTCAAGTATCCGAGCATTTCGGCGCAGTTGGTTAGAATGATGATTTACCTATGCAACACCAGACAATCAGTGTGATGGTAATCGCATATTAAGTTCATCGAACCTTTTCTCTCAGTTGCTCGAATGCTTCTTTCTCAGCGATGCCAATAGCCATGGTGGTGTTGAGAATCTCAGAGCCTAATTGTGTCCATTCCTATAGATATATTAGAAGACGCCAACATAACGGTATTGGGCGTACACACACCTGATGGAAAAAACTGCAGGTGGAGTTGCTCTCTGAGATCAAGACAAATGCAGGATCTGCCTTGATTTTTGATGCATCTCGTTTTCCTCGACCGATATGAACATGCATGCCTAGTCCTGGGGATGAGCGGAGAGTCAAGGATGATGCATCTGCGAAAGCATGTCAATAATGATTTTCTCGCTTGAGCAGAGATCCTACCAAAATGAGTCTGTAACTTTCTTTCCAATCTTTCTCTTTGAGAAAGAAGATCACCGAGTGTTTCGTGCAATTGTTTGAGATTATCAGAGAACCTGCATAACTGTGAACACGTAGAATCGAATGAATATCTGAGGAAACATACTCTGGCTTGATTGTCCAAGATCCAGCGGCGAAACTTATTGGATCTGAAGATGGCTCAGATATCCTCGTATCTGGGTCTGATGGTGATATATCACTCCGAACAAGATCGTCCCGACCAACAAGTGCTAGTGATATTTGTCTGGCAAGTTCTTGAACATCAAACATTCTCAGCAATAGAGCATTGATGCTACTCCATTCGTCATCCGAGGTGACACCATGCTCCTTCAGTTCCATCTCCCGCTCCAGGTCTATCCTAGTCCGGATTGAGGACCACACGTCGATGGTGTTACACAAAGCGAGTAGATCAACGGCATCCCCGCGACCGGAGAAGAATTTTTGAATAATGCGGGTAGTATCTTCCGTGTCTCGTAGACACTGAATTAAATCCGAGCGAAGATGAGGTCTCCTGAGAAAGAAAGCGACTAAAGTTTGTCTGGCCTTGATTTCAACGAGTGAGGTGCTCGGAGAACCTGCATATACCGAATTAGACGAGTGTCACTTTTAGAAAAGGAGGGAGAGAACGCACACAACCATCGAGCTAGCAATCTCGTCCCACTTGAAGTGGTTGTTCGCTTTACAACACTCAATAGACTACCAGAGGTTCCACCTTCCCGTATATTCTCCCGAATCTCAAGAGCCTTCAGGGTATGCGCATCAATTTGCATGCGGGTCGTTGAAGCTTCTCTAGTGGGCGATGTTAATTGAGGCATATGCTCTAACAGGTTTGCATGCATGAAAGATGTTAGCAGGCACACAGCAGCGCTCTCATCTTCTGTTTGACCAACGTCCGTTGGCAAAGAAGATGCGTCTCTTGAAGCGACATCGTCGTTGGGTATGTCAGACGTCATGGAAACCAAACCGTTAGTGTCCATTTGTTTGGCCGCCCCCGTAAAAGAGACAAAAAAATCCTCCTCGGCCACAACCTGACGAATGACATGGCCAGGATCGTCATAAAGACTTTCGTGTAAAACGACTTCCCTTGGATTGATCCGAACAAGTTCGTCCCGTATACCCTCTGATGATACTGTTTTTGTATAGAAATCACCAGTTGAAATGTCGATCCAGGCGAGACCTATGGTAGCATCACCACCCGTTTCCGACGTAGCGATGGAGAGAAGATAATTATTCTCGTAGGGATTTAAAAATGGCTCGTCAATAAGTGTTCCGGGAGTGACAATTCTTGTGACTCGTCGGTCAAAGCCACCTTTTGCACCGGCTAACCTGTCTCTCATGAATTCTTCACAAAGAGCCACAAATCGTTTGTTTTGTTGGACAAGAACCTTGAGATATTTGTTGAGGTGCATTATCGGAAAGCCGCACATGTGAATACGCTGACCTCCCCAAGACTTGCTGGTCAATTTGATTTTGAGCAGTTGAGCGACTTCCACTGCTTGGTCGAAGTACGACTGTAATACCCGGTTAAAGGAAGTATTCAAGGTGGTGAAGGAATACTCACCTCATAGAATTGACCCACTCTTGTAAGGAGTATACAATGGGGAAACCTGGTTAGATTATCTAGAATGTCATTCGCGAGTGGTGTGTTCGGTTGCTGCGAGCGCATATCTGGATGGCCAGGGTGAATCACTACATCTGCGAGAATGCAAGCCAGACGGACCTGTCTGATCATCCGCCTTCTTCTGACGAGCTCGTCTGACCGTTTTAGACCTAAGTTGAATGTTAGGCTCAATGGCTGAGTCGACAATTGTGACGTCAGAAGATATTGCCTTGCTGCTGATGTCTCCTTCTTCAGCGAGACAATCTTGTTGCAGAACCAGGTCAACTGCGTCTCTTACTATCATCCAGCAATGGTTTTGAGGGAAAATTTATATTAAATGTTGTATCGAATGCTACATACGTGTTTCTCCTTCCAAACCTCCATCCCAGCTGCCCAACGGAGTTGCCAGCGTACCATCAGCATTCAAACGTGCTTTGGGTAGCTCTGAGAATCGTTTACGAGTCTTGATCGTACTTTGGTTTTTCGACGAGGCAGCAGCTTTATATGGAACACGAGAAGTTGCGAATGCTCTGAGCTGTATGGAAGCGGGACGGGGGAAAGCTGGAGATACAACGCGAACAACTTTTCGGATGCGAGTCATGCAGCCACACTAGACCCATAGGAAGATGAGAGTAAAGGGATAAGGAGCGAAGAGCAAGCGAGAAACGGCAAAGTCCAATTGCAGTTGCAGAACCTATAAAAGCGCTGAAGCCAATTTGGGGAGCGGAGTTTAAATCAGAAGCGACTACAACCCTTGCAACCCCCGCCAACGAAAACATCGCCCAAGGCGCACTCATTCTACTTATTCACTCGTTTTCGCCATGTCTTTCGCCGGTAGACGCAGAGGAAATAAGGTCAAAAAGGGTGTCCAGTTCACCGTCATGGTCGTCGGTGAGCTTTGTTTCGTTCACAATCGCTTTGGATTTCACTGAACGGTTGCGACCCTGTTGGCAACATTACAGGTGCTTCTGGCACTGGACGCACCACATTCGTGAACACACTCTGCGAGTCCGAAGTGTTGCCCCATAAGGTTTGCGATAGTCCTGAGACTGCTCACGTCGAAGAGGGCATTAGAATCAAGCCCGTCAATGTTGGTATGTGTTTTCGTATCACTAACATTTTAATCCTACTTAACTTTGTCATAGAACTCGAAGAAGATGGTGTCCGCATCGCTCTCACTATCGTTGACACTCCCGGATTCGGTGACAACATTGACAATGAATTCGCGTACGCGTCGTCATCAACGAACTGTCGTGTCTATGATACTCAATCCTCCTTAGTTTTCAGGAGATTGTTGGCCATCTCGAGCGCCAATACGACGACATTCTTGCTGAAGAGTCGCGTATCAAGCGTAACCCTCGTTTCAGGGATAATCGCGTTCATGCTTTGCTCTACTTCATTCCACCTACCGGTCATGCGTATGTACCATGTCAACAAAGTCTTCTATCAAGTTACTGAAACATCGCATACAGTTTGCGGGAAATGGACATTGAACTTATGCGTCGCTTGTCCCCTCGTGTCAATGTTATCCCCGTCATTGGCAAAGCTGATTCCTTGACTCCTAGTGAGCTTCGTGGATTCAAGAAAAGAGTATGTTCTAAACTATGCATATATCATGCCGTTCTAACGGTAAAACTTCAACAGATCATGGAGGACATCGAATACTATGATATTCCCGTGTATAATTTCCCCTACGACGTCGAGGAAGATGATGAAGACACTATCCAGGACAACAGCGAACTTCGTGTAAGACCGGCTATTTCCTCATTGACATGATAATCAGAATTGACACTCACCTTCTAGGCTATGATGCCATTTTCGATTGTTGGGTCTGAGGAAGAAGTTGAGATTGACGGTGAGATGGTCCGTGCAAGGATCTACCCATGGGGTATAGTTGAAGTCGACAACCCCAAGCATTCTGACTTCAGTCGCCTTAGGGGTGCTCTTCTCAAGTGAGTTCGACAGTTCACTCTGTGCTCTTCGCGTCTGACATCAATACAGCACACATCTGTCTGATTTGAAGGCCTTGACTCACGATGTGCTCTATGAAACTTACCGTACCGAAAAGCTTTCTCGCACCGTTCATGCAGAGTCACAGTAAGTCCACAATATGTGATAGGAATCGTAAAGCTTATAATGTTTTCTAGGGATTCCTCTATTCTTCCTGAAGAACTTGCGACCCAAAGTGTCCGTCTCAAGGAAGAGCAGCTTCGCCGAGAAGAAGAGAAGGTAAGTTTTGTCCGTGAAATGCGTGTGACCTATACTCATGTACGCTTCAGTTGCGCGAAATCGAACTTCGTGTTCAACGCGAGATCAACGAGAAGAGACAAGAACTGTTGGCGAAGGAAGAGTCGCTCAGGTTAGTGTTCTGTCTGTCCGCGATATTTTTTTTATCAAGATTGATTGTTGGCGCACAGAAATCTGGAGAGTCGTTTGGCCGCCCAAGGTTCTCAGCAAGAATTCCGAGAGTAGATGGTCTTCAAGCTGCTTGGTCACTCTGGAATTGGAACTTTGTGATACCCATGTTTAATCTATATGTTTCCTTCCTATATCTCACAGTCGCTCGTTTCTTTGCGTGTCCTGATTCGATGTTTTGGATTCGGTACTGAACGATTTCTCGTTCCATCAGCTTCGGCCCTTCTAGTGCGGCCTGAAGAGATGGATGTTCTGTTTTGTGGCTCTCGGTTGTAGTTGATTCCCTTCCGCTCTTTCTAGTATTTCTTAATAGTATATCCATTGATATCACCGTCGTGGCGTCTTGAGATTAAATTTATATCTTCGCGTATGCACGGATATGCACTCGATCGTGGTTATTTGATTTGATTTGTCGCCATTTCTGGATTCCACCGTCGCTGTGAGTTTGGTGATCCCGACTGTTGCTGAGAAGTGTGTGCTCGCTGTGGGCAACGACGGCGAGAGGGACGGATCGTTCAATAAACAATCCCGAGAACTGAGGCGAACTGCGAAGTCATCAGTTGTTGTTACTCCCAGGCCCTTCTTGACTTTCCCAAACAGGATATCCAAACGTCCATTGCAACCGCATCGGCCGTCCATCTCATTCCTCCTTCCTCCTCTCACCTCCTACCCTCCCCGCCGTCTTTCTGCCAGTTTAATTTCTCTACCCCGTTCGTGCGTCGTGTAATACAACAAGAAGAGGGGACATCTCACCGGTCTAGTGCAAGTTTAGCCCATTTTGGGTTCTCGGTTTTGTACCTAGTTCAACAAGGGGATAACCACATTTATTGCCTTCCTCCAGTTCCTGCAAGCTGCTCTATATCTCACGTCGAAAAGCTGGTCTTATATCTGCGTTCCTCTCTTCCCCCCACAACTAGATATGGAGTTAGAATGGGACACCAGGCCGCTTTCTATGGCCCATAAATCGCGAGAATGGCACAGTACGCAGAATGTCGCTGGCCCGTCATCTGGCACTCCTTCTTCAATCGTTTCTCGACGTCGTTCTGCAGCTGTACACGCGCCACCGCCAGGACCCCCACCAAGTCAACCCATACCACATGTACCTGCTATCCCTTCTAGCCCGTACGATACGTATGATGGTCTGCCCAACTCCTACAGTCCAACTTTCGACCCGCCTGCATTCGCATCCGGTATAGAAACTCAATCTCAACCTTATTCTCGGCCCACCCCTTCGTCAAACCTGGCAGCTGTGGCTGCTTTCTCTCAATCACGATTCGCTGACCCATCTCCAAGTCAAACCGCTTCATCATCCACCGACAACCTTTCCGACCCACCTCCACGATCTAATTTACGCCCGACCCTAAAACCCACTAGTCCAAGGACTGATGTTATAGTACCAGATCGCCTGCTACTGTCCCCTCCGGAGTCTAGATCAACAACATCCGAGCGTCGTCCATCATCTCGTAGTGCCCTTACAAAAGCGCTTGAACTCGCCCGACACGCTGTGCAGCTAGACTCTACCAACAACGACCCATACGGTGCAGTGCAAGCTTACGGGAAAAGCGTCGCGTTACTGAGTGAAGTAATGGAGCGTGTCATGCGCGGTGAGGATAGTACTGAGGGGAAGAAAAGGAATGGTCGTCGAAGAAGCGTTGTGGCTCAAGAAGAAGAAGTTCGACGGTTGAAATCGATTGTAGGTGTTTGATGCAATTCTCATCGCGTATGATTTCTCACTTGCTAATGTTTATCAATTAGCATGATACTTACGCAGATCGCATGAATATCCTCAGTTTGATATACAGCATACCTTTGCCTCAGCACTCTCCACCTTCAACATATGCATCTTCTGTATCTGCCTCAACCGTTTCTACTCAACCGTCTTCTCCTTCATCCACATCCCCTACGTCTGAATCTTCACTGGAGCCTCGTTCACGTACCAATTCGACGTCTTCCCAAGCATCGCATGACCCCGTGCGGGTTTCTGCAGAGACAGCTCGACTAGCAGATGATCCCAATGCTGCACTCGGGATGGAATCCGCCATGTTTGCTCTCGAGTCCTCATTATCGCATAGTTCATTTTCACCTAGAACGCCTATAGCACCTACTGTGCATCCGTATGCTGCTTCATCTTCCCAAGCGATCCCAATATCCTCCCCACAAACTGTAAGCAATATCCCCCACAGAATGTCTGTATCAGCCACAACCCCTCCTCGTATGCAAATTGGTCGACCTCGTGCTTCGTCTACCCTTCCCCCGCCTGCTCCAATACCCACAACTCTCCCACCTCCCGCACCAACTCCATCTATTCTTGAACCTCTTCCAGATATCTCAACGGCTTCACACAAATTATTGGATGCCGCTACTGGTCGTTCGCGAGGTCAGTCTGTGAGTCACAAGCGAACTGGTTCAGGAAGCAGATTAGCTGCGCTGCAAGAGGAATCGGAAAGGCTTGATGACTATTCTGTGTCTCATTTTGATACACTTAATGGACACGAAATCGTTGAAGAGGGAAATCGTCCAAGGTCAAGGACTGTGAACCGAGAGTCGCATCCTTTGCCTCCATTACCTTCTCCGTCAGCGTCATCCATTGAGTCAGCAACCACTCCCCGCACAAATGTTGTCGATGGCGACGGATCCCATACACCGCACAGTCCTACGCCCTTTAGCCAGCGTCCACGGGGAGCCTCAACATTGTCTACTCGTTCAGAAATGTCATCCAGTAGTCAAACATTGATCAATAACTCTACCACGATGGGAACCATATTTCAAAGACGAAACAAATCATCCGCACCTCCTACTGTCTCTGGTTCTGGTCCATCTTCCCCTACAGAGTCTACATCGAGTTCTGTTCCAAGTTCGAGTCGATTGACGGCATCATCCTTACCAGCAAATACTGCTAGTAGTCTCGGTATGACTGGTCGCAGTCGAGCATCGTCACAGCCGGGTCGTCGGCCATCTGTTGTTGCAAACACACAACCTTTGACTCCCAGCACGACGACTCAGAACGGTACTAGTGTTCGGAAAACATCAATTCCCTCCAAACTCAACCCCAATGCGCCGCCTCAGATCACCATTAATACCGCACTTCTTTCTCCTCCGCTCGTGAATTCTATTGTACCAGCCCCTCTCGTACCCCCTCCGCCGATACCCCATGCAAATATACCAACAGCGCCGATGTCCCCTCTACCCCCCACCGCTCCTACTGATCCCTTAAGAAAACCGTATCATATGATGAACCTGCTGCGGCAGACGATGACGTCTAAAACAGGTGGCTATGTTACCCGCCGACTTCATGTGCCACAAGAAGTGTGGTCTCAGGGAGGTGCAAAGCTTGCAAACATTCCTGAGAAAATCAGGGTCGTCGAAGTACTATGTTCTGCCTTAGAAGAATTACAAACATGGAGTGCGGAATATTTTGGGGCTGGAAATGTCAGCATCGGTCTGGTCCTTGGAATTGGCAGTATAGGAAAGAAAGAAGGGGATTTGTGGTCATCAAAATTAGAGGAATTTGCCAACGTTTGCGATGGCGTTGTCGGAAACTTTGGCAAAAAGCTCGGGGTCGGCGAAGGTTTCGTGACCAAGAAGAGCAGCGGGGTGAGTACTCTCAATTATTTGTACTCTATTTTGATGCTCAAACTCTTCAACTCTAGGTGACTTCCTGGGGTGGCAAACTTTCGCGACAAATAGACAAATTTACGAACGGGAAAAAGTACGCAAGCTCAAACGTTATCAATGCCATCGTTGCTAACCTTGCTTTTATTCAGTCTGGATTCACCAGCGGCTTACGTCCAGGGATTATCAAACCTATTCATGCAAGCGCAAATCCTGGATGAACACACCAAAGCTATTTCTTCTCAGCCAATGGCGCCGCTATATGCAGCTTTCCCGATTGACGTTCGTTTGGCCCTCGAAGTCAAGCTTAAGCATGCATCCGAATTCTTCGCCAAAGTTGTCCTCACTTTTGTCGTCCGCGACATGGCCCTTTTACTTGACAAGTACGTTAAGAAATGTGAAAAATGGCTTGCGGAATGAAACCACCTCTCCAGTGTTTTCAATACTTCTTTCTTCTGGTTTGTAACACTCTCTCGCCACTTGTTGTTATTCCTCATCTCTATCATCATCTATACCGAACACCTTAGGTATTCGTTTCGACTCATCATATCAACTGTGACAGTCGTGGAATCAAACATCCGCATTGTAATTTTATGCTCTCAGGATTAGAAACTGGATATTTTTGTCTTTATTCCACCTCTTTGTGCAACCATGGTTCATTCTCTTTCAATCTCCTTAGGTTTGCTTACTCAAATTGTTCACTATTATCTTTTGGCACGCCTTCCATTATTCAATGAAGATCGCCATTCTTCGAGCTCATATCTTGGGGGTTCTTGTGGTAGTCATTATACTCTTCTTTTTATCCCTCTATACTTACCCTTCATTAATGTACATATCATCAATGTACAGGCAGTCAATATTAATGTCGTGTTCATTGTTACTACCTTCGCGAGCTCATGATCCAAACACCAAGTCACAATATTGTAATATGTCTGAACAAAAATCGAGACAATCCATTCCAAATTCCGCACTCTATGACGAAGTTAAATGTACAAGTAGAAAAGATTATACACGGGGCCAAAATATGTTACACGAGAAAAGGAACTGTTTAAGTTAAAGTTACAACCAAGATGAAAGATGAAACGATCTCAAAAAAATGCAACGAGCAACAAGATATTAATGATAGTGGCGAGTGAATGGTATGGAGTGCATAGGGCGATCGGGTTCGGGGGTTGGTGCCTTTCCTCTCAATCTATTGATGATACAAAGTCGTTGTTCTGATATCTCAGGTTGATCAAAACAAATCGTACTTGAAGTGACGGAAAAGTAGACTTACCCAAATCACGCCGTGTGTTCTCATCACCACTCTCCTCATTCTCGGAGTCGGCTAATGGATCTTTGGTCGAAATATAATGATACGCCTCTGAAAAAGAAGAAGACATTTTCAACATTTGAAGCGAGAAGGAAAGAAGATATTGTGACATACGCTCAAATATCGTACGGTGTGGTGGCATCCTTGGGGGTCCTGAAGAAAGACTTGACATTTGACCATCCGATCGTGAACTACGTGAAGAAGATTGCGTGATCGGGGTATGGCTCAATGCGTAACGCAAGGGTGGGAGGACGATTTTGTTAGAATGTGAGCGTACTGGTCCACCATGAGTAGACTGAGTAAGCGGGGAGATGGCTAAGAAAGGCCGAGGGTATGGATCTGAGAAAGATCGTGGTTGTGGCTCTTCCACGTCATCAAACCCATCATGTTGGAAAGTCTGTCTACTCAGGGCTCGACGAGGATGCGGAGAGACAATGTGGCGATGAGCCAAACGAGTAGACTCAGATGGAGATGATGATCCTTCCCTATCTAGGAGATGTTAGTTAAACTATTGAGTACTTGAAAAAAGGGCAAACCCTCACCTTGCGGAATATTATCGTCTTGATGATGGAAAGATAGTAAAACCTCCCCAGGCGCTGTGGGAGGCTCCTTGGTTTTCTTCTGGATAACTGGTGATTTCTTTCTTGCTTCTGCCTTTGGTTTGCCTCTTCTACGTCTACCTTTGGCCCTTTTAGTTCTATTTCCGCCAACTTCATCCTGAGAATCGTTTTCCAGATCTTTAGTCGCCATGAAGGTTTTCCGTTGCTGCAACATCTTTTCCCCCCAAGCCCTTTCTTCAGGAGGATCGACGTTCTCAAGAAGAAATTCATCATTCGATAGAACGGTAAGCTTCGGCGTTTTTCCAGGGTGTGAACGAGAATAATCATCATCAAATGGATTCACAGAAGGCGCCTCGAGGTAATGGTAACAAAGCCAAAGGATGGCACGAGCCCTGGACTCAGATGAGATGTTGATGGGACAGAAAAAGTCCAAGAAATCGATTGCCAGATTAGACCCAAAATGAGTAGAAGCAAGAACCTGACCCCTGGTTAGTCGAAATCATATGGCAATACAAGATGGCTCTTACAGCAGCATGATTAGCGAACATGAATAGAAGATTTACAATGGTTGTGGGGGGTACATTGCCAGATCTCTGTAATGAGAGCTTCAGAGATAGATCTGCAGGATGGAGCGACGGGCATACGGAGTGTGCAAGGACAGCCGCGGGGGAGTCGAGTGGACTGTCGCTCTCTTTCTGAAGATAACAAGACTTTAGAATGTTCTTGATCCTAGGAGCATCCTGTAAATTTCCGTCGGTCTTCTGCAAAGATGGTACTGGGTGATATGTTCTTAGTGCTGTCTGCATTTCGGGAAAAACTACACAGCAATAGAAGATTGATCGCTATAGGTGAGTGTAGCAAATGAGTGCCCATAACAAACACTTACAGGCCATGGTAGTATCTATCCGTCCAACATTAGACAAGATAGAGATCTTGGCAAATTCGTTGGCAAATTCTGGGGTGTCCCGTAACTTTGCTTTGGTGACTTTAGAGCAACGAGGGGCATGGATTATAGCGTTCACGTATAGATCACGAAAGGTGACTTTTGTCCCACGGGGTGCGCCGTGGACTGTCTCGTAAGGATCGGTGAAAACGGCTCGAGTGTCGGCGAAGAGATAATAGAGGAGGTCGTATTGGAGGTCTACACGGGTCAGGGGTTCTCCATCGGCGTGCTTGACTGCCAAAGTCTTTCGGTGACTTCCTTGTGGGCTAGGGAGAGATCAGCTGTGCAACTTGTTCGCGAGAGAGAAACGAGGCTTACCCTGGAGCAGGCATGGATGGCGGAAGGGGATACGGTGGAGAGAAGAAGAGAAAATGAAGTTGGACAAAAGGGAGTTATTGTGGTGTGGCCATTTCGCATGCTCAGTCTAACCCTAAATAGAAGCTTCGCAGGCCCGATGCGGATCTCATAGCATGGAGGATCGTCGCGGCAACAAAATCAATTTCGCCAGCTTGACTTGCGACCACCACACAAGCCGTTCGTTGTTCCAGCTTGGGGATAACCTCACGCTTAGACTAGGACACAAATCTTGCATTGGTGCAGGCTAGTCTTGGGTCATGGCCGGTCTAGCTTTTTTCGTCTCCTGAGTACGCCAGCCCCTTTCTTGCAACTCTCGTTTGCACAACAACGAACAATGCCAGTCGTCGAACCGAAGAAAATATCCGTGCTCAATAAACACTTGCGCCCTCTTTCATTCAACAGATCAGCATATGACCCTTTGCTGCACGCTATTGGTGCGCTATCATCCTCCCTGTGAATGGAAGCAATCCCATCTGATGTCTTCCATCCAGGTAATGCCCAAGTGGTTCTAATTGGTGATGGCTCTCATGGCACATACGAATTTTATGCGCATAGAGCCAACATCACCCAACGCTTAGTTGAAGAAAAGGGCTTTACCGCTATCGCCGTCGAAGCGGACTGGCCGGACGCCTTTAGAGTAAACAGGTAGCTCCGTTAGTCACCACATTTTGACAAGAGCTCATACAATCATGCAGGTATCTTCATGGCGGCAAGATGAAAGACGAAACCATCCATTCTGCTCGCTCGTCTCTTGCCGAGTTCGAGAGGTGGCTAACCTCTACACTTTAAATTGCACCTTCTCTGAATTCTCTGTAGATTCCCAAAGTGGATGTGGAAGAATGAGGTCATGCCACCGTTCATCGAGTATCTCAAGTCATACAATGATACTATCATGAAGGAAACGAACGACCCAACACGCAAAGTCTCATTCTACGGCATGGACCTTTATTCATTACACCGCTCCGCTGAGGAAGTTCTCAAATATTTGGAACGCGTCGACCCGGAAGGTGCAAAAAAGGCCCGAAAGAGGTTTGCAAACTTTTTAAAATGTCAATACCATAAATCCAAACCTTCTGTAACCAGGTACAATTGTTTTGAGAGGTTCGGGCAGGACACCATGCGCTACGCGTACGAGACTCAATTCAATCTGGCCAAGGTTTGTTGTTGTTGGCATGTCTGAACATCATCGAGAGTCTGAATGTTGCCTATGTTACAGGATTGTCACCAGGAAGTATTGCTGAATTTGCGCACATTACTTCGGAACCATCATCAATATATTCAAGACCATTTCCCCAACAACGATCGCTCTGCTTACCATCCTGCTGAAGAACAATTTGTAGCAGAAATGAACGCTCTTGTAGTCCGAGATGCAGAAGAATATTATCGAACAATGATGACCCAGGATGTCAAAAGCTGGAACCTTCGGTAAGTTCACTATGTATTGTATTTATCATAACACTAAATCACTTATATGTTTTATAGAGATGATCACTTTGCTAGGACTCTTCTTGAGATTACACGATACCTAGGTGTTACTGATCCGGAAGGGGCCATTTTGAAAGAGGCAAAGATCGTGGTATGGGCTCACAACTCGCATATCGGCGATGCACGGGTCACCGATATGGGTGGAAGGAGAGGTACCATCCTTTATCTCATACATAATACCGGAACAAATTTCTGACCTTTGCCAGGTGAGATAAACGTGGGTCAACGCTGCCGCGAATTGTTCGGAAACGATAATGTCTTCAACATTGGTTTCCTCACGAACCGTGGCACTGGTGAGATCATCAAGCTGCATCATCCTAGTACTTCGTGTTTAATAAATTCTTCCAGTCACTGCGGCATACGAATGGGACGAACCACCGGAATTGTTTAGGATGAATCTACCAATTGAACAGTCTATCGAGAGCGAGTTCGATAAAGCTACAGATAATGATTCCTTCGTGATCACGCACAATATTGAAAATACTGCTGAAGGTTACCCGAAGAAGGTCGAAATATCATCAGAGCTATCTGAGTGAGTCTTCACCTTCTATCACCTAAAATTCATAAACGAAATCATTATTCCCGTAGTTTCCTGGATAAGCCTCGGTATCAACGGTTTATTGGTGTCATATACCGAAGTGCCACAGAAATCCCTTCCCATTATTCGAAATGCAGCGTTGCGCAACAATATGATGCTGTTATGCACATTCAAAATTCACGAGGAATTGAACCTTTGGAACCTGAAGATACATGGAAAGGTCTGAAGCATGTGGATTTCGATGAAACTTTCCCATTCGGTGAATGAGCAAACGAAAAGAGTTCGTATCGTGCGAGTAGTTATACTACATCGGAACCGACGAATAACAACCATGCTATTGTACTAGTACGTCCGAATATGATTTCCGTTATCTTCATCACTATTCCCAGCGCAAAACGTCTCTTACATATGACTGGAGATGATGATCACGTCCTCGTGCGTTTTTTTCAGCGACCTACCACCCTGAAGATCATCGCTAGCACAGACCTCTGTGTCATCTCTGATATCATCTCACAGTTGACATGTATCTATCAGGATTGCGCACGCGGTTACCAAGTATAGAGATGATACCCATAACCAGCACTATGCAGTGTGGCATACTTATAGGTATGGTCGGCATATCCAGCACAGCGAGAAGCGATCACTTCTCGTTCCATCTTCATGTTCCGGGGGATGCTGGTCACCCCCATATTATTCTCTACGTCTATCATGCCGAGGAAGTTACCATTAACCATATTTATTCTACTACAGATTTTCAATATTCCTGCAGTTGCTGGCGCACTCAGAAATGTTTCCATAAGCATCAATAATCCGGCCGTGGATTTTTCGAGTGGATGGCATGTTAGACACTCTCGTACTCTTGAAGGAGACTTCGCTTTCACACACGAAGCTGATGATGTGCGAATTTTGCTACCAGGTGTGTTGTGTCATCTAAGTCAGTGCATAGTAAACACGCACTGAACTGTTAGAGTAGAACGTACTGTGTCTCTACACTACTACGGGTTGCAAACTCATCACCACTCTACTTTTATCGCATGCTTGGACTGCGAACCGTTCCGACCAGATTTGGCTCGGGCGAAGCTTGTTAATACCCGGGGATCTTCGTATGGGTATGACTTGCAACAGGTAGGTTTCAGTATTGTTTGTTCAGCCTGGACAGATGTTAATGGAGCCTACAGGACAACTTGTTTTCCATGAGGAGCTTGGATCCTGAGCAGATACATACCTTGACGATAGTCAACTTATGTGACTCTAGGTATGATGACGAGTGTATATTAGTGTTTGACCACCTGGTCGTGACTGTACAGGAAGGTATGATCTGTTTTGCCCGCACTCTTTCGCATATACTTATCCTTTCATACTTTAAGACGACTCTGAACAGCTTGAAGATGACACAGAAGAAGAATTCGGAGCAACATTGTCTCCCAGAGACAGTCCCAACATTCAAGTTACGATGGCCATAAGTGCAGCTGCACCGTCGCAGATTTCAATTGTTACCCAGACGTCTATAAAGACCGTCACTGTGACACAAACTGCAGCATCCACAACGCCTTCGAGTGTTTCTCCGATTCCAACGTCGACACTTCACACTTCTTCATCCGCCTCTGGTTCTTCGTCGGTGGCCCCTTCCAAAACAGAATCTCATTCACAATCCAGCGCTTCACCTATCAAAACGGCGAGTTCTACATCGCATGTGAACACTCAGAGTGGAAGCTCGACAACCAGAACTTCTTCGACTTCCATTTCTGCTACTCCCCATACACATTCCTCTACTACATCTGTGTCTAGTCAAACGAGCTCGAGCATCTCAAGTCATACTTCAAAGACCACGCCGAGAACTTCCAGCAACTCACATAGTACAATCACCACTCACCCACCAACATCATCGGCTATCGCAAGCCCGACATTACTGCCAAATACATCATCAGCCGCAGACAATAATGCTACCATTGCGTTAGGTCACAACACACTTGCAGTCTTAATCGCCATTCTTGTATTCGTCGCCACCTTGTCAGTTTTATTAGGGATAATCGTCTTTTCTCCTAGAATCCGTGCTTGGCTTGGTGGTCGTAATGAAGTTGAGGAGGATGAAAAGTCTTTAGAAGATGGTGATGACTCACCTGAAATGGCTTCAAGATCTCCAGTGCCTTATAGGAACTCTTACACTACTGCGAATTTTGGACCAGGAAATCCACCTCCCTTACTTCCTCCCTCAAAACGACCGGTAGCGAGAAACCTAGAAGTTCCTGAGGATACGACTTCCACCGATTCAACATCGGGAACATCGACATCAAGTAGTACCAAGAGACCATCTGGTGAGTTTGCCTCACTGCTCCAATTTGCTGTGAGTAGATGACTGACAGTTACCTTGTGTATGACTGTTGCCAGTCAGATTCGCATCGCCTCCAGTATCGCCTCATAATAGGGATAATTCACAACCAGGCGAGTCGCCTTCAGTACTATGGCTTTCGAGAAGCATTCGAAATGATGACGGTACATCAGAAAGAGCGATAGATTGAAGATGACGATAATTGCATTCTGTTCCTACAATATTAGAAAGTCTAGTAAAAACTTTGAATGGAGGATATTATAATAACTACCCAGTCAGAAACGAAGGTTATGGTATCATGCACACGGTAAATGAAAGTGAAACCAAAGTGGTAACAGATACAATTTATGAAGAATAAAATAATCCAGAAAGAACACTTTGTTATAAACAATGAAGGGGATATATGAAAAGAATGGTATATAATCCAACATAACCTGGAAACCTGAGTGCCAAAACAAGAAAAGCGTTCAAAGTCGATCGAATAAGGCCCGATAAAAAGAAACGAAGTACAGAGTATAGGTGTCGCAGGGTTGACGCACAGGGTGAGAAATCAACTGGATTTCCAGCATTCACTTAGATGCTCCATCACTTCGACCACAATAGAACTCTTGAACATGAGGGCATGGTCAGCACCCTTTACAACCTTCACGATGCATTTGTCCGGGCCCATCGTGTTTTCCATCCAGCGAACAACATTCTCTGCAATACGTTCATCTTTGTCTCCGTACCACACCCGAACAGTATGCGGGTATGCGGTATAAGAGAAACCCCAGGGCTGGCGATCATGGTTGAGGATTTGGACAAGATCCTCATGAGTACCTTTTGAAGATTCCGCATGAGATGCTGCGATCAATGCGTTGCCAAGGGCAGCTTGGTAAGATGTCTCAGAGCTAGGACCGTTGGGCGGTGACGAAGGGAGAGGCGGGACCGGCGGTGCTTGTGATCTCGTAGGCCCGAAGGACATTGAACGACGACCACCTCCCCGAAGAGCGCCAAATTCTGAGATGTCGACAGAGGACCCATCACATGGGGTTGAAGGTAGTGACTTGTACGGGAGGGTAGAGGAAGACTTCCCTCGGATAGTACTTGACCAGTCGACGCCGTCTAAGCCTAATCCAATCTCTGCTGCCTCCTTTGGAGGTAAAGACGGAGTTCCATGGAATGATTTCTTGGAATTCAGAGTCGAGGATGATCGTCCTTTCAAAGAGCCCATGGATCGCAGTGCTTTCAATCGCTTGCCCGTACCCCCCGAGCTGGAAGAGGGCCGCTGCTCCTCTTGGGGTGGGTGTGATCCGCCGATACCTCCTTTGAGTCTACCCAGTAAGCCCTTGGAAGGTTTTCGTCGAGTGGCATGCTGGGGTGTATCTCGTTTGGCATCATTGTGACCTCGTTGAGACCCAGTGCTATGTCTCCCAAGGGTACTTCTACTATCGAATCGGCCATCGAAGTCGCGAAGATCGTCATAATCACTGAACAACCCTGAGCTCGTGCTTCGACGTGGCTCGTCAAACGAGTGAGGTTCAAATGGCGGGGATGCTAGAGGATTGTCACCATCTTTATGGGATTGCTTGACATCAAAACCAATGCCTTCATACGCAATGGTAGGAGGCTTGCCAAGCATCCATGCCTGTACCTTCCACTCTGCGGCTTGGGCTGTCTTCAAGATTCCATTAGGGACATATTTCAACCACTTGTAACCGGCTGTGATGAAGATAACGTAAACGTCAATCCTGAATGAATTGTTGTCAATACTTACCTCCGTCGACGCTCCCAACCCAAGGTGCAAGTAAGCAAACATCTCCACGAATACGTTCAGGATATTTGTTAGCGAAGGCAAGTGCATACGGGGCACCAGCAGAATGAGCCATGACACTGCATTGATCAATCTTGAGTCTGTCGAGCACTTCCTCCACAACTGAGGCCCATTCAGGAATACCCCTCGCAGATTTATTCCGTGGCGTATCTGTTCGGCCAAGGCCCCATCTGTCGTTAACAAAAAAAAACTTTGTGATGAGCCGTGTGGGGTATTATACATATTGTAATCACTGACCGATCAATAGTGACAAGTCTTATGCCGAGACATTCCGCCATCTCGTCATACAAGCCCATCAATTGGCGTACACATCCAAGTCCGAGGAAAACTATCAAAGGTGTTCCAGTAGGACTTCCAAGGTCGGACAAGCTGACAGTCAGTGGACTTTCCCGCGAGGCGTGAGGAAAACGGGTCAGTTTGAGTACTGTGGTCAATCGACTGGAACGTAAATATTGGGCAATCGTTTGTGTTGGGGAGTTGATAGCAGCTTTAGTGAGAGTAGACAAGTCAAGAGGAGGAAGAGGATGTTGTTCGGAAATCGTGGAGTAAGAATATATCGATGAATCGCGGCGCCCTTCAGACTGAGGAGATGGGAAACTCTTGCGATTATCAACTGGTGTGCCATGTTGGCTAGGCGGGCGCAGAGGAAGAGGGGATATAACAGAAGATCTAGCTTGATTACGAATGGTTCGCCGAACTTCCTCTGCGATGGTATCCACCGATGATCTAGAGATGAGGTCTGTTTCTTCCTCTGTGGGTGATGCATCAGGTGGGAGCTCAAACAACTCATGTGTATGACCATTGCTATGAGCATATGATGTTCTGCGAGATAAGGCAGGTTTGGAACGTATTTGCTGAGAGGGTGGTGCATGAGCTCGAATAATTTCTGAAATAGAAGGAGCGACGACTGAAGGAGTGACAGCTTTGGCGTATGCAGCAGCGGGAGTAAGCAATGGGGGATGCGACTTCTCTGGAGGAGGAGAGGGCGTTGGGGAGGGGGATGAAACAGGTAGAGGTGAAGGTAGCGGAGAGTATTCATCTATTGAACTATGATCATCCTCGGACGCTATCGATTGCGCATTGGATCTGGTCACGGTGATATTTGAAGCAGTCCTGGAAGAAGGTGGTCGGTGGTTCTTGTGACGGTTATGGTGTTTGCGATGAGAATGGTGTGTCTCCTCCTCCGAGCTTGAACTAACTCGTTTCGACGACTTTTTACGAGGCACCCCCAAAGTCACACCTGGTGGAGGTGTGGGAAGTGGAGGATGGTACAGTGGGTGGTAACCAGCTTTGCTGATTTTTGATCTCGAGGACATCCTGAATTCGCCAGAAAAGCGATCGTCTCCATCATAACCATTCATGCCATCTACAAGTGCATCCATAGTTTCCACACCAGAGACGGGAGCTGCAACCATTACTGGCATAGTAAATCCCGGGTCTCTGAACGACATATCGTCAATCGGAGTCTGAGGAGGTGGCTCAAAGTGGCTTAAGGTTGAAGAGCCAGAGTCGCGGAAAGGATACTTGATCGGTCTATGAAGGAAAGGGATATGTTCTGAGTCTTGTCGACCTGAGGGGCCAGTGCGAGAACGAGGTCGAGCCCAGGAATACCTCTCATCATCATCATCAGGCCAGGGATTGCTGTCGTCTGCAACACTGGGAAAATCCAGAGATTCCTTCGGATCCTGTGAATTCTTCTCCCGTCGTTGTGAGGAAGCAGGTTCAATTTTCAATCCATCCTCCTTCGCTGAATTGAAGCTTTTCGATGCAGACTTCGGGCGGTGACCGGTGAGAGGCGCAGGTCTCGATATTTTGGGCCGTGAAATTTCCTCGTAGTCTAGGGCTTGGAATGAAGAGGGGGAGGTGGTATGACTGCCTGATGCGACACGACCAGAGCCAGTATTTGTGTCCTGAGACTTGCGTTCTCTGCGTAACGAAAGAAAAGAGGACTTCTTGGTCGGTTTCTTCTGCAGAGATGGGCTGCCACTGGCACAATGACTGTTGGAACTAGGCATGGGTAGAAGAAACGAAGAGCCAGCGACGAATTATACGTGTGGGGATAATCCTGATCCTTGCGAATAATGACAGTAAGAGAGATGAAAAGAGTGGTGCTTGGATGCTTTGTTCTCCAGGCGGTCCTGCGCTGCCGTTAATGTTGTCCTCGTCCTCGTCGTTCTCGGCGACGGTCGGTTGAAAGGAAGTCTTTTCTGAATTGCCCGCCAAAATTGAGTCTCCAAACATGGCCCAACAACGCGTCGGGATTTTCCACCCACGGCCATCAAGTTTCATTTTTAGTCAATGTGAATTCAAATTATGCATCCATTTCACATAGCTACTAGTACTACTAACAATTGAACGGATCCGAATCGTGATACGTGGCACACAGGTATAGTACAAGGGCGAAGAGAAAACAAAACATGATGAGTCCATGATCCAAACAGCAATGGAGAGAATGAAAACATATGAAAGCGAGCTGATTGAGACTATTACCAGAAGACGAGAGGGAAACTATACGAAGGGTATTAAACACAGGTGAACTTGATTCCTTTGGAGTGACATGCTTCCGCGACCTGCCCCTTCATCTCCTTCGTCCAATGCGCGAATGGTGGCACGTTAGTGCCTGCCGAGGTGTGGAGTGACCGTAACGATGTTGGTAATCCCGACTGAACGAAATTCGCCCAATCATTCGATGAAATGCGTAGAGTTCGACCAGATACAGACAGTTCCTCTAAAGAGGATAGTCTCTCTTTGATCAAAAGCAGTGACTGAGGATTAAGATTCACATCCATGAGATGCAGTTGACGCAAAGAAGGTAGGGGAGGGATTTCGTCGCTAAAGATGATGCCCTGACCAAGGCAGTCTCGCAGCTCATAGTGGAGTTTCTCTAACTTCTCGCAAGACTCCAAAGTCCAGCGGAGCTGTTCATCCTGGTCTAAAGAAGCTTTGGCCGAGACACTAAAGGTTCTGATGGTGTTCCAGGAATCTTGCAGCATGTCAAACAACATGCCATCAACTACAGCGACGTTGTCAAAAGCGATATCCTCGATCGACATGGTGTATGGTAATGAGGGTGGTGCTATCGTCAAACTCAAGTTCGTTAGCCTGAGTCTTTTGAGATTCGTAAATTTGAATGCGATAACTTCATTCCATTCCAGCGAGGACGAATGCTGCTGGTGAAGAGGAGTTTGGTCGCCAGACGTTTGTTGTCCAGATATGCTAAGGGAAGTGATTGAATGGGCATATGGCATCATGTGTAGATACTGTTCAGCACAAACAGCGAGGTGTCCGCCTAAAACGACGGATTGTAAGCCTGGCAAGCTGAGGATATATCTTAGGCTTGACATGTCCTCCGCCGTCACCACTTGATGGAGATCAGAAGCTGGACGTAGGTCAATACCATGAACCAACAACCGAAGATGAGGATTGTTAGACAGGGTACGCGAGAGGAGACGGCATGTGAAGAATGTATGGATTGTAGGGCAAGAGTATAAGCGTCGCCGCACTGGTCCAAGCCAACCAGGGGAGACGAGCGCGAGTCGTTGCAGATCGCGAGGCCACCAATGCCTATCATTCGTCTCCAGAATGACGGGTATAAGATCATCTATAATCCGGGGTATACACATCGCGGGTTTGTCAAATTGGTGAGAGCGATACTGGTGTAGAGAAAGGAGGGTGTTGCATGAAGAGCTGTGAATGTAGAAAAATCTTATACTCTCATGCCTGTCCGGATATTGAGAGGGAATGTTGCAATCAGTACAAATACATTTCATAGAATTTTTAGCTAGGAATGCACACACCACGATGTCTGAGGCTGGTCTCGTGAGTGAGAGGAGATATAAATACAAGAAATTGACTGGAACTTAGATATATGATATTGTTGTCAGCAGCAGATGACCAGAAGTATTTCAGAGACGAAGAAATCGACCAGCAGATGTTTGGATTTCGAAAGTCAAGCTATAAGTAAACTGTACTAGTGAGAGTTTCCACTTGAACTTCGGAGCTGTACACATTGAGTGAATCTCGATCTCGATCGTTCCATGATCCCATCACTGGACCAACTCGACAACTTGAACTTGGTTCAGAACGGTAAGTTAGTCTGCTTCAAATCTAGGACCACTCACTATCATATTAGTCTACTTATCCAGCCACATACGAACAGGCTATGTTTTCAAATTCTTGCTATCAACAATATGAAGCTGATAAACGTACCTACGTTTATCTTCACTCAGATCCAGGAACTTGCACCGTTGTGGAAACTGCATGCAAGACAATTCTTGCGTGAATGTCATGGTCCCAGCGGTGAACGTTGACATTAATCCTGCTCGATAGTTTGACTCTACGTTCTGCTTGCAGATATCTATCTTTATGGAGCTGTAACAATTGGTCAAAATCGCCGGCCATGTGGGCCCAAACTCTTTCACTTCCGCTGACCTTCAAAAGGTGTGTTTTTTCTCACTCTCTAGTGCATTCAGAATATGATCATATAGATAAGCACTCTCTAGCTTTCTAGAGGGTATAATGCGCCTATTGACGAGATAAACAGACGTACTTATACGGACATGGCTTTTTCCCATAGAGTTCATTTCCCCTTCTCAAATGCATTCCTCGACCTTGGAAAAGAAACTTTCTGATACAGAGGCCTCAGATGCACTCCCTACACAGGAAGATGATGTGTTTGGAGACGAGAGTAATCATGCAATTCGATATAAAACTTTAAGTTGGCAGGTATGTGCACGGTGATATATGAATTGACCATTTAACTGTGTCTGACTGATATCATATCCCCTACAGTTTGTGAGCTTGCTGATGATCGCAGAAATTGTCAGCAATGGGATGTTATCCTTGCCAAACGCCATGGCTGCTGTCGGTATGCATCTGCTTACTGTTTAGCATAGGCATAACAAAGATTGCTGACAACATGTTGGATAGGAATCGTACCCGCTCTTATTTTGATCATATTTCTTGGAGTGTTTGCTTTGTATACAGCAAAGCTTCTGATAGACTTCAAATTGAATCATCCAGACGTTCACAGCATGGGTAAGCACCATGTCTCTGGAAATATATAAGTACTTGAACGGACAACTTCTAGGTGATGCTGGTTATATTTTATTTGGTCCAATTGGTAGAGAGGTACTCGGGCTTGGAACCATAATTTTTGCCATCTGCGGAACAGTCAGTTTACATCCATCGCGTTTTCTCTCAGAATCGCTGCTAATCGTATCTTTCGCAAGGGATCAGAGCTATTATCCGGTCAACTGGCGCTGTCAGTGCTCTCCAATAATGGCCTGTGTGCTATATTATTATTATTGATATTCTCTGTGGCAACGTTTCTACTTGCCTTGCCCCGTACTCTTGGTCGTCTGAGTTGGCTCGGGCTGATTAGCGTAACATTAATAACGCTGTGCGGGGTGTTGGGGATGGTTGGTGCTGGAGCGAATCCAGTCCCAAACAGAATTATTCAGGCAACTGTTTCGACAAATTTCTATCAAGGCTTCCTTGCGGTTACGGGTCCCGTGAGTTCATCTCTGTCGTTTCTCGTTGACGCTATCTCATAATAGCACACGACGATTCATTCGAGACAGGTATTCGCATATGCAGGTAGATTTTTTGAGTCATCTTGAATTAACGCGGATTCTTACGCATTCAGTCCAATAGGTCATTTCATGTGAGACGTCCTTCCGCTATCATCTTTCAAACCATTCGTCTCAATCGTTCTGCAGGTTTTTCATCCTGATTTCGGAAATGCGCCGACCTGAGGATGCCATGAAGGTGAGTGTCATACAAAGAGCATTCCATATACGACAAGAGACTTATGTTTACAAGGCAGCATGGGCTTTACAAGGATTCTCGACCGTCTTCTATGCAGTTTTCGCCGTCGTGGTGTATGTCTATCAGGGAAACACAGTTGCTTCTCCCTCACTACTTTCACTTCCTCCGGTATGGGCGAAAATTGCATTCGCGGTAGGGCTTGGGAATTTCTTGGTGTAAGTCCTCAGACTCAAACTCGAATTACTGTAACCATGATGAACTGTTTCCAGAGCGGGTAGCTTGTACGCGCACACTGCCGCAAAGCTCGTGTTTGTGCGCTTCTTTCGACATTCCCGTCATGTCTATTCCCATACTATGCTAGGATGGTTAGTATGGACAGTACTTTGCTTCATAGCCGTTGCAGTTGCCTTTATCTTTGCAGCGGCCGTACCAATCTTCTCCGACCTCATAGGAATCGTCGCTTCCCTCTTCGCATCCTGGTACACATACGGTATTGCAGGCTTTTTCTGGCTATATGATGCTTACTACCTGGAAGGAGGGATGAAGAGATTGAGGAATAGTCAATTGAAAACCGTCTTTTGCATCTTGACAGTCATTGCCGGTGGCTTTATTTGTGTTGCAGGCACTTATGTGTCCATAAAGGCAAGTAGTATCATCTTCATGTCAACCAAAAGGTATTGACCTTCCTCACGTTCAGCTCATAGTGCAAGCTTATCAATCCGGTACAGTCGGCAAGCCATTTACTTGCTAGTAACAATGGCCAAACAAGATTAACCTTTCATTATGATCGTCTTTTGAATACAGAGAGAATGAGTTGTATGATTGATATTGTTGATTATATATCTTGAAAATCTACTCCGAACTGATTTTGTTGCGAACCTTCGTCTGCCTTTGCTCGTCCTTAAACTTGTCAATGTCCAGTCTTCCGTCCCAGTAGTACTCGGTATGATCTACGGAAATACATCGCATGTGATTGTATGAAGCAAAGTTCCTCGTGTGACTATTGACAAGATGCACAGCTATGATGCACTGATACCTGATGCAGAATCCTCGGCGTCCCTACTAGACACGAAGACATTCAGGTCGCCCACCACCGCGTCGTTTTTTCACCTCTGTACATTCTGTATCAGTTACTTTACTAATGGGCGAATCCTCACAACTCCACGCACTTCCAATAGTGCAACGACCCCCGAAGACTTGGACTCAAACTATCAACACAATTCTGTTCTGTGTGGTCTTCAACATTGCATGTCTAATGATTAATGGTTTTCAATTCACTGTATTATTGCCGTTACGCCTTGTACCTCTTTCACTTGTCAAGCATCTGTATGATGAAGGAATCCGTTATAGCAAAGGCTCGTTTGGAACTTTACTAGGTAAGTGAATGTAATCATTCAATATCGCTTCCTTTCAAATTGATTCAATTCACTTGGCACAGTGCTCATGTCCCAATGGTTCGCCCCGACAAATCTTGTTGTATCATTTGAGACCGAAGGACCAGGTCGGTTTACTGAGGAAGAGATTCAACAACTTGTTGTGAAGGATGCAGCTGGAAGGGTCGTTAGCTTGAATCTTCCTCGAAAGGCGGTTATGATAGCTAATCATCAGGTCAGTACATCCTATGTTGTACCCGTCTTATAAGACCTCAGGAGTGTGTGTTGAACCAGGTCTATGCCGACTGGTGGTATGCGTGGTGTCTTACCTACTTTATGGGGACCCACAGAGACGTATTCATTGTACTCAAGAAGAGCCTGAAATGGGTTCCAATAGTAGGCTGGGTGAGCTGTTTATATATTCCGTTGAGTACGGTCCTATTCATCACGACAATTTCCAGGGCATGCAATTCTACAACTTCATTTTCCTTGCTCGCTCCTGGGCCTCCGACCGTATCTACCTGTCAAACCGGCTTTCATGGCTTGGTAGGACTGCGGAGAAGGAGGACATCCCTCTCACGTTCATCCTGTATCCCGAAGGAACGCTGGTGAGCAAAGACACAAGGCCTGTGAGCAAAAGATTCGCGGACAAGATGGGTATAGTGAGTTAAATCATCTCAAGGAATCCTGTTGATACATATCTGAATACGTCGCGCACGTTACAGCCAGATATGATGCACACGTTGTTACCTCGTTCTACCGGTCTTCATTATTCCCTACGCTCGCTTGCTCCAAAGCTCCCAACCCTCGAATTAATAGATATCACCATGGCGTACCCAGGTGAGCTTCATCTTTCCCTTATTGTTACCTGCCACTTATGACTTCCATATAACAGGAATCCCTCCGTTTGGATATGGTCAGGCATATTACACACTACGGTCCATCTTCTGTGATCGCGTTCCACCACCTACGGTACATATGCACATCCGCAAATTCAACGTGTCAAAGGAAGTACCAATAGGAGATATATCCAGCATGAGTTCTGAAACTCTTCCGAACAAATCCTCCAAGTCCGTTGAAGTTGAGATTCCCGATATTGAGAAGGACAAGTTTGATGTCTGGTTAAGAGATCTCTGGAGAGAAAAGGATCAACGAATGAGCTTATTTTTGGCGACTGGTTCTTTGGTGGAAGACCCCAAACGTGAAGTCAAGATTCCCCTGGCACTGAGACGGAAACGTGAGGTTTTAGATGCATTTGCTTTCTTCATCCCAGCTTTTATTGGTTGGGTTTACTCACACCTCTGGGCGCACTGAGGTGTTGGATGTAATGTGTCATGTTGCTGTATCTGAGCAAGTATTGTTTTCATCCCCGAACGACTTTGAGATGTCATGGCCACCCGTAAATAGTTAACAGTTGGTGTTATGATTACTTTTGAGAATGATGTAGTGTACTCGTGGAAACAGCATGGAAATGTCCTTTGTCAACATCCAGGGGAATTAGCCCGAGAAACTTGCATCCCGTTGCTCTTGAATCTTGTTGATTAGGAACAAGCTAGTATCCAAGAACCTGTCCACGCAGTTCTCCAGACAACCTCTCTCTGATTTTGAAAAGCTTGAAGCCGGCGTTCCAGTAATACACCTAACGATTTCGTTAGCAACGTCGCAGTTCAGTGAAGAGGGGTTACTGACTTGTCCCAACATGTGCTGGTTAACTGGTGAATGGTTGACTGAACGCGGGCTTGTGCCTGCTCATTTTCGAGAAACTTTGAAAGCTCTTTCTGAAAATTGCATAATGTTTAGAGAATAGTGGATGTTGACGAACAAAAAGCACTCACTTGAGAAGCCTCGTCAAATTTGTCGGCCATTGTGCAAACTAATGTGTTTCGAAGGGGGACAAGGAGTAGAGGTAGAAGTGAACGAGGAAGATGCTAATAGTTTGTGTCACCAGCGAACAACGGTCGAAGGTGTGATGCAAGTTCGGAAAAAGCCGACGCATAGATTACATAAGCACTCCAACCGTTATATTCTGATTTATTTGCAGAATTTGAGTTGATTTTCGAGTCGTTCAAGGGCGGGATTGAAATAATCGTTGTCTCTGTCGCTATGCAGTAGGGATGGTGATTGAGCGTATACAACGACGAAGGCAGGCATGAGTGGACCTTTTTTACCCCGAAACAACGAGAATCGCAGATGTCAGGGTTCAGTTGAACAAGAGAACTTGATTGTGCGATGTGTCGAACGGGATGTAGGAATGGTCATGATCCTGGCCAAGTAAATGAAATACAAACGACTGGTCAAAACAATGAGTGGATGAAATGACCCCCCGGAGTCTAGTGAGAGTCTGGGGGAAATAGACGCCTGTAATTTTTCGAACGGGGATGTCCTTTCTAAGCGTTCGCGTAACACAGGAGAGGAAGTTCAGTAGTCGCACCTCCCCCAATTGCCAGCTTGGGCTTCTTCTTGCACACTCATTTACATCCGCGAAAGGTGGTCGGAGATCAAGACCACTCCGAAAACTTTCAGCCACCAAAGGTCAGCAACAAGTTTTTAGCAAACGATGCACTTCAATGTCCCTTTCTTCATGCTATTCCTTCCTTTTATTGTTGCGTAACTATGTCGCTTCCCTCCATTGTTTTATGATCTTTGCTTCCTCTTCTTTCCTCGTCGCCAGGACTCCTACTCACCTCTTATATTTCCAGTCTCAATTCTCTGCTGATTGTGTGCATTGATCAGGGCTCGCTCGTCGATTGTTGTCCCTCGTCCACGCCCACCGTTTGTATTATTTCGTTCTCTTACACGTGACGGCCTAGCGAAATCTGCGTTCTATTCAACGACCCGCAGTGCTCATATAAAAGCAGGCTTGCTTTGCCATATTGACGCCTCGTGTCGTCAAATAGGCAGTCCTCACCTTACCGCCTACTGCATAGCATCCTTTTCTCTCCTCGCCCTCATGTCTTCATCCACTACAGCAGCAGAGCGGTCTGCCATTGCAGCCCATGTTCAAACCTGGAACCCTCAGCAAGTCAATACTCCGTAAGTACCCTGGTATACACCAGACCAGTAACTTCACAACTGACCGATAACTTGACAGACCCCAGTACTTGGGCAGAAAAACACTCCCAATCAAACGCGGTGACGCAGAGCCCCTTACCAGAGAGGATCTCCAATATGATTTGCTTTATTTCATCTTCGCTGACTCAGCCAGAGTTTTCGTGGATCCGATGGCTCCAGGTCGCCCACTCGTTAACTTCTGCGACCTTTACGTCAACGCGTTGTTCAACTCGACAAAGTGTTCGAAGGTTTTGAAGGACAAGATGGTTGAAACGCCCGAATTTGCCATCGAGTTCGCAAAGATCGCGCTCCTCACCAACGTCGGCAGAATTAACACAACAATGGCCTGTGAGCACTACCTAATCATTTTTGCTTTTGCAATGAATCGAGCTAATCCAACGGCTTTTTTGGTCAGTCTTCCCAGAGATGAAGACAGCTCTCAGAAGCTATCATCCAGTTCCTTCTCTGCAGAAGACCGATGGAAATTTGCAAGACGCGCCCAGAATCAAGAACTGCTTGAAAGCCGCGTTATTGCCCTCCGAATTCAAGTCACAGCCGCCGTCATCTCCACAAGAGATCCTTGAGAAAGCTGTGAGTTCAACAGATGGTCGCTTTGCTTGTCACTGACCGTTTCATCCTCTATCCAGAGAGCGGGACAGATTCCCCCAACCAGTGTAGTCAATCTCATCTTTGTGTTGGCAAACGCCAGTCATGCTCTAGTACGTCAGAGAAATTCTATTCAATCCATTGTCTTGAATTTGGTTACAGCCTTTAGCACAGGCTCACTTCGACCCACCGCTTGAATTCTTGGATCTATTCCTCCCGATTAACCTCTCGTCTGCTTCTCGCGCTCATGCATTCTTATGGATCATGTTCCACTATCTATCTGGACCAAATCAACCGAATCCGTTCGACGATGACTACTCCAGGAATAATCCCGGTAAAGTCCCAAGAATGATCAATCTTACCCGTGAAGACATGCTACGAGAAAATCAGGATCCTCCTGAGGAAATTGAATGGGGTAGAAGAATGAGTGCTCAGAGGAGTAAATTTTTGAAAGAATTGGTGGATGAGATGGAAATGGAAAAGAAAAGGAAGAAAAACCCCCCTGCTCTCCCTCCACCTCTCCCCCCAACTCCTACCGTGACATTGTCTGGTGAGTAAGATTGCACGATGTCCGCTATCTATTTTGATACTAAATTCCTTGCTTTCATAGCCCAAGAAATCGCAGCAATACGACGGCCTCGCGCTCATAGACATACGGCTTCTGCATCTGAAGGCAGCCGTGGCTCTTCATATGGACATGAGTATCCTTCAAGTTCCATATCTCACCCACCTTCCCAACTTCAACAACAGATTGTTCCAAGAGCTCCCCGCCCACATCGCGGTCAGATAAATTTTTTTGTTGAATGTATCAACGTATGACACTCAATGTTGTTACCATACAGAAGCAGCACCTATAGGGGACCCCCAACAGCCGAGAACCATGTTAGAACGTCAGTCAGTCATGTCTTTTTGAGCCCTCCTCTTTCTCATAATATATTCTTCAGATGCATGGCACATCGTCAATACCACTGATCCTCTCGAAGATTCTGATAACGAAGCTGATGAACATGTTCGATTGGATTACAGTACGTCGTTGAAGTGGCCGCACACTTAAAATGAACCCAAACGCTAATCCTGGTTTTCTATCCTCATTAGATCGACGCTTAAGGGTTTTATCACGTTTAAGAGGGAAAGCACCAACCCCACCACCAATGATTGCTACTACAACTTCCACCGGTGGTCTACCAGTCCATGAACCCACATACCACCAACAACCTCAATTCCAGACATCATTTTCACAAGACAGTATGGGAAGTGGACCGCAACCTAGTTCCTCAAACGCTCCAACTGGGAAATTGCGACAGGTTGCATGGTAGAATTTTGTAGATAAAGTCTACAAATATTCTCAGTGGGCATGGTCGTTAATTGGTTATACTTTTGTGGTTGCACTCAGGATGATCACATTGTAGTTATTATTCAGAAGCCTCACATTGCAGGAGCTTATTGACCTTACAGGGGTGCGGAGGGAATCCATTACCTCACTTTTAACTCATATACATATCGTGTTTTGTTGTGTTTTTCAAGTTTACTTATGAACGTGTAATTAATGCTACATGTAATTGAAATGGTCTCTTGACCCTCAAATGGAAAATCTGTGAGTACCAGTGCCTACCGCGGGACTGAGATTTGAGTGCATAAATCATAACATAACCAATTTGCCAATCCATGATACATATCTGTATTACATTGTCACATGAATACAATACAATAATCATGGTTACAGTTTGTCTTCAAAACTTTCCAGGTCGTGGTTCCACTGGATGGCATTGTTGTGTTACCGACTATAAAGAATGACATGGATGTGAAGCACATGCCAGTGGTATCAGGGAAATCGCTAAAGGCACAGCCTAAAGCAACAGAGAAGACGGACGAAGGCCTTGAAAGAATCCTCAAACCTACTCCTCAATACCCAGACACCTCTGACAACCGCAACATCCCAAAGCGAATTACAAAACCCAATGTCCGGCGCAGACGGCATGAGGATAAATATTTCCAAAATTTGTCTGCAAATGCATGAATGTCCTCCAGAGAACGATCAATGTATCCTAACCAACGAGAAACCCAAGAAGGAAATATGGAACATTTTCCCTGTATGACTATACCAAGAAGAATTAGAATGCACCAGGAATGTCAAGGACAGGACCCATAAAGCCAACACGCTCGCGAAGCGGAAGCTCCGGTGGGGCACTATGTCTTCGAAGTTTCCTTTCTTCATCGCACTGCTTGGCGGCAGCGGCTAACACATCTGAGTTAGGAGGCAAAGTACGACGACGAAGACGAGTAACCATGTCACGAGCAGTCTTCTCACGTGGTTCGCCAGACAAGGCACGAATGTTAGATTCCGTAAACTCAGTTGGTGAGTGAGATGAGCTGCATGGAACCACCATAGTAGTAATTTGCAACTTCGGCATCATGGGAGAAGAAGGAGACGGGGGAGGGAGCTGAGGAGGTGGGGAATTCATACCCATCACAATAGGACTAGGAGGCGATGGGGGTCTGTTAGGGAATTGCAACCTGCCTACAGCAGGCAAAACCCTCTTGGCTACCTCTCGTGTTGCCGAGGCTGGAGCAGTCGACTTCAAGAATGTGGGAAGACGAGGTGAGAAGCGACCTTGCGGAACCGCGCTTGCCGCAGCAGCATTTCTGAAGCTGAGGCGAGCGGTAATTTCATCGAGCGATGGCAAGTGCTTCTTCGTTGGCACGGAGGTGCGGGGCGTCTTGTAGTAAGACTGTCCGGGGATACGGAAATCCACTTGCTCAACCCAACCAGGGCGAGTCCACAAATCCTCTTCTAATGATAATTCCTCGAATACGGCCAAAGGGGATTCTAAACCTGGGGATGGCAGGGAATAGTGAAAGATCGCGGGGGATTCTGGGGGTGTTTTAGGTGTCAATGTTGCGGAAGGCGAGGGAGGTGCGGAGATCTTTGAAAGGAAAAGAGCGCGGCGTTCCACTAGTTGACAAAGTGCGAAAAGATCTTGTGAGACGTTGGCAGGAAAGTTCAAAATAAAATGGCATCAAACTTACCCTGCTTGCTCTTGTGAACCTTCATGGCGATCTCTTTGCGGAGATCGGGAGACTTCTTGCCACCAACAGCAGCATTTCTCTCTCTTGAAGCTTTGAGCATCATCTCGAACCTATCCCGTTCAAGGCCTTGACCCAGCACGGGGGACTCCAATGGACGCAGTGGTGACAATTGTCTTGGGGATCGTGGAGACATCATTGGAGGTGGTGACAAGAGGGTAGGCCTGGGGCTGTCAGGCTCCTGGAAGGGAGTAGAACCATTAGGAGAGAAAGGAGAGAAGGGTTCTGCAACGGGCTCTTGGGGAGGAGCAAGAGAAATGGCGATGGAAGGAACTTGAACGGAAGAAAGAACAGCGGCCATGATTAGAAGGATTGAAATAAAGAGCGTAGGGATATAGACTTGAAATCCAAAAGACGGTTCTACGAGACGGACGAGGCGACCAGCACCAGTGGAAAGACGTCGAGTGGGAGGATAAAGTCGCACCAGAGGCAAAACCGAGCCCAAGGAAGAGAAGAATTTAAAGGAGAGAGAAAAGGTAAAACACCAGCAACACGATCACAGCACTGCACGAGTTGGGAGAAGTGAGGAAAGATGAATTGGTGATCAAACAACTCGCTTAGGTGGACCATATAACACCTCGGCGGTAGCAACCCAGAAACACGGCTGGAAATCACTGTGGGATCTTGTCAAATCAGCATAATTTATTACGAGGGAGATGTCTCGAGTTGACTGTGCACGGAACTCTTCTCCAGAAAATGGCCAGCCTTAGCGTGCGCGACAAATTGCCCTGTTCGAGTCTCTTGTCCTTGCTCTTGTGCTCCTTGCAGGAATTTTTGGATACCTCAGCCTAAGCGACGGGCCAATACTAGCCATCCTCATCGCGACTGCTGCATCAGAACGTTGTTGTCAAACATGTTACATCTGCTTGAGAGCAGTGTTGATGACCATCATGCATAATCTACTTGCGGACAGCCCGCTGTCTCAGGCTGGAGCTACATTTGTGAGAATGAGCGCGCACCCGTCCAGGTCGATCAACAGCAAGGTACATACATATATACTCACATCTTCAACAACATGAATAATGATCAAAGAAGACAGAAAATCGGCGCACCATATCCTTTCATACGCTGTATTCCAGCATCTTTACATTGTACAATACACTTGACAGACTTCTACTCGACAACCTCTCCCAGGCATGCCTCAGTGATCTCTACAATCCTTCAGCCTTGACAGCCTCGCCAAGCCTCTGTTGGAAGAGCTTCTCTGCATCAGCCCACACTCGCTCGTTCTCTCTGTTGGGGAACCGGAGCAGAGATGGAAGCAAATCCGCGCTGAATTGTTCTGAGGCCTCCCTAGGGAGCAATGTCGGCAGGTGATCGATAGAAATGACCGACAACGGAGGGTTTTCGGGACTGAAAAAAATAGATAAAATCAGCATCAACATGTGCTCGATAGATAGTTACAGATACTCACTTCACTGGTACAGCTAAGGTGGGATTCGAGAATGTGGTGTTGATGTTGTAGATCGGGATAGGATTATGAGGATTGGTGGTGTCGCAACTAACATCTACAACAACTGACAAACGGCGGTTTTTTCCAGCTGCATTGATCTGCTCCAAGGTCAAAAAGTGGGGGATCGGGGAGGACAGATAGATGCAGTTCACGAAAATATCGACATCAAGGATTTCCTGGAAAGGACCACCTTTAGCAGTCTCGGCCATATCCCACTTCAAGATATCCTCACTACGACTTGATTAGCATTCTAGGAATGCAGGGTGGACAAAAGAAAACGTACTCGTTCAATCCAATTTTCTTGAAGAGGTCGACTGCGCCTCGCCCGCATCGACCTAACGCACCGATCACAAGGGCCTTGACACCCTTGCCACTGCCACCGAGTTTTTCCTTCACAGCATTCACCATCGCGTCTTCGTTGGGATATGGTGTCAGATGACCGAGTTTTTCACCTGATCTTTGGGCCGCAAGCGCAAGTGCACCTGCCGCAGCTCCAGCAAATCCAGCGTGGTATCCGAATGCAGCAACACGTCTGCCCTTCTCGTCGTTGAGGAACTCCAGATCATACAGGGTTCCTCCTCCCTTGTAAAATCTGGCAAGGACCGAAGACCAGCCTCCTTGCTGCTTATAACAATGGGCAAACTGAATGTGAGTGTGGGGTAATGGGTCTGTGGAAACGGGCAACTCCTTGAGGCCAATGATTGGGATGTGAACAGGAGCTGATGGCCATGAATTATGATCAACAATTTTGCATCCTACACTGAAATCTCATAAATCAGTCCGAACTCTTTTCATATATGTCTGATATACCTACGCTTCGTATTCTTTATCATCGAAGATACGTTGTTCGTCTCGTTCTACGAGGACGTCAAAGCCGGCATCGATGAGTGTTTTGGCAGTTGTAGGAGTGAGAGCTGCTCGTCGCTCGAACTCCTTCTTCTCGCAGCGCAACCAGAAACTCGGTTTTTGTTGTTGCTGAGACATGTTGGGGGTAATGGACGTCCAAAGTTTTCGTATCGAGTCGAGTTAAATGTGCTTTGAATTTTTGAATGACTCGGAAATGTTTATCTAATCTAGACTATGCTAGCAGGGTAATCTAATCGCATCTTCATTAACTCCAAGATCCACGAGTATTTCAACCTTCTTTGAAACTACATCTCAACCATGCCAGGAAAAATCAGGAAAAGGTCTCCTCTTAAAGTGCCAGGTGGGATCGAAACCAAGAAGATTCAAAATGCTGCTAACATAAGTACAGAACAACCGTATATTGCTCTTGGCCTTGAAGGATCTGCCAATAAATTAGGTGCTGGAATTATCAAACATTCTCCAGATGGCTCAACTACCGTAATGTCCAATGTGCGACATACCTACATCACTCCGCCTGGTGAAGGATTCTTGCCTCGGGATACTGCACAACATCATCGGGAATGGATACTCACAGTCATCAACGACGCGCTGAGCAAAGCTGGTATATCGCTTCACGACGTTCATTGCATCTGTTATACCAAAGGTAATGACTGTAATCATAACGTGTGCATCTTCGCTCAAGTTATTCACTGACCAAATAGGTCCGGGAATGGGGGCACCTCTGACCTCGGTAGCTCTGGTGGCACGAACACTATCTTTACTATACTCCAAGCCTCTCGTTGGGGTAAACCACTGCGTCGGACGTACGTAAATCCAATCCTTATTGTTACCTACCCTGACCGAAATGCAGATATCGAGATGGGAAGACAAATAACCGGAGCAAAAAATCCTGTTGTACTCTACGTGTCCGGGGGTAATACCCAAGTCATTGCTTATTCTCAACAATGCTACCGTATCTTCGGAGAGACACTCGACATTGCCGTTGGAAATTGTCTCGATCGATTTGCAAGAGTAATCAACCTCAGCAATGACCCAAGTCCTGGATACAACATAGAACAGGAAGCAAAGAAGTAGGTGACTACGTACATTCCACGATAAGGATATTTTCTGACCCTTTTTTCCAAAGGGGGAAACGATTACTTACCCTGCCCTACACGACTAAAGGAATGGACGTCAGCTTATCCGGCATCCTCACATCCGTTGAAACGTACACGACCGATAAACGTTTCCGACCGCAAGGTTCATCGGAAGGGGAAGAAAACGCTGACATTATTACTCCACAAGACTTATGTTTTTCATTACAAGAGACAGTTTTTGCTATGCTCGTAGAGATCACGGAGCGCGCTATGGCCCACATAGGAAGCAAAGAAGTTTTAATTGTCGGTGGAGTCGGATGTGAGTTTTATTATTCTTCTCATGTGACGGAAATGAACGGGACGAGATCCTAATCATAATTCTACATCTTACAGGTAATGAACGTTTACAGCAAATGATGAGTATCATGGCGAAGGAACGTGGTGGACAAGTTTTTGCCACAGACGATCGGTATGCGTCGACTTTTTCTCCTTCTGTGATTAGTTGCAAAACACCTGATGATCACTACTAGTTTCTGCATTGACAATGGTATCATGATTGCTCAAGCAGGCCTGCTGAGCTACCGGATGGGTTTTGAAACTCCTCTCTCGAAAAGTACTTGCACACAACGGTATGTCTTACCGCAGCGTTTCATTTCATCGGGTCAAGTAACTCACATGATTCTTAAAGGTTCCGAACGGACGAAGTTCACGTAGCATGGCGAGCTTAATAGTCGACAATCGGCAGACTCTAAGTATAGTCAGGATGTAGTATAATATTGGGCCAACAAATTGTACAACAGTTGTTGATGGTATAGAAATATAAGGATTTAGTGAATTACTACCCTATTATATCGTGAGTCTATCTTTACGCTTTGGTAACATGACTGTCCATTAATTCGAACCCCTTCGGATCATTCGTCTTCATCTCCGCACTGAGTTCCTCGTACTTATCCCACCACCATTGATGAACCTCCTCGTACTGCCCGGCAGTACCTCGAGGGAGATGCCACGGTTTCTTGGCGAGAATGTAGTGCAAACATCTTACTTCGTCATCTCTCCATAGTGGTTTATGAACATCTCTTAGAGTCTTCAATGCATTGTAACACCACGGTAAAGGCTTCCACCTTCCAACGAAGAGATTGGATAGTAAGTCTTGATCGGGGAAAGAGAAAGTCGGGACAAGCGGAGAAGTGGACAAATAATAAGAGATAGAGTCGAAAAGTTTTTGAGACGGATTAAGCACAACAGTCCCAGAATTCAGTAGAGTGTATGGCCTCGGACTTGATTCCGTGATTACGGGTGGGGAGGTAAGAGCAGTCGGGTGAACTACTGAAGCATGAGCACAATTTTCAGGTATCCTATAAGGGGGTATGTTAATCCTATACCAGCTGCATTCTGCGAGCGACACTCACCAGTCCTTGGGGTAATGTGGAATATCGTGTGGGTTACAAGCACAAACATGAGCAGCTGCAATCCAATCTGACGGCAAGTCTAGTTCCATTAGTTCATCCATGTTACGCATGACAATCATGTCAGAATCTAGCATGACTATACGCTGGGGATAAAAAGTCAGCAATGTCGTCCAGTATATCATGATAGCGTACTTACTTCGTATTCGGTGAGCCCGAAAGCCCTAAGTTTCGTCCATGTATCCGCGAACCTTTGATCATGCTCAACTAGATTGTGGACTCCTTCGGCAGGCTTAAGACTCTCGACATCACGTATGACAATGCCTCGTTTGGATAAAATACGTCTTGACTCTTCAGCTAATTGGGGCGTAACCATTACTACGAGAGGGTATTTAGATCCGACCGAGACCAAGGTAGAGTGTAGGACAAGCGTCGCTGCGAGGTAGGACGGTTTTGTGAGGAGTGTAACATACGCCGCATTTGGTGGAGACATGATGTCAAGAGAGGTAGACAGTGAGGATTTGGGCTAGACGGAGACAAGTTGTCTGCTATATAAGTAGCAAGGCGGATAGGCTCCTGAGGACTAGGCGTCCGGACTTTACGCAGTCTTAGGTTCAGCCGCACTAATACACAAAGTCGGTATGAGGAATGCCTCCGGTAGAATATAATAAATATAAAGTCTGAGCCTGACGGGTCAGCAGCATAATCGGTCGGGATGTCGGTCGGACCCTTGGCTGTGGGCGTGAGATGGTGCCATCAAGGCAAGACGGCCTCGGGACCACTGAAATTTCGTATCCTCCGCAGGACCAGTTGAGACCAGCACTGAAAAGGTCTCAGAGCGAAAATTTCAAAGACTTTGAGGGAAGAAATCAAAGACAGGCAGGGTGCAAGGCGTAAAGGAGATCATGGTACAATGGAAGGAGGTGAGTGAATTGCATCAGCCGCCAGAGAATTTACATGGGAAGCCCAAACTCAGAGCGTTTCGGCTGTAGCGCGATCATGTCTTCCTTTTCACGAGGTGAAAGCAATGTTTAGATTTTATAGGGTGCGAACTGGATCTCATCCGAAGTCTCACTGGCAAAAGTGGAGGCGGTGAAAAAGCCCGGTCTCATGCATTATGCATATAGTATAAGCATGGTCATACAAAGAGAGATAATGCGGCTAAAACGACAGAGAAACAGCAGATGCAAGAGAGAAAATCATGGATGAAATGATAGGAATTTAGCGGAGACGGCTGCATGAGGAGTAAATAAATGACCGTAATGTGTTGAATGGGATTAAACTCACCGAGCTTCACGCTCACTCTCGAGGAGAGCCAGGATATCTTTCTCCCGCACAGGTCCCTTGACGTTACGGATGATAGTTCGGCTAGCGTCGTCCATGAATTCAACACGGACTTGAGTGACACCACCACGAGAGCCAGTCCTGCCGAGGACCTAAGATATAAAGGAATGTCAGTGGTTGCTGCGGTTAATGTGCTGAGAGATGTGGACCTTGATAACAGTGGCGAGCTTGACGGGGGCTTTTGAAGAATCCTGCAAAGGAACGTTTTAGAAACGTATAATATGAGCTAAAATCGATCGAACACTGACCATTTTATTGAGAGAGAGGACGGCGAGGACGATGCACTGACGGCTTTTGGATTGGTGTACTGAGGAAGAAAATAAGGTTTACAATCAAAGTTCAATGCAAACTCAGTCCGGTGATTGCCGAATTCTGTGGCTAACAAAGGCGTCTACTAAACGTGATCGGTACGATACTACAAGATTGTCACGGTAAGTACATTACTACTATACATTCACTACCATTTGCTCAACTACAGGTATAGTGACCCAAGTACATTGCGATATGGCGAGTTTGACACAAATTTTGTTTTCTTTGCTACTCATAATGGATCGTTTTCAAGAAAGTGGCTCCGACTCTTCCTACGGAAGTATGCGAGCAAGTTATGGACAAGATAGCAGAAGACCTATTGCAAACCAACATTTACTTCAGGGATGTAAATTTCTCTCAATTGACGAGCTGCGCTCTCGTGTGTAGGGCATGGTTGCCACGGTCTAGATACCATATGTACCGCTTTATTCGCATCAAGAGCCCCGAGGACCTATCCATGTTTAGAGCAATCACCCAACAAAGTTCATGCGCTTCCCTTCGATTTCTTGGTATCTACCCTAGCGAATTCCCTCATCCCTCGGGCAAACATAACGAAACATCACCTCTCAATTCATCTTGGATATCGTCAATACCCATTCAAATCTCCTCCGCTATCCGTCAACTAGAGGTGTTGTCCATTTCCAATGTAGACATGAGAAATACCCATCCAAAGTTTAACGCTGCACTATCTGTAGCTCGAACGACAGAAATTATTGAATTATGTCAATTGACTTTCGCCTCATTCACAGGATTAATACGGACGGTGTCATCTTTCCAGAAACTCCGCACTCTAGTTCTTGTAGGTATCTGCATCTCGCCATTGACGACGACCGGATATTCGGATAATCGTCACCGTCAAAAGCCATACGACCCCTTCAGTAGGTCACTGGTACCCGTCTTATCGGATCTTATGGTTGTCAGGATTGATCCAGTCGTCACAAATCAACTTCTTACTTGGTTGAAGGACGCATTTTTCCTCTATGAATTGAAAAGACTTGTTTTGGATGCGCACTGTTTATCTCCATCTTCTGCGAAGGCTACGCAAGAATTTATCAACGAATGCGATGCCTTGCAAATAGTCGCATTTTTAGGATCGAATTCCATAAGCCCCCTCGATGTTGGTATGCACATCGTATTATATCAATGTGATGCTGATCTATAACGCCAGTCTCCAGCCTCCCTTGACCTCAGCCATGCACCGAATTTAACCTCGCTGTCGTTGGATATTCGGGGACTATCACCATCTTATACTTCGTTTCTGGGCACTCTCAAATCAATTCACTCCTCGTCCAAATCTTCGTTGACCGAAGTAGCGATAGCCTTCCCATCCATGGTAGATGGGAATGTAGATATTCCCCCCGATTTTCCCTGGACAGAAGTCGATAATATTCTGAATCATGAGAGATACTCCAACCTTGCAGTCCTCAATTTGTATTTTCAGATCCATATCTGGAAACACATTATAGGGGTTGCAGATAGGATGGAAGAGATTGAGGGTGAGTTGGAAAGAGCTGTTGAGGATATCGTTTGCAAGTATATGCCCAAATGGAGCCTACGAAATTGCCATTTGCATCTCTTTGTGTGATTCAGACGAGATATCAGTCTAATTTCTATTGATTTGTGAAGTAATGTACAGAATGTGTAGCTCTATGTGATACCTATTCAATTGTAGGGATCACGGACAAGCTGAGCATCGTTCCCTTCAACGTTAAGATCGAGCTCAATGCTTAGACCAGAAGACTTATCCTGAATCAAAAAATTGGAAGATGGCTAGTTGAGGAGATGAAAAGTCTATGTAAGATAGTATCGTGCCGTGAGGTAAGTAGAGTTTGAGGGAAGAGGCTTTGGTAGACGAGAATCTGACATTCTGAAGTCAAAACGATGAGTAAGTTGCGAGATGCATTTATTCAATTAGTATGTTCGAAGATTATCTTATCTTATCTAATTTAAAAGCAACTCAGAGTCTGAGTCAGAGCAAGTTCAGTTCAACAGTTTCCATCCTCCCACCATCCACATAAGTTCTTGTTCTCCGAAAAGGTTTCCTTTGCTTTCAGTAAACTCGCTTTATGAAGAGCAAGAACCTTAATTGATACATGAAATATCGGGCGTCCTTTGGACTGTCATCTTGGTAGTCCATTCAAGTTTCAACAGCTTCATATACTCAGAACTCGCGATCGGTGATATTGCTCCTCATAAACTTATACGGTGGTGGATACTCAGAATATTTTATAGATGTTGAACAGATTTTGCCATGGTCATTGGACAGTGAGTGTTTCATTCTCACAGCGCGCGTACTTGTGGTATGTATTCATTATGCTCCCTAGTGATTGTTGCTTGTTCTGTTACTATATCTAAGCAGTATCCCTACCTGTCAAGGAACATGGATATGAAGGAATTTACACGTCCGGAAGGTCCTGTAGTATGTAGGGGTTTTTTTTTGCCTCCCTCAATGCCTGTCCTGACGTTTTGCGCTCAACCCTCCCAAGCGCTAGGCCATCGAGGGACATTTACCGCAGAAATTTGTGTCTTATTAGAAGGGGATCTTCTAAACGAGGAAAATTAACCGAGTTATCAGCGTGAGGGGAGCATGATGCTGGATTTTTTTCAGGCCCCGCAAGGCAATTCACCGTATTCACTCGTCATCGATTCGACATGAGTTCATACTGGTGGTTTCCTCAGTTTTCTCGCCATCTCATCCTTTCAGCGTTGCTCCTGAATATCTTGAGGATTGGGACCCAATCTACCCGTCGGCATTCTCGAGCATGGTACGCCAGTTGATCTCCGATTTTCACATTTGTGCTGACGTTGCTCGTAACACATTCCAGCTTCCAAACCGTCCATATTCTTCATAGACATAGGTGTCGATTCGTTCTATATGAATACAGCATATGGTACATGTATGTTCCAAAGACCTGATGAACAAACTGTTATAAGTCATAACTACCTCTGTTTTATGGACTCGATTTCAGTTGGTTCGTTTCCGTTGGGTAGGTCATTTCTTGCCTATTCCAAGTATTACCTTTCAAGGCTTTCATGTTCTGTGCATGCTTTTAACCTATCTTAGCAGATCTTAGCACGATTGGAACTTTGTTTGAAAGCGGCATATCATATAAGTAAACTGGACGCATCGAACGGTTCCTAACGCTATCCTCGATTGTGGCCACTCTTTTCTTCACAACATCCAAACACGATGACTCGCTATTCATACACCAGTTCAGATACACAAAGGAAAATCGACCGACACCCAGACCTGTGGTTTCCTGATGGAACCGTGGTGATCGTTGCTGATAACACAGGTTTCTGTGTCTACGCTGGTATACTTTCTCGTTACTCGATTATGTTGAAATCAATGGTATCGGGATTTGGTGAGGGACTTGATGAGCCAGAGATGCCACGGTATGAAGGACGTCCAAAGCTCCGCCTCTACGATACCCCAGAGGACCTTGCATTGTTCTTGAAAGTGATGCATGATGCCAGGTGAGTATATTTCTCGTCCTCTTATTGTACTCATCCTCATGGCTAGTTTCAATACTGATCTATCTCATTTTTCACTTCGTTTGAACCAGTACATACGCAAGTTTATTCGGTGACTCAGATATTTCACACAATGATTACTTCAAAAAAATCGTCACCCTCATTCGATTGAGCACTCAATACGAAGCTTCGTCCATCCGAGATAAATCAATCGAGAAAATGTCCCTCTTATATCCTACCAAGCTCTCCGATTGGGATCGAGGACAATCCAGACTGATCGACTTAATACAATTTAACAACTCCCCTCTTCATCCATTCGCCATAGTCCAACTTGCGAGAGATTGTGACCTCAAGAAAATACTTCCAGTCGCACTTTTTGCAAGTTGTGCATTGACGAGTATGAATGAGATCTTGGATGGAGCTCCTCAGGTCGGTTCATGCGACAACGTCGAATTATCTTACGAGGATAAACGTCGATGTATTCTTGCACGCCGGTCCCTGGACTCAATAGTTCAATCGGACCTTCTTCAGTACATGTGGTATGGCGGGATCCGACAACCACCTCTGTTGCGTTGGAATGGCATTTGCAACAAGAATACTTGTTCATGGGCGACTATAGGTCCTATTGTACGAGAGTTGACGATGGATGGCAAAGAGGGATTCTGACGAGAAACATATCCTTACTGACATTTGGACCCCTGATTCTAAGTTTTGGAAAACACGAGATCTGCCGTTTTGTCAGTCTTGCAAGAAAGAATGGATGGTCGAGTTAATTAATCGGAGGAGTAGAATTTGGAAGGACATACCCAATTTGTTGTTCTCGATGGACTTGCAGTTATTTACGGTCTAAACGTCGGCTCAAATTTGAAAAGATTGTTCAATTCTTTCTTTCTTGAATTTTGTACTTGTACTCGTTCTCAACTTCTATGTATCCGACGAATCGCCTTCACTCCAGAGACAACACTCTCTTCGAATGCATCAAATCTGGCATCACTAAGGTGTGTCAGGACACACGAAAACCATAATCGTTCAAGTCCTCCGAATCGATATCCCTTAGAGATTCTTCCTTTACCTAGAAGGATAACGGTGTAGCGCTCACTAAGTTCACACAACTTCGTGTTAACATCGCCTGTCCTGAAGTGTGGCACTATATTGGAAAGATTAGAATAAGAGGGGATACAATATGCAGTATATCACGTGACATGATTGTGCAACACCATCGTAGAGTCGTACTTTCCGTCTCAATGCGATGCATGAACGGAGCCAGCTTGACTCTCAGAAGCAAGCTGCTTCGTTCTCTTCTCCGCTCCCTTTCCCTTCAGAACGTTCTCGATGAAATATTCGCCAGCCTTCAAACAGGATTATCAATTATGCACAACTTTAGAAAAAGAAAGAAAACGCACCTTATAGCTACTTCGAACAAGAGGTCCGCTTGCAACATACAAGAAACCCATATCTTCAGCGGTCTTCTTCCATCTATCGAATTCTTCCGGTTCAACATAGCGGTCAACCTTCATATGCCGTTTGGTAGGTCGCATGTATTGACCAAAGGTGACAACATCAACATCGACCTTTCGCAGTTCTGTGAAATAACTTGTATCAGATACCCATAAACATATGATATGCGATTGGCAGGAAGTTTACGTTGTAAAGCATTGATAATCTGTTCCTCGTTTTCCCCAACCCCAAGCATTATACTAGTCTTGGTTATCCGAACACCTTCCTGCTTTGCTCGTTCGAGAACCTTCAAGCTTTGTTGGAAAGTCGCTCGTCGATCACGAACGAAGGGAGTGAGTTCTTCACTAGTTTCAACGTTGTGTGCGTAAACATCAAGTCCAGATTTGGCCACGAGAGAGACATGATCAAGATTTCCGGCGAAATCTCCTGTGAGAGCTTCAACCAACATTTGCGGAGCTCTATAAACAACCCAACACGGATTAGTTCCCTGACGTTTTGTTGAAATAGACTATATAATATACTTTTGTTTAATCTTCCTGATAGTCTCCGCAAAATGGTGAGCACCTCCGTCCGCAAGGTCTGTGAAGGTGAGCTAAGTTTGATATTCGAGGAATGGTCAAGAATGAAGGCGTGAACTTACCATCTCTGTCGACACTGGTAAGTACAACATAACCTAATCCCCATCTGCTAATGGCTTCTGCAGTGTTCTCAGGTTCATGAGGGTCAAGAGGTGGAGGAGCCTTAGAAGTCTTGACTGAACAGAACCTGCAACCTCGCGTACAAGTGTCTCCCATAAGCTAGAAATAGATAACTCAATCAGAAACAACGCGTGAAGATTTGAACGTGAATACACACCATGATAGTTGCAGTCGCAGCTCGTCTATTTTCTTCCTCTGAAGCACCAGGCTTTCCACCCCAACAATCACCAATGTTAGGACATCTTGCTTCTTCACATACAGTGTGAAGTCCTAGACCCCTCAAGTCCTTCTTAATTTTCGAAAATGAAGCACCTTTCGGGATCGAGGTCTTGAGGTATGAAGGCAATCGAGGTCTAATATACAATCCAAATCCTGTTAATTCATTCACTCATGATGTTGGGGTATGCACATACTGAGAAGTGTTCCCTAAAACAACTCTGTCTGGTATATTCCCACTGATAAAATCGTCTAGTGAAGGTCCCTCCTCCAGTGTCTGAGAGAAGGAGGGCTTTGATGACGAAGGAGTAGCCAAAGTACGTGATTGGGCAGAAGTCACTCGTATTTTAGCTGACGCTGCTGTATGGCGTAAAAGAGAGCGAGCTGGAGAGGCCATCCTTCAAAATTATACTGAGACGAATGTATGGATAAGAAGAGTCAGTCAGGCTTCCAGTGGTTGACCAAGTTAAGAGGACTGACTCTCTTTAAGTTTCTGAGTGGTGGGATTGTGGAAGAGCCGTCGGGCGTCCCAAAACAGTAATCTAACGCGCGTCGGGCCGAGAACGCGGCGGGGTCAATCCAAATTATCCAAACATACTCTTCAATTTACTGTCACCGAGCACTACAGTGCTAGCATTGCTTCACCTCCTACTTTTTGGGAAACTAACCCAAGTCACTGCTGGCCAGAAAATTTGACATATCTGGACAGCCTCTACCCCCTCGAACAGAATTGTACCTCAACATGAACGCTCTATCCCGCAGAGAAGAAGAGACTCTCCTCAAAACTACAAAAGCAAGAGCTCTCAAGGAATGCGACCCAATTGTCAAAGGTGCGAATGAACTCTCTATTTCATATTCCTAATTTCTTTTTACTCTTGAGGTAGAATTCGCCGAGTGCGCTGCAGGCAGAACTGTGACTGTCGCATGGGCATGTAGGGACAAGTACAAGAAAGTTGAAGAGTGTATGATGCAATAGTACGTATCTACTACTTCTTTCTGCCTTCGAACGCTGCAATCTCACTTTTACATCATCGAAGCACTTGTCCAGAAGCCATGGCAGTCGTTCGTGAGGAGTATCTTAGACTACGAAACCAGCAAGAAGCCTCCGTACCACCTTCGTGACACCAGGTGTTGCTGGTATGATACGCGACAATTGCCATGAATGCTATAATTCCTATAAGTAATGACTATGCCCATAAAAATTTCCCAATTCACAGTTCCTTATTGACGTTCATCAATCTGGAAGGCTTCTGCAGACATACGCATAACGTACTCGGTGGAAACGGTGACTCTGATAAACCAAGCTAGAAATGAAGGTTACATATAGGACAGTCTCTGTCTATAATTACTATCCAACGGCCTACAATCATCACACCTTAATCTATTTCTTGCCAACCGCCTTCCATTGCGAGCGGAAAGCAATTAATGAAGTAATGAAACTGAACTTTTTGTCAGACAACACATTCATATCTGAAGAATTCGACACATACCCGAAGATGCCCAAGACACCATCATTAAAGTGAACCAAGCCAACGTTGGTGGCTGGGATCCAAACATCTAAGATATCAATGATAAATTGTTGTCGTGTGCTAGCACGTTGGCTGCACAATGCAATGTGAACTTCGTGTCTTTGTGGGAACTGTTTACAATGTACGTACGAAGCAATTGCTTGAAGTTTGGTATCTCGTTCGACTTCAAGTCCCTTCTCTGTCCATGCAGAACCCTGCAACTTTTTAGCCTCAGTTGCCAAGCGACCGGTCTGAGACGAATAGTGCGTTTTGAACAAATTTGACTGTTAAAGTATATATATATTGGCTTACCTTGAGGAGAGCATGCACGATGCTGAAAAGAATACCGCTCAACCAGAAACGGTTGGAGATCTTGTTGACCTTAGCAGCAGTGCTCGGTTTCAAGTTAAGGAATTTAATAGCATTAGCCTATACAGTTGTGAGGAAGCGAGTTTGTTTGAGATGAGTGTGTAAATGACGTACCCAAACAATAGCATCATAAGTAAGGTAGCCGAAGTAACAGATTTGTCTTGCAATTGTTGTGATTTGTTCGCCAGCCTCAGCAGAACCTTGGATGGCACGAAGAGCAGACTGGAGATGTTCGACGGGTTTTCCAAGACGCATCACTATTATGAAAAGCATATTCAATAACGACCACCATAACAAGCCAGGTGAACATACATTTCCTGCCAAGGGCAAGATGTGACTTGAGTGCATTGAATCTTGCAGCCTCAGCTTTGTTCCCTTTTGAGAGCAGGAGCCATGCAAGGAAACGGGAGAAGTATTGGACGGCTCTGTAGAGCTGATCATGATAGAATGAGCCAAACGACTCGACTGAAAACCTTTTGGGGATCAAGTACCTTGTCTCTTCCTAGAGTTGTACCTGCGACCTTGAGAGATTGGGAAACGACTGGGTGAAGGACGACCTGTGAAGCAATGGAAGCCATTTTGTGTGAAATGTGCGGACGGAGAGGAGGAGAAAGAAGGAGGGCAACAAGAAGAGTGAAGAGAGCAAGCCAAGGACGAAGGAATTGCATTACTTAGAGCATAACTCGACATTATATGCTGCTGCTTTTGGGCTACTACCGCCGGGCAATATCACGTGTAATTACTCTCTAACCCCACACTTTCATAGCTTTATCTCGTGGTCAGACATCGCTAGCGATTTCCTGAGTCTTTCTTCCTGCATATCATTGTCGGTTTCATAGAGCTCGATGTAGCACTCAGCAGGCCGCCAAAGATGCTGGTTTTTGTAGGTCATTGTTTTAGCAAAAGTCAGTGAAGGCCGACGGAATTCATTAGACGGAATATTTCGGGGTAGATCGCGGGCAGACCCGTTACTGTCAAGGTAGTATATGACGCGAAAAGGTTGCAGTCAACTAATTACCTGCTTGCTTGCATTTCTTCACTTCGTCGCACAACAACACATCCTCCTCTCGGCCTGTGATACATTTCAACCATGTCCAGCGTTCGACTTGCACGCTCAAAATTCGTAAGTTTTTCGAGATCACGTTCAAGAAACATTCAGCATGTGATTCATCTATATTCTATTGCTGTTTCTGGCCTGTCAGGTCGATGCTCAAAGAGTTGTCGCTCCTAGGCAGTTCTCGACATCTGCTATCATGATGGTGAGTTTCAACTCGCAACCTGCCATAGAAACCTGCGTTCTAAGACGTTCGAGTGCAGGAGCAGAAATACCGCACGGAACGCGACACTTTCGGTGAACTCCAGGTCCCTGCTGATAGATACTGGGGTGCTCAAACACAACGGTGAGTAACTTACAGCATTGTTCCCAATTCATTGAGTTTTGAACACGGTATCAGTTCCTTGCAAAACTTCGACATCGGTGGTCCCACTGAACGTTTACCCCCTCCCCTCATTAAGGCCTTCGGTGTTTTGAAGAAGGCTGCGTCCATCGTAAATGTTGGATATGGTCTTGACCCAAAGGTCGGCTCAGCCATTCAAAAGGCTGCTGATGATGTGAGTATGCATTGTGAACGTTGACAAATCGTAGTATCTCAAGGTCGTAATTAGGTTATTGCCGGAAAACTCACTGATCACTTCCCTTTGGTCGTTTTCCAAACTGGAAGCGGAACTCAAAGTAACATGAACGCGAACGAGGTACGGGAAATGCGCCTATGTTCGCTTTTACAAATATGAACACTATCCTACTAGGTCATTTCCAACCGTGCTATTGAGCTTTTGGGCGGAGAACTTGGTTCCAAGAAGCCTGTTCATCCCAATGACCATGTCAACATGAGCCAGTCTAGCAATGATACGTGAGTTGCACACAGTGATCACCTTGTAATACCTACTCAGGCCTCTTTAGTTTCCCCACAGCTATGCATGTTGCTGCTGTGACCGAAATTCATCACTCTTTGATCCCTGCGCTTCAAGAGCTGCACGACGCTCTTGAGCAGAAGTCCAAGGAGTTCGAACACATTATCAAAATTGGTCGTACTCATTTACAGGTTTGGTTGTTCTTCTTTCACAGTCATACTCGTTCCTCATTCCGTGGATCAGGACGCTACCCCTTTGACTCTTGGTCAAGAATTCAGCGGTTACGTTCAGCAAGTCGCCAACGGTATTGAGCGCGTCAAGGCCGTTATTCCTCGTCTCAGTCTACTCGCTCAAGGTGGAACCGCCGTCGGAACTGTAAGGGGTCGTCAGTTGCTATATGTAAACGGGGACTGATGATGGTGATTTTAGGGTCTCAACACCAAGAGAGGATTCGACGTCAAGGTTGCCGCCGAGATCTCCAAGCTCACTGGCATTGAGTTCAAGACGGCCCCTAACAAGGTCCGCAGGTCTCCTCTTTAGTTCTGGCGAAATGTTCTAACATGCAAGGTTCCTTAGTTCGAAGCTCTCGCTGCTCACGATGCTTTGGTTGAAGCGCACGGTGCCTTGAACGTCGTTGCCTGCTCATTGATGAAGATTGCCAACGATATCAGGTACCTCGGATCTGGACCTCGTTGTGGTCTGGGAGAACTCGCTCTTCCCGAGAACGAACCTGGTAGCAGTATCATGCCTGGCAAGGTTAACCCCACCCAATGCGAGGCTTTGACGATGGTTGCTGCTCAGGTTATCGGCAACCAGACAACAGTCAGCGTTGCTGGATCCAACGGCCAGTTTGAGGTGAGTGTACTTGCGTATTCCTCGCTTGAATAAAAACTAACATGAGTTGTAGTTGAACGTTTTCAAACCTGTTATCATCAAGAACGTCCTTCAAAGCATTCGTCTCTTGGCTGATGGTGGGTTCATTTTCTGCATCAGATAATGCACAGGTGTCTGACGGATGTCCAGGTTCGCGCTCGTTCACCAAGAACTGCGTTGTTGGTATCAAAGCCAACGAGAAGAGAATCCACACTTTGTTGCACGAATCCCTCATGTTGGCCACCATTCTCAACAGTCACCTTGGCTACGACAGTAAGCTTATTGTTTTGCTCGAATTGTGTCGAGATACTAACTATTGTGATAGATGTTGCGAAGTGCGCAAAGAAGGCGCACAAGGAAGGCACGACATTGAAGGAGGCGACAGTTGCTCTTGGATTCTTGACCCCCGAGGAGTTTGACGAGAAAGTTCGCCCCGAGTTGATGTTGCACCCTGACGAAGCATAAAAGCTATGTACTGTATTTCTAGCTAATAGAGGCGAATGTGTTGTTGTGCATGCGACTTCAATAATAAGAGTGAGTTGTGACAACAAGCGTCGGGTCACGCGTGACACGGACGAGCATTGGAGGTATTGGTGGTGCCAAATAAGGAAATCGACATATTTGTAGCCGACACGAAATGAGAGAGAGCTCAAATCCTTGCCTGGAAGATTGCGGCTTGGCTCTTTCCACGGCTGCCCGGCGACATACAGAAAAAACACAGGCTGTCTTCATTTCTTGCTCTCAAACCACCACCATCCTCGACACAGCCTGCACAGGCATCCAACTCGACTGTGCGCTTACGTTTCCAATCCCAAACATTCCTAACTACCTTCCAGAGGATATCACTCTTATAGTTCTGCTGGCAGTCTCACGGGCGTCTCTGCCTGGTGTCGCAACTTGACTAAAGTCCATCAATTGTCTCCTCTCACAGCCCTCTCACCTTTCTTTTCGCCCTCACTTGCCATGTCTCTCAGACATATCCTGAATGACGAGCCTAATCCACCACCATTACCTGCTCCGGTCCCTACAGCTCTTGCTCCTCCTATACCACTGAGTGTGATCGACCCAGCTCTTACCAACCATTCGTCCTCGCCACTTTCTCCATCCTCATCTACCCACATTCACCGCCATTTTCTGAACGATCCCTCTCGCCCTAGTTCAACTCCGACCCATGACGTCGATTCTCATCCCGCAAGACCTGCAGCATACCAAGCCTCAAATTATCAGGGCGCCGGAGGATACAATCCATACACAGGAGAATGGCAACAGGACATATTTCCCTTGGGACATGGTGGTAATTACTACCCCGAGCACGACGACGAACCACACTCTCCCCGTCCAAACGGCAGTACTACTACTCGGTACAAGGAGGGTTATATCATATCTGATGGCAGTAGCAAAAAGAAGAGGAAGATCGCACCTGAGGACGATGAGGATTACACACCTCCGGGAAGACGAGTGAGTTATCTTTTAGTGTTTCTGTTTCATGCCAATCTCATACTTTCATTAGCGCGGTTCCCGACGGCTTTCAGGCAAACTGAAGTCTGATCAGCGTTCACAGTCATCTGCGTTAGACGTCGTTGATAATGAGCAAGTAGAAGAATTTCACGAAATGACCGAAGAGGAGCGTCGTCTGGCCTCGTCCGATTTAGAAGACTGTGTTGAAGTTTGGCAAGGTGCACTCGGAGAGTATGTTTTGGAGACCCACAAAAGACAGAAGCAAATCGACGCGTTTTTCAGTCAGTGGATCATTGTAAGTGTCAGATTTTCTAATGTCAAATAATCAGGAGAATTTATCTGCTTTCACAATAGAACCGGGACGCTTTAACTGCTTCAACTTTGTCTCATGCGTATGTCGGACGAATTTCTCGGATTCCACCCCCACCTCCGCCTCCTGTCATCCTTCCTTCTGTAGAGGATGATCTTATTGCCACATTACGTCCAAGGTCTCCATCGGTCGGCTCAGTAGATGACGGGCAAGACATGATGCAGTTTGACTCACATCCAGAGGACTTTTCAAGGCCGGCCGATGTCGCTGGCGGTGCAGAGGATGCTGCCAGGGAGCTTGAAGAATCCGTCCTTGGCCCCCCTACAGCCACTCCCAAGTCTCGCAGCAAGGGGAAAGGCAAGGAAGTCAAGAAAAGGCCAGCTGTTGCCTCTGATGAGAGCAGTGAGCCTGATATCCCCATTATCAAGATGGCCCCAGCCAGGAAAAGGCGAAGAGTCACGAAGGATAAATCTACAGACATCACAGAAGCACTTGAACGCTCTATCGCTCAAGATGCGGTATCCGCATCCGCCCCTGTCCCTGCTGTCAAGAATCTAGCCCATACAGGCAAAGGAAAAGGGAAAGGCAAGCAGCGCGAAGATAGCGTGGAAAGCGCCAGTGTCTCTGCGACACCAAAGCAACGCAAGAGAGGTCCTCGGAAGAAATTGGATGCTCTCCCTATTCATGCTCAAGAACACTTGATTGGGTCAGCTGCAGCTTCCGTTGCAGGTGACATGACTCCTACTGGCTCGCGGCCTGCTTCACCTGCACTCACGAACGTATCTGCAACCATATATGAGTTAGACGAGAACATACCACCATTGAAACGGGCTAAAAAGGTGGATGATCATTCCATGTGGAAGCGGGTCAAGGGCCTTGAAGAAGCTCAACGGAAGGTTTGGACAAATATCGCTCGCAGGGATGTTGTTAAGGTATGCTCGTCTCGTCTGTTCTTGGACCTACCGCTTATCATATCCCATACAGGTCTACCGATACCATACTCAAAGTTATCAAGCAAGACAAGCTCAGCAGAAGCGCCTAGCAATGATGTCTTCTCTTGCAGCACGCAAACCCTATACAAGGACTACTAAAGCGACCAAGGATATTCAAGCAAAAGGTAAACGTCTCATGCGTGAGATGTTAGTGTTCTGGAAGAAGAACGAGAAGGAGGAACGCGATGTTAGGAAACGTGAACAGAAAGAAGCCATTGACCGAGCTCGAATCGAAGAAGAAAAACGCGAGGCGGCGCGACAAGCAAGGAAGCTAGAGTTCTTGATCAGCCAGACCGAGCTCTACAGTCATTTCGTTGGTAACAAGCTTAAGAGTAAGTAATATATTAAATCATTTCCATTATTGACATATCGCTAATGATCCTACAGCTGCTGAGATAGAAGGAGAGGGAACACCGGTTGAAGCTCCTGCCGGTGCAATGGTAGATGATACTGCGGGAGATGGTTTACATGATATCGATTTTGACGATGGTGTGTACTGCCGTTACCAACCCATATTTGTTGTATCTGACCGTGTTTTCAGATGATCACACTAATCTCCATCGTCATGCGAAGCGCAATGCGCAGGAAGCAATCGCCATGGCCAAACGGAAAGCCCAAGAGTTTGACACTCAGGCTGCACTTGAACGCAAAACGAACGAAGCTCTGAAACTTGCCAAGGGTCAGGCACATATCCGTGACGATTCCACAGAGGCTACCGGTTCAAATACTCCATTGGTTGACCGTAAGCATCCCAAGCCTTGAAACCCTATACCGTATCTCATAATGTGACTCGCCTTTCAGTTGATTCTGAGGAATTGAACTTCCAAAACCCGACGTCGTTGACTGGAGAGTTGACGGTGAAACAGCCGAAGATGTTGATGGCGACGCTGAAGGAGTACCAATTAAAGGGATTAAATTGGCTGGCCACATTATACGAACAGGGTATTAACGGTATCCTAGCAGATGAGATGGGTCTTGGGAAGGTGTGTAAAATCTGGTTCGACAATTGAGGTCACTCACTTACCGGGTTTGTTTGTAGACTGTGCAATCTATATCGTTGCTTGCATATTTAGCTGAAACACATGACATCTGGGGTCCTTTCTTAGTCGTTTCCCCTGCTTCCACTCTGCACAACTGGCAGCAAGAAATCACCCGTTTCGTGCCGAAGCTGAAAGCGTTACCCTACTGGGGGAATGTCAAGGATCGTGCAACACTACGAAAATTCTGGTCAAAGAAAGAGATCAGCTACAACGAAGATGCACCGTTTCATGTTTTGATCACAAGTTATCAACTGGTAAGGAAACGAAATTATCACTTTTAACAGTCCCTTCAACTAAACTTTTGTCTTCACAGGTCACTCAAGATCAACAGTACTTTCAGAGGGTCAAATGGCAATACATGATTTTGGATGAAGCCCAAAACATCAAAAACTCTTCCAGTGCTCGTTGGAAAACTTTACTCGGCTTCCAGTGTCGGAATCGACTTCTCCTAACAGGTACTCCTATCCAGAACTCCATGCAAGGTACGTCATCATCCATTCAGTATGTCTGCATCAACTCACTCACTGCGATTCCGTAGAATTGTGGGCTTTGTTACACTTCATTATGCCGAGCTTGTTTGATTCGCATGATGAATTCAATGAGTGGTTTTCCAAGGATATCGAGAATGCTGCTGAGAATAAAGGCAGCAAGTTGAATGAGCATCAACTACGGAGATTGCACATGATTCTCAAGCCTTTCATGTTGCGTCGTGTCAAGCGACATGTTCAGAACGAGCTCAGCGACAAGGTGTGTGCGTACTTCTATGCGGTTGGAGCAATGTCTGATCTAATGTTGTTCAGATTGAAATCGACATCTTTGTTGATCTCAGTGCTCGCCAAAGGGCATTGTATAAAGCTCTTTTGGCCAACGTCTCAGTTGCAGATCTTTTGGAGAAGGCTGCTAACATTGGTGACGCTGATTCTGCACGGTCCCTCATGAACTTGGTGATGCAGTTCCGCAAGGTATGTTTACCGTATATTTTTATCATGAATCTAGTGCTGACCCACTCTATAGGTCTGTAATCATCCTGAACTCTTTGAGCGGGCTGATGTGGTTGCACCATTCGCTTTCGCAGAATTCGGCCGATCAGGTCCACTTAACCGCGAAGGAGATTTTGTTCAACTTCCGTACTCTACTCGTAACCCCATTGAATTCAACATCCCAGTGCTGTTCTACTCGGATGGTGGATTATTGGACGTACCACAAGAGAGTGCACCCTTAGGTCTCGACCATGGCCCGCTCGCTAATATGCTGAACATTTGGTCCACTGACTATATTCATCAGTCGTATACACACGATGGTGAGCTTAGATATTACTGTTGCGTTGAGTAATTTCTGACCTCGTCTCACAGACACTGCTTTTACATTCCTTCGTTTGCTTGATCTCTCCCCAAGCGATGCTCATGAGCTGCACACTGCAACCCTTATGCACAGACAGCTCTGGGCGCTGCAAGAAGACTCAACACATGCAGAGTTAGACCCCTATTTCCTGTATGTCTTTTAATCTGAGCGTGTTGAGCCGCCACTGACCTTCAACTTAGTGATCCTCTTTTCGTTCCCTCCATCGCAGAGAAGTCATACCGCATCCCACAAACCAACCTCGCCAATCTCGTATCTGCTGAAGGCTTACCAGAGTTGAAGTCAATTTCTTCATCAGCGTGGCAACTCTCATGTCTTTCACGGCCTGGGTTTAAATTGTTTATTCCTCCAGTAGTTGCTCCGCCCATCACCATGTATTGTGCAGACCGCACTTTCATTGATCATCAAGCTCGCCTTCTCGAATCTCCCGAAGAAACACTAGCACTTTACGGTGTCCCTCCTGACCTTAAGGAATCCAACTCAGCTTGGGTAGAATATGAAGACCATATCCCGTTCGCGCCTCCCACAGGTCTCCTAGATGCTTCTTCTGCCGACCAATTACCGTTGACTCCAATGCAAGTACCCGAGGCGAAACGGCTCATCTATGACTCTGCCAAGTTGGCACGACTCGACACATTATTGCAAGAGTTGAAGCGTGGAGATCACAAAGTGCTTGTCTATTTCCAGATGACTCGCATGATGGACTTGATGGAAGAGTATTTGATTTATCGTCAATACAAGTACCTTCGTTTGGATGGTTCATCGAAGTTGGAAGATCGTCGGGATATGGTCATGGAATGGCAGACAAGGTACGCTAATCTCAATGAACATCGTTGAGGTTGTATAATTGACATTTGGTCTCCAGACCGGATATTTTTGTCTTCTTGCTGAGTACCAGGGCTGGTGGTCTGGGTATCAACCTTACCGCTGCTGATACTGTGATCTTCTATGATCATGATTGGAATCCGTCAAACGATGCCCAAGCTATGGACCGTGCTCATCGTCTTGGACAGACGAGACAAGTCACCGTGTACCGATTGATCACGAAAGGTACAATTGACGAGCGTATCGTTCAACTAGCAAGAGTGAAGAAAGATGTGAGTCTTCAGTGCATCGACACCGTTGATCATTACGCTCATCACTATTTACTTCGATAGGTGCAAGATATTGTTGTTGGCAATAAGAACTTCACAGATGTTACGAAACCTAGCGAAATCGTACAACTACTGCTCAACGAAGACCAACTCACCAATCTGGACAGTAATGCGGCTGCGAGCGGTACCAAAAAGAATGGCAAGAAAGCTGCTGCTGCCTCAGATGCAGCTGATTCATCGGTCAGAGATCTTTGGAATGAAGAGGGGGATGAATTCTTCGGACACTCGGCTCAAGGACAGGCTGTTTCATCGGCTTTCATTGAGCCATTGGATGATGACGGAACACCTGCTCCTTCCACTAATCAAGGGAAGAAGCGCAGGGGTAATGGCACTTCTACTCGTGGTCGTAAACCTGGTCCCAAGGCTGGGACTCGGAAGAAAGCACAGGCAGCGGCGAATATCGATGCTGAATCATAAAGGACCATATATTTTCTACACGAACTCTTCTCGTTGGTATCATTGTTTTATTGTTATGGGGTGTCAGTCTCTTTCTTTCTTTCTCAATATTGTACTAGCAGAAACTTCATTACTATTGTCATATTTTGTATGTACTCGTACTTTAGTCTAGATTTGTTCAATGGTGTATTGCAAGTAATCCATGCATCTTTTGATATGTATATTGTTCTATAGCTAGAACTAGTGTGAAGTTAATGTTTGAGTATAATGTCTAGCAAATGCAAACAAAATGCAAGGACGTCGACGACTAATGATACTGCGATGTTTGGGAATAGTTTAATACAAGAAGAAATTTCTGGGATACTTGGGATATAGCACAATTTGACTTTTGGTTGCAAGGTAAGATAGAATATTATGGATGATGATAATGATAAGACGACCATACTGTAAAAGGTCATGGTAATGAGAGAAAAAAGCGCATGTGATGTAGATATTGTTGAGAATTGCAGTGGATTGATGAAACAAGATGAAGTATGAGAGGATACCAAGAAAAAGATAATGAGAAGCCCGGGAATTGGAATATGGTACTTGAGAGATATGATGATGATGCGATATGAGTCCAACACTACAACGAGAATCCAAATCTGTCATTGGAACTAAACACGGTGATGGTCGATAGTGATGATTTTTTGAAGGGGGCTGTATAGTGACGTTATTGCGAGTTTGCTTCTTCCACCGTTCTACAGCGGATTAATGCCACATCTCTCCGACAAGAGATGCATCTGATGTTGATTCATGGTTTTCGTTTTCTTCTAAAGTTCGTAAAGCTTCATAATCGCTCAAACCGCCTGCACCGTTAGCCATAGCCAACGTCAATGCATCGAGAGCCTTTTCTTCATGTGAGGCCGTTGACGACGCGTGCGCGACGTCAAGGCTTCCCGGCATGGAGGAGGATGTAGGTAGTGAAGTGTTATTTGTTAGGGATGGTAAGGGTAGAGATATTATTGACGATGTCGCCGAGTTGGTATATGTATGGGTTAAGGGTGGTGTAGTAAGGGATCCATGGTTGACATGTTCATCGGAAGCATCACTAGGAACTGGAGATGCACATCGGTCGTCCTCGGGAGAGTCAGTTCGAAAGGTTTCGGGCAGAGTATGTGGATAGTCAATATCCATAGCACTCATCGATAATGCTCTCTTCTTGACCGAGGGACTCGATTGGTGAGGAGAGCTGTCCATCGAAAGGTCTTCGTAGACGATTTGTATATCGTCCTCCTCATCATCCTCGCTTTCTTCCCCTGCGGACATAGAAGTAAAGTCTGCTGGAAGATGTGCACGATTTCTGCCTCGTGATTGTTGGGGACGTAAAGGAGAAGAAGTGTTTGCCTGCTCCCAATCTCGCATTCGGCTGACCAGTCCTTCTCCACTTTCCATAATGCTACGTTGCAGATCCAAAAACGCGCTCGTACGTAAATTTTCCAAGTCGTGTACTGAAGATATCTCAATGTCTATGACTGGGGAAGGATGGTATGTTGTAGGAGCAGAACGTGAGGCGCGATTTGACACCTTTGGTCGCTCGGGGAAGAATTGAAATGCAGCGGAAGTGCTAGGTAGTTCAGGCAAGCCTCCAAACATAAAAGGCGTCGCGTGAAATATTGAGCCTGTATCGAATGGTGACGGTCCATCTGTCGATATTCGGGGAGGCTGGAATAATGTTATGAGCAAAGCTAGAGTGTATGTCAATAGAACGGGGATCCTTACAGTAGTAGATTTACGAGCACGTTTACCTCGACGCCACATATCAACATCCCATTTTTGAGTAGGCTGACCATTGGTAAGGTCGCTGTAAGTCGGACTCCGTAATGCACTGGGACGCGCTCTTTTGAGAGCTGTGCGACATTTATCCGCACCGAGAGGATGTGAGCCTGTGATTGGAGATGCTGAATGAGAACGACGGCGATGATGATGAGACCAGCGAGTTGAAGAGGACATGAGGTGATGAGCTGAAGAGCGAGGTGAGAGATGGATGTCTCTGGAGAAGACAGGATCGGTAAATATCAACTCGAAACTACTTCGGCATTTTCCGAGGCACTACTTCACACTTCACACCGTTGTCACTTTGACCTTTGACTTACCTTTTGGAGAGCAAAGCCGGTACCATTAGAATCGTGCAGTATCGAGTCCAACGTTGAATTTCTCCTGGATTATTCCCCACATTCTGATACAATGCGTTTACAGACAATTCAGTGGTGTTGGAATGGATCCGAGTCGATAATACCCCAGGTCAATCCTCAAACTAACAATGGTTTCAACTTTATTAATACTAGCCATGCATGACCCTGTCAAGGGGGCATTCATGTCTTCCTGGAGAATACTCTCGGATCACTCGTAGAAATCTGTGGGGTACGACCTGCGACCCCTCGTTCGACCGCAAATCATTGTGTTTGGAGTTCACCCAACATACTATGATCAACGTCAAGGTGGATAGTGGAATGATTGCTTTTGTGCTCACCGAGATTCGTATCCAATTTACCCGTCTTTCAACGTTCAACCTCTGAGTTCTTTCTGGGTCACGAATGCACTCTCTCGACTCAAAAACCCCACGTTCTAATCGGATTCACGTCGGTCCGAGCTTTAACCTCAACTTGTTGGATATCACTTCTTCGTACAGCAGCTGAACAACCACGATGGCGCAAATTTCACCGCATGAGGGGGTGTTGCGTACAATCGGTTTCTCATCCAAGTTCCAACAGTCGACCATAGTTTATAAAACGGTCAACTGTAATGCAACCCTAGTTTGACAACCAGCAGTTCAATAAGTTCGCAATGCAAATTATTCTGCCCATACTGCTTGTAGCATCCTTAGCTTCCGCCACCGTTGTTTGGGATGGCAGGTTCAATGACTACAGGTCAGTTTATTGCATATACAATGCTTTTTTTGAATACTTACTGTGCCCCATTATTCAGCACAGCGGCCGATTTTGACAAGTGGAGTTGGAGTAATCAAGTTGGAAGCTACCAAACGTATATCTATGTAAGCATTACTTATGTATCATGTCAAAACCCTCCTCATGAATGCTCACTTTCAATCCGAAGGGAAATTTACATGTGAGTACGCACGTTGTACCTTGAAACCTCGACTCGGAATGCATTCTACATCTCGATTCAGGGCGAGACTGCATCTTCTTGGCTCACACTAGGTAGTCAATTCAAGAACCCTTCTAGTAAGTCGCAACCAGTCTTTCCCTAGGAATAGGAATTCATTATTCATACCACGATTCAGCTACTGCCGAAAATCAAGGTGTCAAAGTCAAGATTAATAGTACATCCACTTGGAATGGAGGTCCCATGCTTAGGACCGAGCTTTTACCTCAAACTACTAACGCTCTTACTGGACATTTGTGAGTATATATAGTCTATTTTCTTTTTGAACTCTTCATCATTTCATAAACGTGCAAATACAAAAACGTGGTCTTCTACATTTACAGATTCTTCCATGTATCCCTTCAGATTCCAACTGTAAACCCGCCAGGTTTGTTAATATCATCGCTATTAGCGTATCGCTTTAACTGAATCTCCGGTGCATCTTTCTATTATGATAGACCCTGCATACGAACATCAGGTATGTATGATTTGAAGTAGAATGGAATTTTCTTTTCAATGCTCATCATGGTCACTAGATCGTTTTCTGGGAAGGTATGAAAAAGTTCGAAACCATAAATCCTCATGTGTATCTCTGAATCACCATGTCACCATGTGTAGAACATTATGCCGACATCAAATACGGTCAACTCTCTGGTACGTCCTAATCCTATGACCACCATCTCGGACCAGTTTCTCAAACGAAGTCGAATTCTCTCATCATCAGGTCAAAGCGGAGTCGCTGACACACTTCAAGTCATCACGGGTGGCCAGAGCATCTGGTCTGTTACGCCCGTGAAGGGAACCTGGGTAAGACAGATGATTCCTCATTGCATGGTAACTCACCATAAACGTTCTTTTATAGTACAATTTCATCCTCGAGACAGGCTCACCTGGTGGGCTTTGGGTATCCACAGGAAGTTCAGCTTTGCAGAAAGTCTATACAGGCTCCTTGAATGGTAACGGTGGAACTGATTGGCATGTCGGTGCATTGAGGTTGCCTATTAATGGCCAAACTCAGCAAATCAATGAGACGGATATTTACTATAGTGGTATCTATGTCGAGGACTCTAGTCCAACGACCACACCTTGATTTCGTATCTAGAAACTTGTCACGAGCTTCGATAGGTTCAATTTCCAAAGGTATTCGTTTAATTCAAGTCTAGATGGAAAACACATGATTGAGTTATAAAATGGGTAACTGGAAAGCAAGATATATCGCAATTTAGATCGTGTTTCAGAATATATGGCGTTGTTTAGGTCGTCGACACTCTCTATCTGAAAGTTCGTTATAACTTAGCTTGGATGGGCTCCCAATCCACACGTTGAACCTGTCAGAAGGGAAGAGTTAACATAAGGGTCTAGGACAACTATGCCTAAGAGTCACCATTTCAGGAACGAGGTCGTGCACGCTTCGAGCACCGATGAGCTGCATTGCAGTTACGATCTCGCGTTCAAGAATGCGGACAATCTTCACAACACCAGCCGCACCATACGCCTGTAATTTGTTTAGAAAACCTTTGTCTGCTGGAAGGGGAATTTTCGACAACGTACACTCTGGGCATAGAGGAAAGGACGCCCTAATCCAACGGCTTTAGCACCAAGACAGACGGCCTTAACGACGTCTGCAAACCGTTGATCAATTAGCGGCGGTAATCTTAGAATTACTACCGATCCAACTCACCTGTACCGCGACGCACGCCTCCGTCAATGTAGACTAGTTGAAAGCTTATTAGAAAGCCTGTGGGATAGGCAAGGGGGAATTCTCTCACCCTCCATTTTGTTGAATACATCCGGACGTTCTTTACGAATTTGGTATAATACTTCTAAGGGGGGAGGTGAGCTGCGAATACGATCAAGTAAGTGTGAATTGAGCGGTTCAAAAAGCAGGTACATACAAGTCTAATTGGCGGCCTACGATCGATTATGACATTCAGTGGGAAGTCAGTTGATTATCATGACAACACTCACCTCCATGGTTTGAGAGAAGAATCCCGTCGACACCTGCTTCTGCGGCCAGAACGGCATCCTGTAACACGTAAGGTCAAGGTACAGTAGACACGTCACAAAGAAGAGCACAAACCTCGACACATTGGACACCCTTTAGGACAATTGGCAATCTCGTGATGCTTCGAATCCAAGGTATGGTCTGAGAGTTGGTAGGTCAGCTTACAACTTGGAGGATAGTTTGTTGCATACCTCTGTCCAGGTCATGTTGATATCGTCGTTGGCGATTAATGCGCCAGCTGTTCCAGTAGTATCAATAGTCTCTTCAACTTCTTCCATGTCAGATTTCTTTCTAGGTTGGTCGGCTTTTGCTTTGTCGCCTTGAGCCAGACGTTCAATGTCGTCTATCTCCCATCCAGCGATGACATCACGTTCTCTGTTTCCAGGAACAGGTGCATCTACCGTCAACCAGATCGCTTTATATCCCAAAGCTTCCACATCACGGATCCGCTGCTCGGCGGCCTTGTTATCTTTCTTCTTGTACAACTGGAAGAACAGTGGCTGAGAAGGAGAGATACGACTTGCAGCAACTTGTTCAAACGAAAGGGAAGCATTAGAAGAGACCATCTGAATGATACCGGTTTTACCGGCACCAATGGTGATGTTCGCTTCTCCTAGAAGAGAAAGTCAATAATGTGTTCAGGTCAAAAACCAGTTCCCATAGAAGTCACCATCGGGGTGTCCAAGCTTCGCCAAAGCGGCTCCACTAACGAAGACAGGTATTTTGGACTTGAACCCAAGGATGGTAGTGGAAGGGTCACAGTTCGATAGTGGTCGAAGAACACGAGGTCGGAAGAAGAAACGCGAGAATGCTCGTGCGTTTTCAAGGTTGGCTTCGATAATAAGAATCAGTGTGAGTACAAGAAGCTCATGGCCGGAACATATAACATACATATCTCATCATCGGCTGCAGATGAGTAGTAAGCAAGGGCCTTGTATGAAAGGACTTTACGAGCAACATCCTAAGAATACAGCTTTGTAAGTCTCCTGGAAGGAATTGGTTTAGTTGAAGTAAAAATAACAGACCTCCATCTGCTTCAGGTTCAGGATACGGTTGATTGGTGGTTTCGCTGCTTGTTCCCTCTCGATGCGCAATTCATCTTCTGTCTTTTTCCTGTGGCCTCTTGCAAGTTCCAGTTGGTCTAGTGACACGCTATCCAACTTGCCAAGGTGCTTCTGAGGGGGCAGATTCTTCTCCAGCGCATCCGGTGGATGTATGGGTTCATAGGCTGCTGTCGCGTCCTTTCCTGCGTACTTCAGGATTATCTTCGACCCTCCAGGATGCTCCTACAAGAGACATATTCATAATAAAGTCAAAAACGATGCATTGTACTCACAGAAAGAAATTCGGTGACATCGTATACGGAGTCCTTTATAATGACCCAGCAAGACCTTCTGCAGGTTAGTGTAAGTTGTATGAAAGAGAGCGGTCGGCGTACTTGTCAGAGTTGTGAGTGGAAACTTGCTTAAGAGAGAGCGACATAGCAAGGGATGGATGATAGAGTCGAGGGAACAAGTACGATATATATACGAGAGCACATATTGGTCTGAAATTACGAGCGAATAGTCACGAGTGTCAGAGTTTTAGAGAGCGCCGGTATACGGCCCGTGCTGTGTTTCCCTGAACTTACGCATTTTTGCCATTATTCTCTTCGGGTCAAAGCTTTCTGGACAGACTAGTGGCTTTATGTGAAATCCTGCCGAGGACGGTGTTCAGAAATCTCGAGACTGTGGGTGCCAGTCAATAATAACACGTCAATAATAACACTATAATACTAGTAGCGAGATTTGAATGATCGGGGAACTGACGTAAAACACGTGGCAGTAAACAGGTCACGTGCTTCACGTGTAGCTCGCGTCGTCGAAGGTCAACCTGAATTTCCTTCAACTCTCGCGCTAACCACCATCATCTACCCATCCATCCTCTATCTTTGCGAATCCTCATCCATTACAGTCCTCCTGAACAGGCTGTACAACCCCTCTGCGATGGCAGCCATTCCGGATAGGAAAACGTTGGAGAGTTTGAGGCGGGCTGACCTTCAGAAGTTGTGCAAGGTGCGTGCCCTCCTTCCTCGCTTGCTTGGTCCCCCTCATTCATTCTCTACAGGATCATGGCCTCCGAGCCAATCTCAAGTCAGAAGCTCTCATTGACCTCCTCGTTGATACTATCAGGCCTTCCCAGATACCCCAGCCTAAACGAAATTCTTCTATGCGAATTATCAGCAAATCTAACAGCACCACACGAACTCGAGGTTACTCTGGAGGGTCTGTGATTATTCACGACTCTGAAGATGAGAGAGAACCAGAGGAAGTGGCCGGCCCAAGTCGGATAGATGCTCAACCTCCACAACAAAGACGACCTTCGTCGGCTGAACCAACACTACCACCGCATCCCCCAGCTCGTTCGACCCGTAAGGCCAAAGATACACAGCTCCGACTTGGTGTCGGGCGGCCTGCACTTGCAGGCGGTAGCGGAGCACGGGCTGTGACGAAGTCGACGAGTTTGACGAGAGCCCCACGGGGGAAAGCTAGTGTCAGTGTCAGGCCAACTGAAGCGGCCATACAGGAGGAGAATGAAGGTGTGTAATATCGTTACTTGAAACTGTGTCACTTTGCTTACTGACACTAACGAATACTCGGGTCGATAATAGACATGCCAGAAGCTGGACCTTCAGGTATCCCTCATAATGACCCTCTTCCAGTAGCACCCACCACGACCACCACTGCACCCTCCCCACTCGACCATAACTCGAGCACTCAACCCCTTGCATTATCGCAAGATATCACGGCGTATCTGTCGTCCCTGGTGTGTATTCTATCATTCATGAGCCATAAATTCGCTAATAGTGGGATAGATCGACCCGCTTCGCCAACAAATTGGACTGCTACAAGGAGAACTGCAGCAAACTACCATTCAAAGAACATCGTCTCAAGCATTCCAAGAAAGAATTGCCGAGCTCTCGAATGATGTAGTGTCGTTGAAATCTCAGCTTTCTGTGATACCTCAACTGGAAGCAGAAATACACAATCTGAAGAGACAGGTGGCTGCGCTAAGCTTAAGCAGCATTTCTCATATTCCATCAAGCAATGCTGGTACAAGGTACGTCTCCCAGTGATCATTTGACCGTGCTATCATACTTAATTCCTTGCAGTGTTGAAGAAGACGGAATACCCTCACGATCAAATACCGCTCCATCCGAGATGCAATTGTCGGGCCAAGTTCTATCTCAAACAGCGCTAGGAAAGCGACGCCGAACACCAGAGGAGACCGCAATTACTGGTGTCATAGAGCAAAGTTCAGCTGTGGCGTTGAACGAAAATCAACTTGCAACGCAAGTGGTTCGTCCAAACAAGAAGCGGCAGAAGTTAGGCGTGCTCAAAGACCAAAGCCCGCCGGTGCTCCCCGCTGCAAGTGCAGAAAATGATGAATTTGTATTTGAAGGAATGGAAGATATTGTCCAGCCAATTCAACATTCACCAGGCCCCGCTTTTACTGTTTTCAGTGGACCAGAGCCTGCAGAAGAATTACCTCAAGGTCCATTACTACCTCAGTTCTCTGATCGTCCTGCTATCACACCGCCCAATCCATCCGGGGTAACTACCAGTACCGCTAATGCGAATGAGAACGCGCAACCAAACCAATTGGTACACCCACCCTTTGATTTTGCGTTCAACATCTTCCAGCCGATGGCATCGACTCCTATGGGTGGTGCTCTTGAAGCTGGATTACCTTCATTCCCTCATCCCGAACCGCCAACTTCACCTACTCCCATCAACAACCCTGCTCAACCATTGTTGGGTGCAAGACGTGAAAGACTTGGATCTCAAAGTGGTCCTTCTCGCCCTGCTCCAGCCAGACCACGGTCTGCAGCTGGCCGTCAAACTTCTGGATCTCACGATGTCCTTTCGTCAATATCAGGTCCTTCCACTAGTGACAGAGAGTCTTCTAACAATACCCGTACCCCAACTCGCAACCCTACCTCTTTACCATCCATTCCAGAAGTTAACCCTTCTCAAGCTAGTTCAAGTCAACCTGGACCTCGAGGTGCAGGAGCAAGGAAACCGCCTATGGGTATAGGATTAGGTTTGGCAGGTGTTGTACCATTACCTATGCCACCTGATACACCTGCACCACCAATGAAGAGAACTATGTATGGCACTGAACTTGAAACCGATACTCGATTCGGGGATTTTGGGGTGGAGGGGGTGGCAACTGGGTTCTGGACAAGTGGGATTGGTCCCCGTTTTTGAATGAGGAAGATATGATGTTGGAGGAAGAACCTGTGTGGATGTTGTCACCCCCGTTGTGTTGAAATGTTGAATGTCAACATGTTGTTGTTTTTAGTGGGGGGGATTCCAGGATTACATTTAAGCTTTTCGATGATCCACTTCTTTATTGGTTCGTTGTTTAGCTGTTGGTTATGACCGAACTCATTTCTCCAGTTTATTCATGGAGAATGGATCACGTTGGATATGTATGACGCTATATCTTAATTCCTTCCCCCCCTTACAAGACAGACAAATGATAATGTTGGCTCTGAAAGTGATGTACGTTGTGCTTTGTGGTGGGTTATCGTAGACAAGTCTCCCATTTCTTTGTTGATCAATTCCCAAAGGACAATGTCTAATACCCAATCTTGTAACTTTTATAATCAATATATCTATACAATTTACATAAAGTGGCCTGCTTTGTGTCTTGACTTTGACAGGACTCGGATATGGTTAATATATTGAGTAGGCGTTGCTCCGATCACAAAAGGACTACTTGCGTTTCAGTACAACTTGAACTTAACGATGAGGAAGAAAGCTTAAGAACAGTCCAAGGGTCCTCATGAAGTATGATATGTATATATATGATACGCGGAGACAATGGTAAACGACTTGCAATTGCCATTCATACACGTACGTATCCAACGACAGATCCGGAGACCTTGCCATTCATGCCGACAACTGCGTAACTTACTTTCCGAGTCCCAACGTATACCCTCACCAGGCTCAACATGATATAAAAAGTAGCAACCTCAAGAATGAAAAGTCGCCAACAGCAGTGTCTCCTCTGAATCATTGGTCTCTAACTTCTAACCGCACAATCCTCCCAACGACTGACTAATACAGAACGCCATGGCCGGAACGAAGGTCATTATTATTGGGGGTGGTATCGCCGGCCCTATCCTTTCCCTTTTCCTCAAACAAAACGGATTCGAACCAATCATCTACGAACGCCAGGAATCAATAACCGACACTGGTCTTGGCTTAGGGTATTTTCCCAGTCTCTTTCTTGGCATACATTGCACTATAGCTAATCAATTATATATTCCATGGCATCTCATCGTTTTTATGTAGTCTCCAACCAAACGGCCTTATCATACTTGACAAAATCCCTGGCCTATTAGAATCTCTCGAAGGATGTTCTATAGAGAGGTTTTTGATGTTTTCCGAGGTTCCTGAAGACGCAGGAATTCTAGCTGATTCCGACGCACCTACCAAAATGAAAGAAAAATTCGGACATTCTATATTTTCAGTCAAACGTACAACATTCCATCGTCAACTTATTGAAGCAACACGGAAAGCTGGAGTTGAAGTCGTCTTTGGTCATCGATTGGTCTCTTTGAAACAAGATGATAATGACAACAGTGTCACAGTGACTTTCGCAAACGGGAATACTGCGACTGCAAGTTTTGTCGTTGGTTGTGATGGTTTGCATAGTGATACTAGGATCTCCTTGTTCGGTAAAGAAGAACCTTCCTATACTGGCCTTGCGCAGGTTCGAATAATTATATCTTCATCATTCTTTGGATACTCATCATTCCTCTATTTTTTCTTAGTGTGGAGGCATTTCACCTACCCCTGAAATTCTTCGTGGTCAGAAGACTATCATGAATGTATTCGGAAATGGTGTTCATTTCATAGCAGGCGTTTGCAACGATACCGAAACATTTTGGGCGTAAGTTAAACTCGCTTTCAAACTCCTCTTCTTCTTACATTACATTTCTTTTCTTCTCACATTCTCTACCCCTTATACATTATAGTTCGACTCGTCGCGAACCAGAATCCAAAGAAACTTGGAGAAGTATGGATCAAGAAGCACAAGAAAAGTTCAAACAGGAGACAGTAGTTCGAAATTGGGGGAATGGTGTTGGAGAACTTGTTAGTACCGCCACAAAGATTGTTAAGGTAAAATCCCTCAATCTCTATGCACTTTATTAAGGTTTTGGATTGATCATCGTATATTTAGTATGGGTTGTATGATCGTCCCGAGTTATCTACATGGCATAAAGGCCGTGTTGTTCTGATTGGTGACGCAGCTCACCCTACAAGCCCTGTAAGAATTTAGACGCACTCATCCTCTTTTTCTAACATGCTAATATATGTATAACTTGTCACGGTAGCACCTTGGACAAGGCGCAAACCAAGCCTTCGAAGATATAAACCTTCTCACTGAACTCCTCAAGCAAAACGCCCCAGATTCCGGAGAGTATTCCACTGAATCACTCGAGAAAATATTCACGGATTTCGAGAAGCAGAGAATTCCTCGTTGCGCTCAGTTGGTTAAAGAAGCTCGTCGAATTGGATATCAAAGTGTTCTTGTTGGTGTTGAAGCTTGCAAAGAAAGAAACAACGAAATGAGGATGAAGTTTGGAACTAAAGATAACGAAGCAATGGCTCTCAAGTTGTTTGAGAGAACTTTGGACTTGAAGAAGAATGCACCCTCCGAGTCCGAGTCCAAGTGATTCTGAATCTTCGGGGAATGTAGAGTCACGATCAACAGCCAACTGTATTTCTATAGCTATTATTCATTAAGTTATTACTTTATCACCCCTACTCTTTTAAACCCTCCCCTCAGTCAGTCTTTAGATATAACTTTTATAAGTTTCGAACAAACATATGATTATTTGTCCCCGTCCTTTACAGAAATAAATTACTCTATGGAATACATGCAAAAAAAAAGGGTTTTCGTGGGTGGTATATAATATGACAAGGATGAGTCCGTTTGGGCATGAATTTCGACACACAGAGAGATAGTAGAGAAAGAGAGAGTTCGACAACGGAGGTTGATCTTGAATAGGTTGCGACAAGATGGGTATTGTTAGCATGGTGTGATGAATAGGTGGCCAGAAAGGAAAGAAGAAAGAAAGAAAGAAAGAAAGAACATTTATAAATAACGCAAATTGAGTCAGATTCCATCCTTCGTTTGAACTTGAATTTTCCTTCAAATACACGGTACAAAAGAGACAACTTCTTGATACAATAGTTCCTTGAGTTGTTCCTTGTTCAAATCTTGGTCTATATGAATGAACGAACGAAAAACATGGTGTTTAGTGGGAAATGAACGAGCGGAGTTTGAGATGGTTTAGAAAACGTACAATCAAATTCAAAATATTCGGGATCCAATGATGATACTGCAGGTTCATCGTCGGGATCGTGCTACAACAAACAAAGGTTCACGTGAGTTCGTTTCAACTATCTCGCTTCTCAAAAAAGAACAAAAGACACATACGTAAGCGGCAAGGTAAGGATGCTCCAACGCCTGAGTAACAGTCAACCGCTTCTTAGGATCGAAAGTCTATCAGAAAGAAAGAAAGAAAAAAACTGAAGTCAATACTATTGTCCAAATAAAGTACAAAGACAGCCATGGTTATGCTTACAAGAGTTTTTGCAAGGAAATCTAATGCTTCCGGTGATGCCTTTGGGAAAAGAGTACTGAAAGCACGGCGTTTCCGGATAGGCAAGGCACGAATGTAATCTCTTGACCTTCTTGAAGTAATCCCGTAAAACTCTTCCAAAGTTGGAGTGCCTGCATGCAAAAGAAGAACAAACAGTCATGAGAAAGAAGTATTCTTAAGATCAAGTGATTTGACGACAATGCAATTTGTGGAGGGAAAATGGAAGAGAGATGAAGTAAGCACACACCAATCACATCCAAGATGAGGTCAAGCTGATGACCATAATCTCTACCTGGGAATAAAGGTTTACCGTTCAGAAGTTCGGCCAAAATACACCCAACCGCCCAAATATCGATGGCCTAGAAGGATAATGCGAATAAACGGGTTATGAAAACATGTTGCAAAGGGGACCAAGGAGGTTGATGAAAACGAACCTTGGTGTACATCTTGAATGATAACATGATTTCAGGTGCACGATACCATCTTGTAGCAACATACTCAGTCATCAACCCAGCTTCCTTTCCGCCTGGTTTTGTAGAACGTGTGCTACGTGCTAGACCGAAATCGCAGACTTTGAGGTCGCAGTTGGCATTCAGAAGAAGGTTGGCAGGTTTGAGATCACGATGGACGATATCTGCTGAATGCATCGTCTTGAGAGCTCGAAGGGTTTGATATACAAAGTACTGATTTTGCGATGTATAATGTTAATCTTAAGTGGAAGATACTATTAAAATGTGAACACATACTTGGCAATGATCATCGGTCAATGTTTGTGTTCGAATTACACGATGTAAATCGGTTTGCATCAACTCTTGGATGACTAGAATGCATAATAATGAGGGGACTATACGTTGGACCAAAGGATATAAAGGACTCACAGTAGATCTCCTTGAACTCTTCCAACGTAGGTGGCTTGATAATATCCAGAATGCAAATAATCTGATCGAACAAGATCGTCAATGATCAGAGCAAACAGGAGATTTAAAAAATCCATAATGCGTACGTTCTCGTTCACACATGTTTCCGAGAAAAACTTGAGCAACTTCAACTCTCGTAGTGTACGAAGACAAAAGAGTGTATGTTCAAAAGGTAAAACCTTCTTGATAGCCACTTCCCTTCCCGAAGGTTTGTGGACTGCTGCGGCGACAGTCCCATATGCACCCTCTCCAAGACCGTGAAGGATACGATAATCATCACCTGAGTTGAATGCAAGTTAAGTTGACAGAAGGAGACAAGGGGGTAGCGATGGAAACATTGACAATGGCATAGATTGTGACGTGGACGACTTACCGACATCGAACTTTGGAAGAGGTTTCGGTGCTTTGCGAGACATGGTTGTTTGATGGTAGAGTGGGGTTGAAGCACGTCAAGAAGGGAAGAAAGAGTATACGCTGCAGAAGGACCAGCTGGAGCGTTGTCAGAGAAGGAATAAAAGGATGGTAGCGTAAAGAAGAGAGAGAGAAAAAACGAACGGAGAGACCTGGGGAGTGTTTGCTGATGGCTATACGACAAAATTGGATAATAATATAGCAGCTAGGTGCATAGCAAGTTTGAGACGATTGATGAGAGTCTTGATCTATGCATATGCGTCTACTAGGAAACGTCCCTGGGATAGTGACCTCCCTCTTGACCTCTATCTATCAATCAAGCCTCATGTAATACTCTGATGCTCAGTCCTTGGCTACTGTAACTCTCCTCCAACTCGCTGTGTTCACTCAGACTGCAAAAGCAATAGAGGTACTGATCATTTTGCTGAATATGCGAGCATGATGCATCTCTCACCTGAAACAACATCCCATCATCACATCAACGACCACAACCGCCCATCTGCCGTGTCTGCGTCTATAAAAGGCAGGTTCTGTAAATGCCTGACCCACCACTTCCGCCTCAGTCCGCCGTTGCCAATCTCCGACTGACACTAGGATGGCTGTGGAGAATCTTTAATTTTGATCAACATAATGCTATCCAGCTTTCATTTTGAATCTATACATTGCAATTTTATGCGCAACACAACGAGGAACGTTGAAATTTCGGTAAGAGTGGTACTATTTGGATCTTCAAGCTTCAAGACTTGATTCATATACGTGCATCAAGGGTGTATTGTGTAGCTATGCAGCTATATCAGTACGAATTCACGCAAACTATTGACGACGTATAACTTACCCAATGAGAGCAGCGAATTCGGACGGATTCGACCACTGCGTTTGACGGTGCCGCCTCGAAAGGGTCACTAAAAGACAATGTTCCGCAATATTTGTCGCATCGGATCAGTTTAAGTGTATAGTAGATATACAGTCCTGGATATCCAAATAAGACTGGTTTGTATAAATCTTTGGGTGTGTCCTATACACGATTGCCAGCCTGAGTCTTCTGTGGTCGTCCGAATAAATTATAATGGTGTCTGTACGCGGCGGTGCAACAAGATGTCAGAGATGTAGGTAGGGAAAGATGATGAAATATAGTCTATATAGACACTCAACTCACTCCGGTCTTCGAGAAGTTGAATATTCAGCGATTTACAGCCGTTAGGCTTGCAGTTTCGGTTTTAAAAGTCAAATACGTATCCTCAATGGCACCAATTTCTCATTCGAGGTTGACAATTGAATCGGAATTTTGTGAGGCGACAAGATAGATTGAAGTTTTACGACTTCATCTGTCTGCAAGAAGCCGGTCCGGAGAATAGATGGAGGAGGTTCAAACAAGATATAGAACAACATGTTTGATCGAGTTGTGCTGTTTGGTAGGAGTAGGTCTGTGCATGAAGCAGTGTGCATTCTATATGTGATCGCTGGTTCAATAGGGGTCCCGGGGTTGTTGACAGCACAAGTTGTTCCCTTTTATTGTCTCGACTCAGACACAATGCACAGAATCATATTATCTACAGTACTAATGTTACGACAGGGACGTTAGTTGAATTAACTTTCAGGAAATAATACTAAATTGTGCGAAGATCCTTATAAGCTTTACAATTGGATTTTTCGATGTACGCTGGAGATGGCATACATTTCAATGAGAGATTATTTTGTGACCTCCTATGCGCCTTACAATCGATTGGTTTGTCGAAGAGCAAAAATGGAGTACCATGTCCTGCATTCTGTATTCAGATAGAGAGCAAATGCATACTGATTTTCGGAGTCGCTATATGGACAGTACTAGTCAACTCCAAACAACGTTAAACGATCCGACCAATCACTGACAGGGGCCTTCCGGCGTTTTGTCCCCCCGTGAGAATTCAGATTCGTTTGTTTGTCCTTATTGAAATCAGAGGCTCTTGTACAACATGCACAAATAAAGGACTCAGCGACAACCATCACGGTGATCATATTGAACTTCATTCGTTATCATAGTAACCAGGTGTGGAATGACGCAATATGTTCATAGAAACATGAATGGCATCCTGGATTCAGTACAGAGATAGTGAGGATTTGAGTAAGTACCTCTCTAATACTTAATAGTTATGTCTTGCTAAAATCTCATATCACGAAGACTCATTTCATTGGTCTATCTCGACAATTTCTCCCTGAAAGGATCAGGGATGCAAACAGTAAGGATCGAAAGTCCAAACGATGGCGTAAGGCCGGTTTTAGTCAACTATCAGTATCCGCGATTCAAATTCATTCCTGATGTTAGTAATGAAGACGACTTCACCGACGAAGGATATATCTACTTGATTCCTCGATTCTTGAAATGAAGATGCCAGGACTTAAACGGAAGATTTTCATATTCACTTGCGTCTGTGGATACAACCGAACCGGAGGAATCGTTTCACGTCCATATATACCCCGTTGAAATCTTGGATTCATACCCCTGCCCCGAGTTCAAATTCCTCCTGACATTTATAGATCCTCTTTGACTTCTGGTACTATCTATAAAGCAAGTATCCGCACTCCGTGATCAGCTACGGGCTATGCAGGATCAGTACCTATACTATATCTCCCGGCATATGAAAAGTCACCAAACTCCTCTCCGCCACCGCTCTTTACAGAGGATACGAATCCAAGCCTTCCAGGAGCTTGCGCACGCTAGCCTCGATTGGATGATAAGGCATTGCATCCCATTTCCTTGGTGCAAATCGATGAAGCCTCTGCGCATCGCGCTGGGTTTTCTCCCCGACAAGACCCTGGTTCTACCTCCAGTTCGTTTCAGCTTTACAACCCATTTCGTCTATCTCTAGAGTCTCTCCTCGCTTAGAGTTTGACATTAATAATGCATCCCCCCCTCCAGCGTTGAGCGCTGTCTTTTGAGCTTACGACTCAACTTAATATTACAGCTTAGCGGTGTCTGCCACTGTCTCTAGCATAGCAGATGAGTTGGATTCTAAAAATACCTACAGCTGACATCGAGAGCGGGGATTTTCTGATATCAAAATCACATAGAGACCCTGACATCAGGATGTGTACAACAGTCTGACAGTAGTAGCATGCACACCTTCACGATAGGCAACCTATAAAATTGTAGATGGATTTTTTTCGGTATTTGAGTCAGAGCCGGGAACAATGGAGAAAAAAGGCATTGTCCGGGACTCCGAAGAGACCGAGTTGGATATTGAAGAAAGTAAAGTTAGGAGCAAAAAAGGTTTTTATACAGGTTTGGAGGGTATAGCATTTTGGAGAGGAACGTTTGAAGCTAACGAAAGTTGTGCGCGGTCGAAAAGAGGACTGCCAAGAGGAGGTTCGTAAACGCATTGCCGGGGAGTTAGCCGAGATAGACGGGATGGTCGGGGATTGGAAAGAAAATGATGGGCCAATGAGAGGTGATGGAAGGGAGACAAAAGGAGATGCAGACAACAGCAAGAACAGGGACGTCGTTGTTGAGGATGGCAACTGACATCGACAGACAACATACGCTGGCGGCTGTTGCTCTATAAATAACGAATGCAGCGTGCACTCCCTCGGGAATTTGACGTGCGTGTATTGTGCACCAATCAGGACTGTTTGTGATTGATGGCTTGTTCCTGTTCGATCCAATTGTTTGCTCGATCGCTTGTCTTTTTCATGCAGAATCAGATTCGTTCCCAGATTCCCAACCCCTACTTAAGCTATCCAGCTCCCCGAATGTTCAGTTTCACCTTTTCACCCTCACCGCCACGAGCCCCTTCCCTTTCTCTCTTTTCTCTTTGCTCTTTTGCTATAAAACCCTTCGCTGTCGCGAAAGTCGTTCTTTAGTTTTTTTACTTTCTCCCGTAAATCCTCTGGTAGAGATGCTTTCCCTTCTCCGTCTTACCCTCGCTGTTTCCGCCCTCGTGGCTCCCGTCTTCGCCGAAATTCACAATGTCGTCGTCGGTAATGCAAACGGTCAGACAATCTATACGCCAGAGGCGATTGTAAGTATCTCTTCAATAATTACTTTCCCACTCCATATTTAACCGATTTATATTTAGAGTGCAAATCCTGGAGATCAAGTTGTTTTCCAATTCCAACAAAAGAACCATACTGCTACTCAGTCCTCTTTCGCCAATCCTTGCGGTGCTTTAGATGGCGGTTTCGACTCTGGATTGTAGGCTGATTTTTCCATCGAGCAAAGCCAGACATTGATTTTTATTTTCCGTCTTGTAGCATGCCTGTTCCTGCAAACCAGACCGATAACTTCCCTACTTACACAATCACCGTCAACGATGTACGTGGTGTTTATTTTTACTACAGTCTCATATATTGAACGCTTTGCTTTTATTAGACCAAGCCAATCTGGGTTTTCTGCAACCAAGCAGCAAACACCCCCAACAGCCATTGCGGTGCTGGAATGGTCTTTGCCGTCAACTGTGGCCAGGATGGTCAGCCAAACTCCTTCACAAACTTCAAGAACGCAGCTCTCGCTATCGGTGCTTCTCTCAAAGCTCAAGCCACAGCCACCACCCCTGTCACTACCGCTGCTTACGGAGGTGTTACCATTCCTGCTGCTCCTGAAGCTAGCGTCGTAACTGTCACTGTTACCGTTGAAGCTTCACAGTGGACGACCACCTACTCGTCTTACCCTGGCTCTCCCAACCCTACCCCCGTTTCGCTCACCGGTACCACTCACAAGGTTGTTGTCGGCGGAGCCAACGGTGAACTCACCTACGACCCTCCCTTCGTCCAAGCCCAACCACGTGATCAGATCACCTTCGAGTTCCACGAGAAGAACCACACCGCCACTTTGTCGTCCTTCGATGCTCCTTGCCGTGCCAACCCCCTCGGTCTTGACTCTGGATTGTAAGTTTCTTTCTTTCGCTCGGTCGTAGTCCTATATACTGATGATACATTGCAGCATGCCCGTTGCTGCCAACTCAACTACATTCCCCACCTGGACCGTCACTGTCAACGACACCAACCCTCTCTGGTTCTACGTAAGTACACCTTCAAGCATATATTTTTGCCAAGTCTGACTCTGCTTGTTACAGTGCCGTCAACACAAGCCTGATGGCTCTGCTCACTGTGGTGCTGGAATGGTTTTCGCCGTTAACCCAGTTCAAACCTCCGCTCGCAACTTCACTGCATTCCAGAACCTTGCTATTGCTCTCAACGGTACCAATGCTACTGGTGCTGCTACCAGCGGTGGTTCCACTACTTCACAAGCTCCAACCAGTGGTGCTTCAAGTAGCGCCGCGTCTAACGTCGCTCTTGGAATGGGCTCATTGTTCGCCCTCGTTGCTCTCCTGCTGTAAATTCTAACAGGAGTCAATGTTTTCTTTGCTTGATGCGGGGCCATTTGTTTTTTCTTCGAGTTTCTTCTGCTGGGTATATGGTTGTCCATTGGGTGGCAATCTGGACTGTTTTTCTTCAATCACTTTCATGACGCACGATGTTATGGTTCTTTTGTTATGTCTTGACGACATCTTTTATATTTTTATTATTTCTTTTGCACGGACTTCTTCCCTGTCATTTACCGTACTCTCGGACAGTACATCCACTAGTGGGCTCTGGCTTTTATACATAATCTTCTCGCAAAGTTCAATGTTTGAAGACCGACGTTCAATTACGACCGGCGAGCGCGAAAGTCAATATAGCTCCTGACAAGGTAGAGCAACGACCTGAACATAATGCAAGAGCAGAACCGAATACATATAAAAACAAAACTAGCACAAGAAACAAAGACAGATTTTAGTCGTCAGAAACATGGAGTTAAAAAAACACAAAGTGGTCGAGGTACGAGAATACAAACTTTCGTACTTATGTGTATTCAGCAGAAAGCCATCATGAATCTCCACCCAGCGATTTTCTCGCCTCCTTTTTCAACCTCTTTCGTTCCCTACGTGCTTCTTCGTCTTCATCACCTTTCTCAGCAGCAGCAGCAGCCTCTTTAGCAGCTTTCTTTTCCTTCTTTAGTCGTTTCCTCTCTGCTTTAGCTGCTTCATCTTCTTCACCTTCTGCTTCTACTACCATTGAAACGTCACCGTCACCGTCAACTTCAGATTTGCGTTTACGTTTCTTCTCTTTCTCTTTTTCCTTCTCCTTCTTGTCTTTCTTGGGGCTTGATTCTTCTTTGGAAGCTGCTGGTTCGGCAGAGACGGGAGCTGGAGCTGATGTAGTGGAAGGTCCAGCGGTAGGTTCCTAAAAGTCACAAGTTACAATTAAAAAAACTTGATTGCAGGTACACGAAGATGGAAACCTACCTCTCGTGAATAATCAACATAATCCCTACTCCATTCTGCCGGAGTAGCATCAATCTTCTCACCATACTTGCCCAATTTACCTTCCTTGACCATTTTCTTCTTCTCCAATGCTTTAGGTCCAAGTCCCCAACGTCTAGGATAAGTATCACGTTCCATAATGCATCGTTTGACTTTAGCGACTACTCCATGATCACATGTTGCTAACTCGACTGTTGACATTTGAGCAATAGCGAGAGCGATGGCTTCACCTATTGAAGAATGAAAAGGGAGTATGAATATGTGAAGGTAAGTCAATGAAGGGGGATTATTAGGATCGTTACCTTTTGTTGTCATCAGAACGACTTCTTCGTTCAAAGCAATGTCAGCTTCATAACGAAGAAGACCGGGAATCATGAGTTTGGCACCGTAGCAAACGGCATTGACGGCACTGTCTTTTACAACGATGCGTTTGTAGCCGACGAGGAGTGCTTCCAAAGGTCGGATAACACGGCGAAGATATGTCTCTGATGACGGGGAAGGTAGGTGAGTGACAGTGGTCTAGAATGATTAGTGATAAAAAAACAAAGCTCACCATCTCTCGTGTTATCGTACACCCATTGAGCATCCAAAACATCATGCATAGTCACCATATCATCATTCTCGCTCAAAGCACCACTTCTCACACGTCTAAGTTCTTGCATATGTCCTCCCACTCCAAGAACCAAACCCAAATGAACACATAAAGTTCGAATATAAGTTCCAGCTTCACAAGAAACCCAAAACACTCCAAGATTTCTCTTTTCATCGAATTCGAGAAGTTTTGATTCGTAAATTGTACGAATACGAAGTTGACGTTTGACTGCGGAAATGAGAGGGGGACGTTGGAAAAGAGCACCGGTTAAAGTTTGAATTGCTCGTGGAAGTGAAGCTGGGTTGGGTAATGCGGAATGTAAACGAAGTACAGCGACGTACTCCTTTCCTGCACCTTGTTGAGATTTTACCAAACGTGTTGCACGATCGATACAAACAATCAAACATCCTGTGACTTTGGGATCAAGTGTACCACTGTGACCTGTCTTTTCTACTCTCAATATCCGTCGGAGCCATGCAACGACTTCATGAGAGGATGGGTTGGAAGGTTTGTCCAAGTTGATAACTCCGGACCTATTTGAGAATTAATGGGAAGTTGTTGTGTTTGTATTAGAAGGATACGCACTTGACATAGGTTGTAATATCACGTTTCAGAGGACTGCAACCTGAGGGAATGGGAGTAAAGTGACTTGAACGAACAAGCAACTTGTCGTAGTTTTTCAAGAGAAGGGGCCATTGGGAAGTATCAAGTTTGGGTTGAGTACTTTCTGATTTGATTGCATAGTCACCTTCGAGTTGGGCGGATGCGACTTGCTCGCGAGTGAGAGTTTTTGGAGGGGCCATGGATGGTCGTCAGTCGTCGGAAGAGGCTTTGCCAACCAAACCGCTTTCTTCAAAGTCTTTTTTACACACTTTCTAAACTTTCTGCCAATAATTTCCAAATATTGACTCCTGGGATAAAGTTACTATTTATGGATGCCACACGTGATAGCCGCCATCGTGGGAGTTAGATGACATGAACTATACAGGACAACATAAATTGTCCGAAATCTTGTTTCCTGTGTATACGTTCTAATAATCCCTCAAGGCTAACGTTTTTCGACACCCCTCCTCCTCCCCTCAATTACCCATCAAGATGGTCAGTCATCCGGTATTGCTTTGCTGAGTTATCTTCTCAGTAGGCTCACACTGGTTTTTTCTCCTTTTTTCTATCATGTTTTACTAGCCCAAGGCCGCCTCCGGAAAAGCTTCTGCTGCGAAGCACAAATTCACCATTGACTACTCTCGTCCCGCTGGAGATGGTGTTTTTGATGGTGCGGCCTTTGAGAAATACTTGCACGATCGCATCAAGGTCGATGGCAAGACCGGGCAACTCGGTGACAACATCAAGATTCACCGCGATGGTAAGTCGTAGTGTATTTCATTGAATGTATTGTGCAGAAGGCTCACGTTGATGATTTAGGTGATGTTAAGCTCACCGTGACTTCCAACGTCGACCTCTCGAAGAGGTACCTCAAGTATCTCACCAAAAAGTTCTTGAAGAAGAACTCTCTCCGTGACTGGATTCGGTGAGTTTCCTATAATCGTCACATTGAACATTTCACTCATTTTGCATCTTCGTAATAGTGTTGTTGCTACTTCCAAGGATGTCTACCAACTCCGCTTCTACAACATCCAGTAAGTTTTACACCTCTTTCATTTTTTCATGGAACGTTTTTGACATTTTATTGGTAGGACTGGTGGTGATGAGGAGGAAGAGGAGTAAATATTTTTACCCCTACCTTGTACTATTGTCACGATATCGTTATGTCTATGTTCATGCTGTCATATGCCCACACACAATGCATTGACTTCTCCGCCCCTATACCATGTTCGCGACTTCTGTTCAGTGAAGGGAAGCTGGTCTGTGAGTAACATACTATTCGGAGACGTTTTCTGGTTGGTGCAAATATTGCTAGGGGGCTTCTCATCTCTACAGAATGCTCTCTTCAGATCCGGTCAAAAATGGGGCTAGTATGTCATTGTGCAGCTGCATCAGAAAGTGCCCTTCAAGCAGGCATGCATTCGGGGATTCGTAAACTCCGAAGGAAGGTAATCCCCTTCATTTCCAGCAGGTGCCTACATTATTGTGGTGATCCTGCAATCGAGTTCTATTCCTTATGAGTCAATAACTCACTCAATCATCCATCCTAACTTTACCAGATACGATTCTGAATCAAAAATAAGTTCCAAGATATCAAAGTGGTATACGAAATCTCTTTGTCGCCGCAGTTTGAATGAAACCTGCGCGCCCTAAGTAAGATTCAAGTGTCATTCTGTCTTTGTATTCCTACAACTAACCGTTTCCAGAAATCCCCCACTTCACAATGGACACACGCGGACCAAGTTTGATGCAGTATAATGGAGCTGTACAGGCGTTGGCATCCTTCCCTGCATAGTCTATGCTATGGATGGTACGCTCCAGCTCCTCGAGAGTTTCCGTCGATTCTGTTGGTCTTCCAAATGAACCTTGTTCGAATGGAAGGAATGAAGAACGTTGGTCCTCTGGTTTCCAGTATATAAAAGTTCATCACACCTGCGCATACCACCATCTCCAGACTTTACCCATTGACATCTCAACCGATAATCCTACAACTATCACCATGAGCGGCCCCGCTACTAAACAGGAGACAACAGATGCTCTCGAAAGACTCAAGCTGAGGCTCGCTAGCGAGAACAAGGATAAACTTCCTAAACCCTCCTATGCCGCTGTTGTCGCAGCAGCTAAAGACCTCGCTCAACGTCTTACCCAAAGGAACGTCTCATACTATTTCTGCGGCGGGTTCGCATGCGTGTACCTATGTCAGGCAGGGCGTACAACAGCCGATATAGATGTCGTGGCCAAGGATAACACCAATTATGGCTCACTTCTTGACATTGTCGGCGCCATGACGAATGTTATCGTTGACCGAGTGCTTAGTGAGAGTCCATTGTACTATCACAAGCCATCTCAGGAGTTCGTGGAGATGGACTGTTTACCTGCAGGGTGGGCGGGAAACTTTCCAAAGTTCACTGACAAAGGATTTGGGTTGGAGCAGAAGGACTCGCTCGAATTCTTGAGTTCGGCTCAGTTGTTGAGATTGAAATTCAAGAGTTGGGGTCATCCGGTTAGGAGAGAGAATGCGGAAAAGTTGAATGGTGATAAGATGGATATTTTGGGGTTGCGCAAGTACATTCGGTTCACTTTGAAGACGAAGGTGGATAAGAGTATTTGGGAGGATGCTGAGAAGAAGGCGTTGAATGAGTGGATTAAGCAGTACAACGATGCTAATGATTGGAAGGAAATTGGTTTGTGAACATAGAGAATCGTGCGGCGTAGTCTTGAATTTTCATATGTACTTTTATACAATTTACCTTGCGGTTGTCATGAAGCTGTATGAGTACAATGATTTAGTTAGTCTCAAGCGAACTGTCTTGGTGAAAACTCCGGCTCTTTGAATCACCTTCATTTCACTCGAATTCTACCGTAGTGGTTACGGTTATATGCCCTCCTCGGTGATTGCCTGGAATGTAGATGTCAACTAGCTGGAAGGGAATGTCCATCTTTAAATACGAGAAGAATAGATCGGAGGATCCAGAGACTGAACATCATGGCCTCTATTCCCCCTCTCGCATCTATCGAGTCCGGAAATTCATACACGCTCGCCCTAGTATGTCAAACACTGAGAGACCATGGGATTCCCTCGTTGGCCTATGGCGTCGCTGCTTTGCAGTGCTACAATGTCGAGCTTTGCCTCATCGTGAGCATTCTTTCAACTCACACATACTCAGTACTAACTTACTCATTATCACAACAAGGACATCGAACTCACCGTTCAAGATTCTGATCTTGATGCTTTACGTACCTTATTTGCGTCTGCTGGTCTTTCTCAAGTATCTGACGATGAGATGCCTCTGAGAGATGACTACGGGCGTAAGGGAGTCTTGTATTTCGAACCTCCTAGCTCGGCATCAGCTGCTTGGAACGACACGGCACAGAAAGTGTATATTGTGGTATATCCACAAAGCATGTTACGTCTCAATGTAATCGAGGACGCAGCAAAAACAAAACCTCAAATTCCTAATTTCACGCCCGAAAGGTTTGAAGGTAGTGGTAAGAATTTTACGCTTTTCACTGGTATCAACCGGTGCAACAACCGAGGATTGATTGACTAAATTGAATATTTTAGTACCGTCGTACCAAATTCCGGATATATTGTCATTGAGACGTTCGTTCTTGCATCGATTCTTGACATCGAGCTCCCCAGAGGAAGAAGCGAGGTTGGAAATGCTTTTGGCGTACCTTCATCGCGAGCTACGCAAACCTCCGCTGGAGGAATATTTGTATGATATTCCGAAGGACTTGAAACCTTGTTTGGATCTTGTGTTGAAAGGAAATGCTGGGTATGATGAGACAAGGGAGATTAAAGAGGCTTATCGGCGTAATTTGGGATAAACTGGAGACAAGAGTCCTGTGTGCAAGTTATATGCCATGATAGCCTTGCAGCCACCCCGGAAAGAAGTGTAGAATGTGCCAGTCGAATGTTGTATTAGGAATTATATACCACATTGTGTTCCCCGCTGTATTATCAAGAAGTGAATCTTCATGCCGCTGAGATGGATGACAATGGATGAACTCGAGTAGCATGATACAATGTTGACATTGTCCTATATTACTGACAATGGTCCCATGATGTCAACGACGCCGAGCTTCTATAAGAAGTTGGAACCGTCCATGAACGACTCATTGTAGCCCTGATGAAATAATCGGAAGCAGCTGAGCAACTTCGATATGTTGATGGAATTTAAACATTGCAAGTGCTAGCATAATATCTATTGATATCGTTGGTCAGAACTGTGCATCGGCAATTGACCTGAAATACATACCTCATATTATCGTAAACTTAGCCAGCAACCCATAATGATCGCTAACCCATGCATTATCGTCTGAAGCGTCCGCATTTGCATGCTTCAATCCGACACCAATTCGTTCTATATCATCGACCCGCAATTCACCTACAAATAATATTTTATCGAGTCTATTTGGAGGAAACACGGTCGGAGGTTGATAGCCCCAAGTATGGCCATCGGCTTCATCAGCCGCGTTTTCCATTTCAACTGAACTTGTCCAAGCATCGAGGAGTCCAACGTCTTCTACCAAAGTAGAATCTGAAGGAGATATAGCATTCATGTCGCCACCTACTACTCCACAATCTAATGGTGAGCAGGATAAAAACTCGGATATCGAAGCAAGCTGTTGGGTTCGTGCTTTGTCTCCATGACCGGGTAGAGACTCTAGATGCGTATTCCCCACACGAATCTTTGTGGTATTTCTCTCTCCGTCGTCGTGTGGACTTGGTCCTGGGAAAGAAAAATCGACGTAGAGCGCATCTCTGCCCATGATGGTACTTGGGAACGGTGTGCGAAAAATGAACGATACGTATTGACTCAAAGGTTTGGGGACAAGCGTCACCGTTCCGTACGAAGAATCTTTGTTCCAAGAAACAGGAGATATATCTGAGACATCATATACCGCCCGAATAAATTTATTTGAGAGAAGAGTTGGGAAGCAGGATTTATGCAGTTCTTGAAGGAGGATAATAGTCGGTGGAGGTGGGTTGTCGTTATCACTGTTGAGAAGAGGGGAGAGCAATTGCTCTAGATAGTCCAAGGCAGATTTTAAACGGAGGATTGGAAGTGGGGATGAAAAATCGATATTCCATGTGGCAAGACTGAATTTCGATATATAGTCGGAGGGTGATATAGCTGCCCTCTTCCGTTCCGTCCAGGATGCGTTCTTGTGGTCAAAGCTATAGAGGCTTTGTATCCTGGGTCGCAAATTCGATGACGATGGGACAGGGGGAGTATTCGACCCAAGTATTCTACTGAGTACTGCAAACATTTTCGATGTCGTCGTGGATGCAAGGAGTCTATGCTGAGGGTGTATTTGAATGTAAAGGGGCTTGAATATTCCTCAAAGTTATCAATATCAATGTGACTTGAAATCGGAAACGAGAGGCTCACTTCGTGAATTCAAGACTGATGTTCCCAGAAAATCTTGAGATTGCTTGTCTACTCGTGCGAATTGCTGGGGAGCTACAAGTAAGTATTGAAGACACTAACGTGGGAATTGGTAGGTTACGTGGCAAAACTTGTGAGAAGGGGGTGGGTCGCGGGCGCTTGTCGGGAGGATCATATTCAAGTTTAGCCACACTAGTACACTACTATCATCTGGTTCTGTGAATTGTCCCATTCAGACCACAAATTGTTTAGATTTTTGAGTAAACGAAACGGTACAGGTATGAGGCGGATGCTTGTAATTCAAATGCACTAACAGAAATGTAGAACAGAAACAACAAATCGAAACGATGCTCAGGCTAAGCTGGCCGTATGATTTTACTCAACGCTACCTTCGGATTCAAGATAGATATCGGTGAAATAATTGCATCAATTCTCTCCGACTTCTCCAACCCAACTTGAGTTGTCCCCAAAACTCCCCGTTGAAATGCAGAGTCTGCCGTCTTTTCATTCCCCTCTCCGTAATCGCCTGCCATCGACGCCGCCACGAAGCTACTTCATCCTGGCACTGCGATGATAGAAAGATCACTCTCATCGCCTTTTTCGTCACAGCTGAACCAAAGTCCAGAGTGGATTGAACTATTTCGAATATCCCAGGGCCACAAATCTCTGCGACTCTATCACGTATTTCTTGCCTTGCCTTGGTAGACCCGAACTTTCAGCTACATCAATATACCTCTCAATAAGAAATTCGTTGGACCGCCTCATCTGTCTTTCTTTGGGTGTTTAGATAACCAGTGGTAAGAGCCCGTCATCTTGGGGTTCTACTAAAATTCAACTGATGTTGACAGGATCTTAGAAAGACTTCACTTACCCCTTTCTCGGATAAAACGGTAAGCTTTTTCAAGCGTCTCCTCATCTGATTTCTCTGCGCCAACATTGATATTCCATTTAGCAGCCAGCCAGACAACGAAACGCGTTGTGTGAGATTGAAAAGCGATCTGAACCAAAGTAGGACCATCTTCATGTCTTATTCGGACAAGAGCTTCTATTAGCTCTCGTCCGATGAATGGATTAATCCAAGTTGATTTGAGATAATCCAAGTTGATTTGAGATGGCTCAAGTTCGGAGGAAGGTTCACTGGGGAATGTTTAACCATCAGCCTAGAAGTTGAGCTGTTACTTGGAATATATGAGAGTTCAGGTTGTTCACCATACGAACAACCTCTGCGTCGGATACTTAGTCACTTTCATTTAGAAATGGTTGAGCTGCTTGAAGATCGTCTGTCCGAACCCTGAGTAGATCAGTGATTTCTTCGTACTTGATCTTCAAAGCGGCCAATTCTCTCTCTGTGACATTGGGAACTTGCAATGTCTCCACGAGGTCTCCATCTTTCCGATCTTCCTCACAAGTGAACGCAATCTGCCTTCATTGGTCACAAATTGACCCCGGAAATAATAACATCCTCTTCCGCCCCCTCGACGACCTCTGTAACCATCCCCTCTTTCGGAATGCTCAGCTTCTGCAAGCGAATTTTCCGCTGGTATCTCAACAGGATCGGCAGGCGATGGGCCATAATTTTGCGGCGCTTCTCGATGATTAGCCTCCTCACGATGGTGTCGAATGTCTTGGATGTTGGCGATTTGGTCTGCTCATCGCAATGCTGGGGATTGGTGAGTGAGAGGGAGGAAACTGGATACGGCTCTGATAACGACAATATGTGTGAGTTGCAGCTATCTGTATCCGTGCGACTACACATTGAACACACGATCCTGGTCGCGTGTAAGTCTATTTGAGGACTTCTTCGATTGGTATTGCCACTTACACTATTGTCCACCTACCATCAACACCCTAGTTAACACTAACGTCCATTCCATTCATCGCGATCTCTCCTCCTGTCAATTGCCCTGCTTGTATACCAACTCTTAATATGGCGCCGTACACTGGAACTCGTCGCAGGCTAGTACTTGCGTTCGATGTGGGCACTACATTTAGTGCTGTTGCATATTGCGTGTTAGATCCAGGTATAGAACCACAGATTCAAGCAATCAATAGGTCCATTGGCATCCCTCTTTCATCTCTTTCTAACCTCGGATCACACTGACATCTACTTTATTCCCAGGTATCCGGGTCAGGAGAATGGGGATTGCAAGATTCCCACCATATTGTATTACACACAAGAAGGCAAAATTCGTGCAGCCGGTGCGGAAGCCATGACAAACACCATGCGACTCATGGAAGAGGATGAGGATCTCATATCCGTAGAATGGTGAGCATATCTTCCTGTCCTCAAATATAGTACTCGATATAGTACTGATTTACATCATATTGTATTTCAACAGGTTCAAGCTACATTTACGCCCAATTCCTCTGAAGGATACCCGCCCTCGTCCGTTACCCCCTGGCAAAAGTGCAGAGGATGTTTTACAGATTTCCTCGGATATCTGTATGAATGTGCGCGGCGCTTTGTTACGGAGTCTCATCCCAATGGCGAGAATTTTTGGGATTCACTGCGGGATTCCACAGAAATTATTCTCACTCATCCGAATGGTTGGGAAGGGTTACAGCAAGACAAGATGCGGGGTGCGGCATTATCTATAAGTGATATCACCCTTGGTCACGCTCGTGTGTCTTTCGTGACCGAGGGCGAAGCAAGCTTACACTATTGCCTTCAATCTGCAGCTGTGCGGGACGCAATCCAGGTATCCTGTTCTATACTGCTTGTCTTTAATCGCAATCTTACTTGCACTGCCTCTATCAGACCGGAAATAATATTATGATCATCGACGCCGGTGGAGGGACCATTGACATAAGCACCTACACCTTTACGAATGCAACGGCGCCCATAACTGTTGAGGAGATCGCACCCCCGGGTTGTACGTTCGAATCGATTATGGGGGCTCCTATCTCTCACGAAAACTTGTTCACCCTTGCAGGCATAATTGAAGGCTCCACTCGTGTCACCCTTAGAGCACAAGAGTTCTTACTTGGTACTTTCAGTACTTCCTGTAAATAAAATGTACCCCATTGACAACGTCTTTTAGCGAAGCTCCGAGATTCTAGATATGGGAATGAAGAGGACATGGCTTCGATGTTGGAGAATTTTGACCGGTCCACTAAGATCACCTTCAGATATCCATCCGACCGTTCGTACATCAAGTTTGGGTCGACAAAGGATAAGGATTTAAGTGTTGGTATCAGAAGCGGTCAGCTTGTTGTTGATGGGTATGTACTCAATACTCCCGTTCGTTCCTTTTGCTAATGGTCTGATTTGCAGTGCGGACATGGCCCAATTCTTCGAACCATCTATCAGCGCAATCCTTGAAGCTGTTGCGGAACAAGTAAAAGCTGGCAAGGACTACGACATCAAAGTTAGTATCACCCGTATTTACAGTTTCATTTCTCGGTTTTGTACCGATGTCAAAATTCTCTCCACAGACCGCATTCCTAGTAGGCGGATTTGCTGCTAGTCCCTATCTATACAACAGATTACGAGAGTCGCTACGTCCGAAAGGTATCTCGTTATCCAGACCTGATACGCCAACGTAGGTATCACTTTCTGAGTATCTACAATGCCTTAATTGCTCATAAATCGTAATATCAGCAACAAGGCAGTGGCGGAAGGAGCGGTATCGTATTTTCTCCACCATCTTGTTTGTGTTCGTGTCGCACCGGTGACATATGGTACTCGCATTGTAGCATACTACGATCCCTTGAAAAAGGACCACCTGTTGAGAAAACATCATGCTTTGGTACGCTCCTCTGGCCAATTGGTTCTACCAAATGCATATTTGGTATCACTTGCGAAAGTGGGTCATAAAAATTCCTTCAATCAATTGATCATACTCTTAAATCTCTCTCTAGGGGACACGTATGCAAGAGGGCACGGAGTTATGTCTCGATCTTCACAGGGTGTCTCCACAATATCAGGACTTGGATTACATCACCGCAGAATTGATCGCATATAGAGGTGAATCCAAGAACCCATGTTGGATCGATGAGGAACCCGGTACGCTCACCTTCGTCACTCGTGCACTTTGAGTCTCGTCCCTCTGATACGCTTGCATTCTTTGTGCTCAGATATGTTCTCAATATTATGCACAGTTGAAGCAGATACATCGAAAGTTGTCAAAACCAAAGCCAAAGGAGCGCATGGGCCTTATTACAGAGTCTCATTCAAGCTCATTCTCATCTGTGGGATGACTGAAATGTCTGCACAAATTGGCTGGTCACATAACAATCACGAATTTAGGTAGGTTACATAGTACAACTTTTCTTCTCTACGGCTCGATGCTGATTTTCTTCCTTAGGGGTCCAGCGAAGATCGTGTACCATGACTACTAGAAGTTTGGAGTGATAGTTGTTTAGCACAATATTTTTTGCCGAAGAAGTTTGTCTACATTTCTGTATATCTAGCATATATGATCGCTTCATATGAAAACTTGAAGAATGAGAATGGACCATAAAATTCAATAGGAACATATGGGTTAGAGAACTCGGTTCACAACGACTGTCACGGACTCCTCTCTCTCCATCGGGTCCTTGATTTTCACCTTCCCAAGTACCATGGTAGCAAGCTCATCCCACTGCTTTTGAGTCTCATCGAGATTTACTCCCCTGAACTGAGAGGCCAGCAATTGTCCTAGCTGATTACGAAGAAACTTTAAAGCTATAGAGGACTTGGGTTCCACACGGAATTTTATTTTCCGGTCGATGAGAACAATATCGGACATGAGCTAGAAAAACAAAGAGATGTTCAGCTGAAGCCACCACTGATACGAAAGACGATCTTACTTTGAACTCAGCTTCTCCGCAAATAAGAAGAAGAGCCGTGTCATCCACTGGACTGGTCTCCCACGCATAGAGTTTCTTCGAATGCCTGAAGAAACATCAACATAAAGTTATATGTAGTAGTTAGTGGACTCACATCAGTGTAAAGTAACACAGATGATTGACACCGAAATCCTTCGGTTTGCGGGAGTGATTGATCGAGGATGGATGGAAGAATACGGTCTGGTTGTTGCTGATAGTACGCATACAATCTTTCCCCTCTTTTGAAGTTCCGACAGACATTATCTTGGGGTACAGACCTGCCACCAGGGCAGCATTCACCAGAAAGTTGTTTCCAGAATTAACATCATATTCAGCAGGAACAGCGACGAAATGAGGACGACCACGGTTGAATCTCGAACTGTGTCAGGATGAATGTGAGTATGTATTGAAAACGATTATCGTTGATACACACCGGCTTAGTTCTCGAGCGAGAGCTTTGTCGGCTCGGATGAAGTTAGAATCTATCAGATAACTGAACAAATCAACGGTGCATTAGCCAGAGTAAAATCGTGAATAGTTCTCCAGATCAGACGCACCCTAAATATTGCTGCCGTAGCTCTTCGATTTGCATGAGATTCTTTGCAAACGGAAAGAAAGGCATTAGCATATAACACCACGTGGAAAAGAAATGTTGTTGAACCTGATGACTGAGGAAGTAATTCTTGCACAATTTACGAGCAACCCCATTATTACACGCAGTGCGCCAAGTAGAGAATGCATTGTGAATTGTCAGGAAATCAGAGTTCTCTTCAAAAGTAGGTCAACGAGAGACAGTCATCAGTTTTCGAATCTTACGTACCGACACGAAATGACAGCTTCGCGAGATCAGCCTGTTCGGCTAGTCCAAATGGAGTGAGGAACGGTGATTTTGAGTTCAAAGTAGCAGCAATGGTGAGGGCAGGATCCAAGCAGCGGAAGAGGGTGGCGGTAAGAAGAAACTTTCCTAGATGAACGTCGGTTGGGAGTTTGCTCAACAATCGTCCCATGGGTGTAATGTCTTCGCTCGGTGTCAAAGCCCGAACCTTCAAAAGTTGAATATCAATCTTGCGAAACGTGAAGATTGAATTTAGTATCATTACCTCAACTAGTGCAGAGACTGCTCTTTGTATATTGACGGACAACGGGGGGTCCAAAGCTCTAGAAAGAACATCCTCGATGGATGAACCCAACTTGACTTTCATGATTTTGATACGAAGGGCAAGGTCACTCAAACTGAGTCGCATCATTTCTGGATCCGGATGCTCTGCCATCTGAACCAAATGGATATATAAACAGAAATTTCTCCAGTTAATAAACGTACCTTCGAATCGTGTCTCAACTTTGTGAAGAGATGGAAACATATACCAGATTGAACACGTCCTGCTCGACCTCTACGTTGCGCTGCATTGCTCTTGGCAACATATGTTTCGACCAGTCTACTAATCTGACGCTTCTCATCAAACCTGAAGATATGAACTGTTATAGAGAAAGACACTGATTGATAGTAGAGAATTTACCTCATCTCCCTTTGTTTCCCAGAGTCAATCACACATGTTATATCAGGTATCGTTATACCGGTTTCCGCGATATTGGTAGCTGAATGTTCGGTTCTTAGCGATAATGATAAGAACGAACAGGGTAACGAGCTCACCAATCACAATCTTGCGGATTCCAGGAGGTGGGACGTCAAACACTGCGCCTTGTTGCTCGCTTGATATAGTAGAATGCAAAGGATACACTCTGAACTGGTTTTCATTTCCAAATGAGCGATGTTCAAGCAGCATATCGTTGAGCCGTCGAATTTCTGCCAACCCAGGCATGAAAACAAGAATTGCGGCTGAATATTGGAAATAGGCAGGGTCTTCAAAGCATATACGCTCCAATAAGCGAAGAACGAGGTCGTAGGGCAATAAACGTTCATCCAACAAGTTGATTGTAGCACTTGTAGATGATGAATAGCGCTTCTCCAGTCTGACGTTGTCTTGATCGCTGTCCTCATCATCAGTATCAGCAGGCGCTGTATATTCTGACCAGTCTGTGCGAGGTTTGGAACGACCGTATTTGTCATTTCCTGGATCGATTATAATTGTCAATACGTCATTTGGGTTTGTCCTGGATACAACCACGAACCTCGTCTGGCATATGGTGAATTCTCTGCGACCTTCCAACCAGTGAATTCGATGGCATCCTCCAGATAGCGAATATCGACTGGGAAAGTACGGCCAGGAACCCGAATGATGGGGCATCCACCAAAATAATTTGAGATTTTTTCTGCATCGACCGTCGCAGACATAAGAACAACCCTAGAAGATGCTGTCAGGTACATTATATAGTGAGGCAGCAACAGCAGAGCTTACTTCAAGTCGGGCCGTTGTTGAAGTAACGACTTGAGCACGATGAGGAGGAAATCTGATTCAATCGACCTCTCATGTACCTGCTCGGTAAGGCGGTGAGGCAGGGCAAAGAATAGTATAGTTAATGATACAAACTTCGTCAATAATGATATGCTGGGTCGATCATTGAGAATTGAGTTCAGGATATAAACCGTATAGACAAATTATCACGTACGGTGATCTCATCGAAAGCAGTACCCTCTCCGTTATTTCCAGAGCCACTTTCAAGCATCCGCAGAGCGATACCATTGGTAACGAAGGCGAGCCGAGTGGTACGAGAGGTATTGCTCTCTAATCGAATAGAATAGCCCACAACAGATCCCATAGTACCAACAGCACCTGCAGGTTCACCCAACTCCACGGAGACACGTTGCGCGAGAGAGATTGCAGATATTCTGCGCGGTTCAGTGCAGTATATTTTACAATGATTTCCTTGTGAGAGCTGGTCTTCAAGGATGAACGCAGGGACTTGTGTAGATTTACCGCTGGGTAACAAGTGAGCTAGCATACATAGACAAGTAAAGAATATTGCCTTACCATCCTGTTTCTCCACTAAGGACGAGTACCTGCGAGTAATCGAGAGTTTCGACGATTTCATTACGATATGCAGCAATAGGGAGTGTATTCCTGTGTTGCTGCAGAAGTGAGATGAGGTGAGTTTAAGAAATTGTGCAATAAGTCTCGAGGACTCACGAGCATAGCTTGATAAGCCGAACTCTCCTGGCGAGCTGCAAAACCAGCACTGATTTGCTCAGGAGAAAGGTCACCCGATGAAGGTTTCCAACCATAAGATCTCTTGCTGCTGCTCGCAGTTTTCTCCACCGGCTTATTGACCTGCAGAAGACAAGGATTATATCGTGAGGTGTCGAAATGTCAACAAATAGTAGTGTGCATACCTTAGGGCTAGAGCACAGCTTTGGCTGTAGAATAGTTCGAAGCTTTGCCCATATACCACGGTTGATCTTGTCGTCCTCTACCCGCCTAATTGCCTCAAGCTCGTTCCACAGATCACGATATACTGGTGGAAGCAATCTGAAAGATGTTTGCGTGGAAGCACCAGAAGTACCACCCAAAGCAAAACCCTCCAGGCGAGGAAATATCAGTGAATGAAGCGCGACTGTAGATATGTATTGTTCGGCTTGCGACATGTCGTGACAAGCTACATCTTCCATGGCCCAATCACCATCGGGTCTGACTACCCAACGAATCGCAATGGCTGCGCGTTTGACACGACTGGGACCTGATAAATCTCGGTAAGTGATGACAGCATGCCTATCGAGCTTGTGGACTGTCTCGTGAAGGAGTGCTTTAGGGGTACGTCCTGACCATCCTTGTGGAGGAGCGATATCTCGCACTCGAATGGTCATTCCTTGCGATGATATTTCGGACGGAATTTCCTCCAAAAGCTCAAACATGCCTCCAGTGTCTTCGTCCTCTTCGTCCAAAATATTCGTCACTGGTGGCGGAGGGGAAGATGGCTGCTTCGAGGTTGTTGCTTTGACACTATCAGGAGGGGGTGTGGCCGGAGGTGGAGGTGGTGATGGTGGCCGACGAAGGCGATTCTGCAAGTTGTCTGCAATGATTCTCTGGTGCTCCACATTGTAAGCTGCCTGAGCTTCACGTTCATCGAAGAGGTAATCATCTTTGATAGCTGCTAGTCTATTTTTAAGTTGTTGAAGAGACTGAGCATCAGTTTTTTCACCGTGTCGCCTGCGCGATCCTGTTAGATTTTCAATTTGTATCTTCAAGCGGACATATTCTGCAATAAGATCCTCCGGCGGAGACTCCCAACCTTGGCGTGAGGAGGCATTCGGGGAACTGATTAACTCAGTGGCATCTTGTTGAGTGGTCGAAGGCGAGAATCCAGTTTTCGCAGAAGGAGTGAATACGGAAGCATGGGGATCGAGTGTTGTCGTCTCGAATGTGCTAGAGGATGTAAATGGAGATGGAGGTCCAGTCGAGTGGTCTGAAGTACGAGATTCTTTGGCAATTTCTGGCTGATCATCTTCATTCCCGAGCGGAACTAATTAAAGTAGTGAGTGGAACGTATTCATTCTAACAAAGGATAACGTAGCCACCTGTGTCGACTCCCCCAAGCTCTGATTCGGGACAATGGACGTGCAACTATAGAGAAAGCAAACAAACGTGAATTGGGGTACTGAAACAGACTCTGATGCAAGATGTAGCTAACCCATTCAATAGCATCTTCGAGGTTTACACCGGGAATGGCTCTCAAACAAGTTTCTACTCGTTCTTCAGAAAATCCAAGACGTCTAAGGACACCGTATGTGATTGCCAAGCGAGGTAAGAGTTTGTCTTCAGGTTCGTTCAAGGTCTGATCTGAAATTTTTTCTATTGTCAATTCAGCGTGAATAAAGATGCCAGATGTTACATACATGGTATCGGCTCAGACTCAGCAATCAAATTGAGAATGCGTTCAATATATGTCTGGTCAAGGGCAATGGAGAAAAGTGAACCAGCAAATCGTCGTTCCTGTTCAATTAACTACAAATTGAGATGTCATCACGTCAGTTATACGTGCATAATCGTACAGTGAACGAATGATACTCGCCTTCACGGCTCGAACGATCTCCTTCTCAGTTTTATCCTGATACTTTTCTATGAAAGCTTGAAATTCTTGTTCCTCCTGAGTCAGAGGAGTTACTACGGTTATATCTCCATCCTTCTCATTACCAGGCAATTTGGATGAGTCTGAAGTTGCATCTTCCACCGCTCCTTGTTCCGATTCGGCTACGACTTCTGTTACTTTCTTCGGGACAGATGTAGTGGCAAAGCCGCGATTTACAGGTTTCAATTGTGTCTTCTTTTTCTTTGCCATCGTGTATGAGAGACAAGTTCAACCTCTCACTGCTCTATCCTTTGGTACGATGGGATTAATATTTTTGCGATGAAAAATTAGATCCACGGTCCCGGAGTCTTAAGGAATTCTAGTTTTGAGGAGTAAGATTCTTTGCTGATAAGTCCAAAGGGTCTGAGAAACGAGTGATGAAGCAGAGTTGCATGAGGTCGTTGCAGGTGAGGATGTTTCATATATGGATCACAGCACCGGTAGTACAAGTTTATGCTGCACATGGAACTGAGTCAGGGAAAGCATTTTGAAGTTGATTTTGATTTGGAGCGCCCGCTACATTATGTACCGTGACCATCATATTCAGGGCGCGTACTAGCTCTCTTTCCTTACTATCGTGCTACACTGTGCGACATTTCAATCACATGCAGGTTATACTCTGCATCTTTCACTCATGGAGAGTAGACAGGCCAGTCGTCAAGCTATCATCCTCTCAGCAGCTAGAAAAGGATGATGATACTACCGATTGTCATGAGAGCGAAAGGTCTCATTTTCATCTTTCCCCTGGATTCAAGCTCGCTATAGCTACTCTCGTGTGGAGTGGCGGACCAACGGAATGAGACATAGAAGGTAACTATACTGAGATGTGTTGCTGTGATGATGAAACCTAACCTTCTCTCCTTTTCCTTTCTTCAATGACAATTCTTGATCTTTTTATCGAATGCGACGGATATGAACCTTCATCCATTCTCGTAGCTCCCATACGCATCAACCACTGCTGAAGTGAGTCCAATTTTACCGCGAATGATTGCACGTCGGCTCATACGATCTAGAAGCATGATCATCCCGGAAGTTGTCAGCTGAAAGAGCATATGCAGGAAGTCATACTTGCCTCCCGTACGACTGGTTAGCCGCTGGAATCTCTGAGCGGAATACTTCGTTCAAACCTTGACCTATTTCCTCAATACGAGGATGTGACCTTGAATGACGCACTTTGATCAGTAATTGGATTATTTTCTCCCCGAACTCAAAAGGATGGTTTAAGCCCGAGTTCTAACGAAGGAACTATAACATAGGAGACTCCAGTTCCGGCTGGAGGAAATAGTTTATCAGTCGGTCAGAGACAAATCTTAGCTTTAGCTAGGGTTAAGTACATCGTGGATTTTGGAGGAACGTACGTGTTCGTGATATTCTAACTCGGACTGGTATGCACACAACTGATGCTGATTTGTTTCGTCGATATTTAGCCACCTCTGTCTTAGGTACGGAAACCACTGGCTTTGCTCTCTATTTGTCTTGTTTTGATACATTATGACGCGCGATCATATGCATAATCCAAACATCTTTGCGGCAGGCATTAAACAAGGACATCACTGTCTTTATTGTAACCCATCGCCTTCTAACAATCATGGATACTGATATAATCGTGAGTTTGACCTCAGTTCCATTCAATTGAGTACATATGTATATAAATAAAATAGATACATAGATGTCTGTCTGGTTTCATAAATAATAGTTACAGTTGTGACACCTCCGGTGTCGAAAATATACATATCCTCCGAGTCCCAAAATAATAATCGAGCAGCGTGATACAATGGCAGTGTACCGACATTGTATAAATAGTGCGAACGACTAATAATAATGTATCAATCAACCTCGAACCACGCTGTCCCAGTGACCCCTAGCCTTCCTTTCGACTGTGTAGAACCTACGGGGTTTATTACTATTGGTTCCAAGTACCTGCTCACTGATGGAACTTACATGATCAACAGACTCATATCTCCTGTCAGAAATCACCGCGAGACGAGCATCTACCGAATCACCCGGGATAGTCACGGTAGTATCAGGACATAGACTTGGCTCATGAGAACATTTTGCGCATGAGTTGAAAGGAAAATGAGAGTACGGCGCAATGGTGTTTACCGGTATGATTTGGGGTGAAGGTGGTAGGAATGTACCAATCGTCCCAATTGTCTGCGAAGAAAGACCTCGCTGAACGTCCGCTGGGCGAGATCTAGGAGTAAAATTTGCATCTGCCATATACGTGTCAAATAATGTAGAATGGAAGGACATTGGGTGGATATGCTGGTACGATGGCCCAGGGCCCGACTTCAGAGGTCCCGACTTCCCAGCGTGATGTCTATAGTTCAAGGGTGTTATTGTTGAACAAATGAAAACGAAAACGTCACATGAGCACATCTTGCGAAGGTCATCAGTTAGTGTGCTCCACGGTACGCCGCACTCATCGAGGAGTGGCACGCAATTGAAGTGGCTCAGTCGTTTCCCAACTGTCAGAATGACGAATAAGAAAAACAAATGAACGATATGTGAGAATCATGATACAACTAGCCACGTACCTTCTACTGTTCGACCACGAGTGAAATAAGCTTTCAGCCTTAGTAAATTTTTCACCATCACAGGTTTTGACGGTCTGGACAAGCTTAGGCTGCGGTAGAGACTAGGGATAGAAAGACTCACCGAACTCTTTCGAGAAGAGAGAATGGTAAGGGTGAGATAGTGTGGTCACCCTGACGAACCAGGGTAGTTCCTGCAACGAGGATGGTTAATATGACACTGATATCATGATGAAATGAGTGAGAATGTTTCTACTAGTACCCACCTATGAAAAGTGATTGTTCTGACATTGTTTCATTTGCTGCAGTGACTGAACATGGTGTGTCTTCGTTGCTTAGTGTTGGAACAGTCCATGATAAATTGTTTGTGAGAGCGGTCGAATGACCATCCTGATATCAAGGTGCATCATTAAGAAAGGAACACGAGAAAGAACGATCGACCTTGAACTCACGGGAACCACACGATAAACATCCGCGTCGACCACCCTCTGTTGGTTGGTTTTTGCTGTTCCAACCGTTAACCAACTGTCAAACAATGAGTATATCACACAAGGATTGCGAGGAGTTTGATATGAGGCAAGTCACGAGCAAAGTTCTTACCTGCTATCCCAATTCAATACAATTCCACTTTCTGTTAAAAATTGAAGGTAAGCTAGTAAGAAAGCATTGAACGAGTGTTGGTAAACATTCACCATAATAACGCGGGATATCGAAAACCTAACATTAATATTGAATAAGTGTCGAAAAGTCATACACTCAGAATGAAATCATACCTGCCAAACCAGAGTTATCGTGAGGTTCCGATACAAGTTCTGAGGCTAGTGTGAAGAGGATCTATTATAAGCATCAAGGCAAAGCATCAGTGTCAAAAGCGTCCAGTCGAATATCGTGAGCGCATCGTACTTGTCCCTGTTGAAAAAAAATCCCTATCTCTGCTGTGTTTCTTAAACTGAATGAGGAGCTGTCTGCGTGGCATGGCAAAAGGTGTATGAGCTCGAGTATGTTTGATGGGTAAACGGATGGATGAAAAACTCTGGTAGACAAGAACAATATCATACTTATAGTACTCGTATACGTACGCCAGAGTCTCCAGAAAGAGATATTAGAAGGGAAGATAATTAGATAGAAGGTGTCAGGGTCAATGCTGCAAGTTCGCCATAGGTGCGGAAGGCGCGTGCAGTGTGTACTGAGTCCTCGAGGTATACCATGAGGTAGTTGTGACGACACGGATGCCACTACCACTGTGACCACACAGTCAGTCCAATACTTTAGATGGAATTTTCCGTGTAAAAGGAACCCAAAATATTCAGAACTTTTACCCGCTTTTCAGGTCAGAAAAAGTCAAAAGACTGGCTTTTTTCATGTTTCTCTGCAAATTCACTGTTATTTTTTCAATCTTGTGAAGTCTGTTGAGTGAAAATATCGTGATTGAATATTGAATTCCGAACATTTCTGCCACTTTTCCCACGTTTCCACACACAAACTTGGACCGGATTTGCCGTGCCACCTGAACTTCATATATTGCCGTTTGCATAATACTTCGCGCTTTTCTCGCGAAAGTACCACCAACCTTCCTTCTCTCATAACTCATGAACCACGCATCGTAGCACAATAAAAATTATATATTCTTTATGCCCTCATTGAGTAGATGGCCAGACGGGACAGTTTGTCACTCGCAAGGACTTCTATGGCGGTATCTATCCGACAAAATTCCTTTGATCTCACCAATGCGAGTAGATCTACAGAGATCTAGCCGGAATGAGTGATTCTATCTGATTCTATGTGAATGCACGCATATCTTTGTAGGTCTCCTTCAAGTACATTCGTACATTTGTTGACCATGTCCTCCATTCTAGCAGAATATGTGAGAATATATTAGTTTGATATGCTCTATAGAGATTTATGTGTTTCTGAATAGAAGAGTAATTCTTCTCATTTATCTCGACATTCTGTCTCAAAACACAGAGAATCTCATGTTTATAGGCTCCATCTTGAGGAGAATGAAATAAAAAATAGGACTTTTGGCGGTACAACTTGCAAATAGTGTCCTGTACCCCTCCTGCCTGCCTCCTCTCTATGATTCTGACAGATTATCATATACAAATATGATACTAATGCGCACAGGTATACATAGTCTCCAAACTCTGGTCGTACAGCACTGTAATTGGATTGACAGCGGCTTCAAACACCCGAATGTTTTAATCTCCGTAGCTGACCTGATATGAAAAAGACAGCCGTTTTTCATAAAGCTCGGAACAGGCGTCACTGAAAGCATGTAATCTGCATGTAAAGTTTCCGAAAAGCGATGAAGTTACTACTATCATGTTAGACAAGTCATATTAATGTAGAGCCTGCGACTTGTCAAATCATCTTCAAAGCATCTTCAGTTTGACAGTTTAATTGAAACCTGGTCCGTTTAAAAAGGGTGGGAATCCGGGACAAAAGGAAAGCTCACATACTTTATTTTTGCGGAACTAATATGATGGTGACCACAACTAAGAAGATACATAGAGCTTTCCGATATCTGTCAACGTGCCATCGGCATTGATCATGTCCTTTGCTGTACCCGAGTGAAATGCACCAAAAAAAGCGTATGCTTCTACCGCTGGTTCATTGTCCAGGTAGTCCAAAGCAAGTGGAAGAAACTGCATAAAACTATCCGTCGTAGCAAATTCATCCCAAGAAAAACCAAATTCTATACAAAGGATTAGCTTAGCAAATACGACATCTCGATATCTTGATCTCACCTGTAAGGTAGATTGGCTTATTGAACTCTTTGAGAGACTCGATGAAGGCTTCGAAATCATCCGTCCAACCTGCGACATACAACATGAAGTGTGCACCTGATCGCCAAGGAAGTTGGCATCAATCTTACCTCCGTACCAGTGAGCAGCAACTCCATCAATCTGACAACCTGAGCATTCTTCCAAGAATGACGACAACCAAGCTGTTCCACTTGGCGCTCCTCCGTTAGTAATTGCAGGGCTTATGAGTTTGGCTCCAGTACCAGCCAAAGGTTGTATGTTCTCTTTCCACACTGACACGGATGTGAGAAGGTATGTCAATCTGGCAAGTTCACAACATGTGAGAGCGACAAGGAACTCACGGTTGGCAGCGTCGACCGGAGAAAGGTTGGACTTAAGATTCACCATGTATAAGTATACTTCTTTGAGCGAAGGGTTCGAATTCACAACACTTAGACTAACCTGGCTTTCATTGTCTGGTTCGTTGAATCCCATGATCACTGAAGGATGTCCAGAGGTAACATCCCCCTCCAATTCATCAATACCTCCGCTTCCCCATTGCATAGCCCAGAACGGGAATTCAGTGTTTTGAGGAGTATTGACGGGTCCCCAGTTCTAAAAGCGAAATGTCGATTATAGTTATTTTTTTATCAATCGATTGCACTAACACTTACAAAAAGGAATGTAACTTGTGGGGAAGAGAAAATGCTGGGATTGAATGCTGTGTGACTTGTTAGGTGTCTTATAATGACGAGCAATGTATATACTTGCGATTACTGTAATGCATACGATCGGCATCAGCTGGTGGAAACTGTATCCATGTAATACCACTTACTCAGCTGGCCAACCCAATCCGCGTTTCCCTGCAAAAGCGGGAGCGATAATGGAGAGGGTAATAATGAAGGATCGCTTCATTGTGTTGGACTTGTCCTTCATTCAGGAGGGTTGATCGATTTATATACCACTCAGAGCTGGGATAGGGTCAGGAACCAAGCTGTTGAGGACTTCTTCTATCTTGTGGAAAGACATTCAGGTGAAAGACATGCCATGCAGGTCTCCAGTTTCAGGATGGCACCGTTCCTAACGCATGCTATAATCAGACAAATATCATGAAGATGCTCTCGGAAGAAGAGCACGATTGCATCCTATTCGTCCTGCCGAGCATCTATGTCAATTGAAAAGCTGTCGCATACTACCCAAACAGTACTTACTTGGTTGTCGTATTTACGCTCCAAAGTTCAAATACGTGGCACTTGCGCTTCATTTGAATGGCGAGCACATGCAGAATTCGAACAATGACAAAGAACTATCTGATGTTCTGCATCTTGTGATGTTCTCTGTAAGTTAAGTAGAGACCAGTTAGAAACCTCGGGACTTCTAATTTCAAGTGCTAACCTGTCCAAACGCTTGAGCAGTATGAAACTGAATCCGTGTGGGCTGACTGAAGCGTGCGTGGGACTAGTGCTGAATGGATTTGACTGAAGCTTTACGAATCAGCCAAATCTCTGACAAATGTTGATCTAAAAGCACATACCATTGACACAATTTGACTGCGAGGCTGGAAGTGAGAAATATATCGCACATCCGAGGTCTCACATGTTTAAATTATCATCTGAAAGCGACGTGTTAGTAGTTTCAGAATTTTGAGGAGTCTATAAAGCATGAAGTATATCATAGGAGCCATGAGCTTGTTAGAGCACATTTTGTTGTCTTGAACCGCCTCCGACATGGGTCCAAGTGTACGCCGATTGATGACGGTCAAACAAAACTCTTCACTTAGATCCAAGATACAAATTGAAATTCATCTTCTTTCGGTTATATCACATGAAACTTTATGCGTAATGACGAAACCCTAAGCCAATCCAAGATCCTAGAAATGAACTCGTGTTAAGAGCCTTTAGACTTGGTCGAATTCAGATATAACTCACCTTCTCAATCAATCTCTGAGCGATGGGATGGAAAGACAGCTTGTGTTTTAAGAAGGTAGACTTCGCCAAATCACTATCAACCGCCTTGATAGCCCGGAAGATAGGTCTGCAGAATTTCATTCTTCCCTTAACGACACCAGACTCGTCTTCACCGACGACCCATTTTGCGGCCTCAACAGCATAGACCTTCGCTGCTTCTGATTTGACATCACGGAGAGCGTTCTCGTAGAATCGTAGACGAATTTCAGCGTTGGGTGTTGAAGACACTTTGTAAAGATCCCCGAGGTAGGTGATATGTGTAGTCGGGAGAGGGTCATATTCTTCGAGCTTCTCGAGGAAGACAACTAAACAAAAAAGGGATTATTGAAACGCGTCGAAATCGAATCCATTCATAATATGATACTCACTGATTTGATTCGAGTTGAAATCGTTTAGGTCATCGAATTTGAAATCAAGTTGAGACAAGTCGGAAGAACGAGAATCACTCCATCTCTTTGCCAATGCGTAGGCTTGAGTAGCCAAAGTTGTATCGTACTCAGGAGTCACAGGTAGTTCAAGGCCTTCACCATAGAACCATGCCTAATCAAAAGCAAAAGTAAGCAAAGAAATGAAGAATAGTAAAAAAATCAATCCAGACGTTGAAATCAACGGAATCAAGAATCTTGATTTTCTCGTCCCCACCATTCTTCCTGAAATATTCATAAATGTGATCCTTCCATTGGAAGGTGGTGATACTCTTCCCCATGAATGTGTTGACGTAGTCATTGATGTAAGGCAAGAACACGTCTAAACCGCCGAGTTGTTTTTCTAAATGCAAAAGAAATTAGCGTATGCACAAGATCACAGACCTCAAATCCTCGTCGCTCACCAAGATAAAGCAAAAAGTTGGAACCTTTCTCGTAAGGTACTTGGTTATAGGCATCATCGGGATCTTCACCGGTCTCGAAATCAATCACAAGTCTTTGATATTTCGGTCTGTCTTGGTACAACTTAAGGTCATCGAGGAGTCCCTTGTAACCGATGAGACATGAAAAGCCACGTGCTGCAGGAGAATGTAGTTTCTGCTGAAGCACCCTTTCCATGTAGGTGGTGAAACCTTCATTGAGCCAGAAGTGGCTTGCATTGGCGTGGCTGAAGCAGATGACACATATTAGATGCGAAAGAAACATATAAAGTTAGGAATCAACTAACGTTACACCGTTTCCGAACCATGAATGGGTGAGCTCGTGGACGACAACATCAACCTATAGCAAATTAGATCTAACTGTTTCTGTATGTAAAAACAGTAGACTTACAAGTGTTCTGTCCCCGGCAAGGAGTGCTATAGGATATTTCTGTTAAGTTCTGAATTGACTTATGGGACTGAATACTTACTAGGAGTCAAGAAGGACAAGCAAGCATTTTCCTAAGCGACGAAAGGTAAGTAAAATCGCGATAATTTAACAGAGGTAAACAATCATCAAGCTTACCATTCCGCCGTAAGGGAACGAAGGAGGCAACACCAAAAGATCATAAACGCCAAAACGATAGGGAGGGACGATCTCTTCTTCCTTGGCGAGGAATTTTCCAGTGTCTTCACTAAATTCCCAGTAAGCAGCCTCGATAAGTGCAGGTTCAGCCCAAATTCCAGTCTTCCAAGTTTTTCCAGGGACAGGTGGGAATGGCTTGTAACGCAAGTCACCGGATGCGATAGCTATGAGGTAGGAAGGGATAGGGACAGGCTAGAAGTAAACCATGTAATCAACACGAAATTCTTGGGGTACATATTGTCCACGGACCTGCTTGTACGTATATGTGACGACATCCTTTCCAATTTCTTTTCCGTCATGAGCGGGACCATCTGAGGGTGGCGACACCCGAATAGCGGAGAGGAGAGCGGGGAGTACGGATTTCACGCTGGCAGTGTAGGTCTTAGAGGATAGGATTCCATTCTATGAGTAGATGTTTAAGAAACCCCGACCAAAGAACATCTTACAATTTTGACGGATGGCGAGTCAGCAATGGGGGCCAAGCTACGAGCATAGATAGGTTGACATTGACTGAAGAGGAAGGGGAAAGTCCCTCCTTGAGTCTGCCTGAAAAAGGAATAACATTAGATAGCCAATTCCTGAAATGAGGATGATTCTCCATACTCCTTTGCAAGCCACTGCAAAGCCGTGGCATTCTTGGAAGTCTTATAAAAGATAGTGACCTTAACCTTTGAGCCAACTTTCGGAGAAGATGGAAGGGAAATATGCAATGGTGAACCCATCACTGGATGATTCGCTCCGATCTTGAACTACAAAACGACCGTCCGGATTTAAGCACCCCCGCACACTCTCTAAGAGAATTGGATGTCTTACATTCAAAGGATCAGGACTTCCCTCTAAAGTGACCTTGCTTATGTCCAAAGCCTGAGTGTCCAAGCTATCGTCACTCGATTCAGCATCTGGATGATATCATTTTGCTTTGAATATACAACTTACACAATCTCGTTAACGCCATCCTCTTTCACCAACAAGGTGTGGGTAGCTGAACCAGATATGATCTCCTCCTTGAAGTCAAGTGTCCAATCAAAATCTATATTTTCTGAAGCAATTTGAAGGTAATTGGCTTGAGTGGTGGGGTCTATGAGCAACGACATCTTGGGAGTGTATTCTGGATGCTGCGACAGTGAACTAGATAGTTGTGGGGAATTCCAGGAGATGGCAGAGGTATTTAAACACCTCAATGACTTTAAAGAGATAGAGTTGGAAGCTGTAAGAATGGAATCCAGTCCTCAGAGGGTGTTCAAAGTACGTAGACGATCGATTTAGATTCAATTACCTCTAGTCATGTGATGCTGGCCATTACACCATGTGGAACGCGTTGTGGACAACGTTGGGACATTTCGAGGTAGATGGATGCAACGAAGCGAAGAGAAAACACGAGTTGGATAACATGAACATCGAGAAAGAGTTCCAACATGCATCTCTCGGAGTTGGATGTGACACGACTTTCCACTTTGTCTTTCCGACCCGGCGCTTGGTATTAGGCGCTTATACCTCCTCAAATTCAATACAGCTGTTCCAAAGAAATAAATTGAAGTAATAGATCCATGTATATTGATATAATACAATTTAGATAATATTATGGGTTTTAATACGATGATGATGATATACTGATAGCTAATAGTATGAAGCAGTAGTCTCAAGAATGCAAGAACAATTGTGCGTAACGAGTCAACAAAAAAACACTAGATGCACAAACAATTAATGGGGAGACTGATCAGTCAAGAAAGACAACATTACCATGAACCACCAACACAAAATAGTCAAAAGAAACTACAAGCACACGTAGACCGCCAAATGAAAGGAGTGACGAGAGGAGGAAAGAGGCAGAATGGTATATGGGTATGTTCAAGCTGAACCTGCCTCCTATGGAAGCAGACCCATGATGGTGACCCGTTCTATACAATTTTCGTTTTCCAATCCAATGCGCATTGCGTGAAAGAAGTGGGAGGCGTAACGGGTGAGAAGTAAAAGCAGTCACGAGGGATCAATCCTTATCCCCTCTTAACGCTCTATCACTTGGATTGTCGTAATATCTATCATGCAAACTGAGGGAGAGGAACAAGTCAATAATCAGAATACCGATGAAGAAAACGAGAAGCCAGGAACAATATACAGAACAGACAGGGAGATTGAACATTGGAAGCAGAAGCAAGAAGAGAACATAAGAAGTGCACTTACTCCATCTCATCAAAACCGTCCGTGGTATCCTTGACACGCATGTGAATCATCGGCAACGCAAATACAAGGCCTGCTACTAGTAGCACCCATGTCGACAGGAAGAGATTCATGAATCTGCCCTGCATAATCAGCGTTCTGTTATCTAGCAGTTACAGGAGGAAGAAAAACTGACGGGAGTTTGACAGCATCAGCGCGCCATATTCCCGCAGCACCCGCTGATTGTATCGACTTGTCTGAATGGAGAGAGTCCGAGAGACAGTGGAGTTCAAATTAACATACCAAGGAGTACAGAAAGGTGGAAAAAACGTACAGAACCCCGTAAAATGAGCTAACTTTGCCGGATCATTGGACATAGCTCCGATAACCCAGTAAGCACAAGTCTGCCACATGGAGTCTAGCAGCCCGCAGAAAACGTAGAGCATGATATGACTGGGATATATGCCATCAAAAATGTCGATTTTGGGTGCCCTTTCAACAGATTCCCGGGTATACGTCCGTTGATAGAAATAAGCCCAGATATGCACAACGAATACCATGACGAAAAGGACCATCCAGCCAGAAAAGGCGCGTATTCTTCGGCTGATATATCGCTGATCGAGGAGGAAACCAATAGAGACCGATCCGACTATCTGAGCCAGCCAGTAGACAAGGTTATTCAGAGAGCGTGCGCGAATATTGAACAAAGCGGCATTGAAATCGTTGAATTCTGAAGACGAGAATTCAGTATTGCAACATCAATCTGCATATTAGACTCACGCCATGTATAGAACCAATTGCTAGCAAAGAACATGGGAAATAAGAGGATTATATAAGGATCAGTTCGAAGAGCTACCCAAAGCCCACAAAGTTCGCTTTTCCAAGACGGATGTCTAGGAGAGGTCACTTTGGTTCCATCTGACCGAATTATTTTGTTTGGGTCAGCCATTAGCAGAGGGATCAAAACTCCCATTCCTGTGAGAACCATGAATCCGATCTAACAAGTCATTCCGCGTCACAACCAACTGAGATTCGGGATTATTTGAGAAAAAAAACTCACATAGGTGCCATTTGACACTAATCCATACCAATACGAGATCAACAACGAAACTCACGGAGAAACATCTGAATCAATCATACCTTGGTCTGCCTATGAAATCCATCAATATGGAAGTTAGCGAGCCTTGACAATCAAAATCTCGATTCCAATAGATAACCAAAAAATGACAGTACACCCTAGACTTACCAAAGAATGGAAATTTTGACCCAATGATACTGATGCTCCAACTACACCTCCCAAATTGAATATAGACCAGAAGATACCGATGAACTTTCCCTTTTCATGCTCAGCTGGATACGCCAACATGAGTGAGCCTTGAGCGGTCCATAACAATCCGGCGCATATTCCTAGGATACTCCCTGCAGCTATTACCCATCCCCCAGCATTTGGATGTATATTCACTACACTGTGTGTACGTCAGAGACTGCATGCTCGCAACGTGTAAGAAAAATACGTACAGATAAGAGGAAATGTATAAAGCATAACCAGTGCTCCCAAGTAATAATGTTAAACGGGAACCCAGAACATTATTGATGGACCTAGACAGAGTTCAACAAAGACGCTCTTCAGTTCCGACTGTCAGGAAATGAGATGAAGGGCTGTGGAAACGGACAGAAGTCTGCTAAGGACTTTCAAGACCGCCGACCATACAAAATTTTAACAAAGCCGATGAACCAGCACTGTCCAAGACAAAAAAAGCTGTGGTACTCACCCGGCGAAGAAAGCCGCTACAGCAAAAGTTGCATACAGAGCCGAATTTGCATTCGCGCTCGTCGCACTGTCCAACTGTCCGCCACCGCCCAATCCATTCAAAGCATTGAACAACCCGGGACACATGAAACACACAAATCCCAGCATGTAAACTTGCACCGTAGGATTGTAATAGAGTCCTCTCAAACCTTTCGGTCGTTCATACCGTAGAGGTTGCTGTTGCGAATTGGAGTGTCGTTGGAGTTGATCATCACTTGAAATGCGAGGGTCGCTGGTGGTTGTTCTATCGGTCCCAGATTGTGAGTAGAATGTCTTTTCGTCTGGGGCTACATCAGACATGACGGTTTTTGAGGAACTTCTGTGATAGGTGTGCTGTTTGTGGAATCCGTGGATGTGACCTGCTTGTTCACCTTCACTTGCTTCGTATGATTAAAAGTCGTGAAGAATCGGTGATATGGGTTATAGAGCCAATAAGAAAGAAGAATAAGAGTGAGTTGGTCGTGGTTCAGAAGGAAGGAGTGGAATGGGGACAAGAATGAACCGCGCCTAGAGATGTATCACCGGGGGCGGAAATGGAAAAGATATGTTGTGGATTCTAATAAGAGAAAGATAGACTCTGTTTCCTTCATGAGCGCGTAAATGTAAGGTCACGGGCCCGGAATTTGGAATGGAGGATCAGAGGAGGAGTTTGGAGAACGAAGAAACGAGATACGAACGAGATCAGGGGCGTAACCAAAAAGTTGAGTTTGAGAGGGAGAAGAACTATGAATCGCGCTCGTTACCATAAACTTGGGTACGATAATACGGGTGAGAGACTGATATGTCGGCTAGACTGGTCGGCTGATAGCGGGGAAATGCTCTAGTTTGAAGAAAGGTCAGCTATCGATACCAGAGGAGGTTGCCAGAAAAAGAGCGCATGTCGAAAAACTTACCAGCTTTGACTCCGTTAGTTTCAGTCTGCGGTCCGACACAGTAAGTCACGATCCTCCAGCTTCTCAATGCAATGTTGGTGGTTAAGCACCTGAACAGTGTCCTGCATGTAAGTACGAGTGTTGTGTGTGGTGGGGAGTCACCGAAGAGATTACTGATTAGTGGTGAAAGAGTTGCATAGCAGAGTCCAGATCAAAATCTGTCGGCTGTTGAGTTCAGCCTGGGACTCAGTGAACCTTCGCTGCTAGGGGCCGCCACAGATATAAAGGTTTCAGTGGAATTGCTATTGAGATTATAATGAAACGAGTGCAAGATTCGTTCGCAGTGACAAGGCAAGGAGCTGGGGAAAAGAACGACTGACTCGAAACATAATTAGGCGCCCGTTCCTCGAGGTGCATACACTTGACCCATACGATGTCGATGGCCAATGTGATCAAAGCATTATGTACTAATTGTTTAAATATATTTGTTCATATGGTATACATACAGTACATGCATGAACACTCTCTGAGCCTCAGAGGTGGTCAATGAAAGAAATGCCTGTCTGTACGCCCAATCTCAAACACTGGGAAGTTATACATTTCTCGCGGATCGATACAGAAGTCATGTTTTTCGTCGGAAGGTAACGCCACCATAACTTACTAGCAAATAACTTGTCATTACTCTTTTCGACGGAACGACCATTGAATTATTGGTCTAGCTTTCCCCTGCTTGGAAACCATTGATGGTTGGAAGGTCGCGGGACCAGACGTTGGAAGATCACCGAACTCGGTCAAGAAGGGTCGTTAAATGGACATCACAGAGTCGTGAGCAGCCGATATACATTCACTTGAGAGAATAGTGTAGTAGGTAGCAAGGTCTGCATGAATTGGAAAGAAATAAGGAAAACAGAAAAAGGGGTCAGAAAAACGAAGTTGGGCCATCAGTGAAAGGAACACGAAAGGAGAGATCCATCTTGGGAACTTGGGAGATGGGCGTACTCCTTCGCATTGCTTGCACATACAAAAACCATACGTCCAACAACGAAAGTCCAGTCAGACACCATATAAGCGTGAAATAATAAAAGAAATAGAACCATACTCTAAACGTGGAAAGGAATTGGGATAATCACATGCCAAACCTCGTCAACTCGAGCGTGTGTTTACTCAGAGTGGATGGCGGCACTGGCGCGCTCACGAAGAGTTTCCGCCGAAACGCTGGATTCAGGTTGAGCAGTTGAACTTGAAGAACCCGTCCTCGAGCTCACATTCACGAACAAGGGACGGACGATAGTTCCGTACAAAGTTTCAGCACCCTGAAACAAACGTCAGATCAAATGCTATCAAAAACGGAATGTGACAAGATGACATACGCGGAATGCTGGGAGTTGGAGCCAGAGAATGAAGACAGACTTGAAGGCGAAATACCAGGGGAGATAGTAGAGTACGATGCGAAGAGCAAAGCTTTCGAGGAAGGTGAAGAACCCGAAGACGACCCAGTATGTCAACCATTGAGTGTCATCATTGTGGCCAGTGGTCTCGATAGCCTTGACCGAGAGGTATGCCGGGAGCGCCCAGCCAACGAGGTTGGATACGGGAGAAGCGAAGGCATTGATGGAATGGAGAATGGCGAGGAGAATAACACCTCCAATGAAAGCGTAGCTCTTTGGAATCTGGGTTCGTTGCTCGAACGCGGTGAGAGCAGGATACTTGTTGAGCTGAGGGTGGTACGTGTCGTGTGAGATAAAGGAGAGTCGCGCGACTGAGAGTAGAAAAAAGAGAAGACGTACCTCCTTATCAAGCTGGTTCACGTAGTAGTTGGCCTTATCCTGAGCCTGGATGAAGGCAGGGTGTTGCTGAACTTTTTGTGCGGCAGACATCTGGTTTTGGGTGGAAACAGGAGGTGGTGCAGCCATTGCGAAAAAAAGGGTTAGAGAGAAAAAGTGACAGCTGGGTGAGTTTTGAATAGAGCACGCTAAGAACGAAGAAGAAGGACGTACAACGAAAAGTTTTTGAAGGCTTTAAAATAAAGAAAAGCAGAAGGTGGTCGTGGAGGAAGAGGTTGAGGGACAGTCGGGCTGGCTCGCTGTTGATATGGGCACTCGCTTTGATGACGCGTGTTTGGGAGCCAGGCGCTTAGGTGGACCCATACGTCAACAGGCGCCCAAGTTGCGTGGCAATCTGAACTAATCTCATTTTGTCGTTCATCCTCCTCACTCAGCGACCATGACCACACTCCAGGAATACGACGCAATTCGGGCATGTAGTTTCCACTCACTAGCCTCCTGTCTCTCTAATATCTTGTTGTAGGAACTGCACAAAACAATCCCGGCTTTCTCTCCTTACATACCAGCCACTCTCTTGCCTTACCTTGCGTTCATTCTCCTTGCTGCAACATTCGTACTCGCGTTCTACTTCTCCACGTTAGTACCCCATTCTATATCCCATGCAATACAAATATCGGTATTTACACATATCTACAGTCTACCAAAAGATACCATTCCCATACGTGAAGCAACAGTCGCATCCCTAGCAAGTTTACTAGGAGGTTTCGGTGTCGTAGCCTTGTTTTGTTCTGCTGGAGTATACGTGTAACGCAGATTCAGCGTTTGATCTTGGTACGAGATCATTTATCGCAGTCGGGGTGTCAATCTAGAGGCAGGCTTTTTTACAACAAGGCATGCTGCGCTTAGTTGTTGACACGCCATCCATGCCTGCATTTTACACACTACATCCGGAGATCAGAATTCAAGGCTTCCGTTATAGTGGGGGTGGAGAACTCACGGTGTATAGAATGGTCGATCCTTCATCCGCACTTCTCAGCTGTGATATCGCAAATTCGATTATGGTTAGCACCACATCTAATTCCACTATTGGTACATACCTGCATCTCTTTTGAAAACGCTTCCATATGTCCACAACTGGGGCATTTCTCAGTGACCTTTCAAGCGAACATGGTGAGTATAAGAGTCCTCATGGGGCGCAAGCCAAGTAACACACCTTCAACAACGCATCCTCTCCCTCGTGAACTTTTGTTTGAGTCTTGCGTTTTTGCAGCAAAGCAGAAGGAAACGCTTCTGGATGTGAACGTGTTACAATCTCGATGTTTTCATACGCTACAGTCATAAGAGTTTGCAGTGTTTAACCTCGTAATGTTACTAGTAGAAATCGGCATTATTTACTCACAACTAGCTGGCTCGAGGTGACCACACTGTTCACAAGCGACCTGATGTTCTTCGTCCCTCGGGAGGTTCAGAAGAGTTCCACAATCAGGGCAGAATAAAAGAGATCCTGTAAAACCACACTGTTCACTAAGTTTCAGTCCAAAAATGAAGACCGCAAGTAAGAGTCTACGCACCGATTTTATGGGCCAATTGCGACATTTTTTCTAAACGTATAATGCAGTAGGTTGGTAAATCAAGGAAGAAGTTAAAGACTCAAAGTCAAAAGCTAGTTGAAAGCAGCGTTGTAAAAACGAGTTCTACTCTCTACTGCCAAGCACAAGCGCCAAAAATCTCTAAATCTTATATGTCACGTGGCTCTCTGCAGGTTGAATTCGAACACAACTTCAACTTGTTCAAGGTCTACCAGCGAAACCAGGGGAACAAAGCATACAATTGTTATATTTTGCACATTATAATAAGCTTCTCCGAACCTCCTCCCTTGTGTAGGAAAGTCTTCTAGGGGAATAATGAGCCTTCAGAAGAATTAAATATTCGACAAAGGTATCCACCGCCAAACTCAAGCTGCCCCAGACCCAAGGGTATCATCACCAAACCAAGTTGACACGTCGACGACCTCCATCTCAGAAAATAGTAGCCAAAGACCCGTCATCGCTTCCCATAGCACTAAGGGCTTTCATGTTAGGACCATTCTTCCCGAAAGTAAACCCGACCCAAACGCCTCTTCCGAAGGGCTCTTCTTTCTCTTTAACCCTTTCCACATTCTTCTGTTTCTCTTTAACTTCAGCATACTTTGCCATGTCTTCAGGCGAAGTGAAGTCATCGTAATATCCGGTGTCGATATCTGAATCCAAAGCTGGTACGAAGGGCGCTTTGACTCCTCGAAGGTTGTCCCATTTAGTTTGTTCAAAGAATGGGTGGGATTGAAGCTGAGGAAGGGAGGCGAATCTCACAGTCGAGTGAGCGATTAGTCTATAGATAGAAGATGGTTAGTTTAGTATGAAACCGGGATCCCCGAGGTTAAGTTAAATAAATATAGGTGGCCACAGGGTCAACAAACTCAATCACAGTGAGATGCTTCTGCAATATGGGAATGGAACGAAGCCAGATAGAAGAACCATAAAATCCACGAGGATACCAACAAACGATCGTCCGTTTATACGACAGGCACGAGGAAGAAACATACCTAGTCACAGCGTCCCAAGCAATATCTGATAAGTTGAAAATCAAATCTTCAGGTTTGTCATAGACGGGTCTAGTCAAAACTTTCGTCCAATTCTTCAAATTTGTCCATGTTTCTTCAGGTGTGCTCCCGCTGAATGGAGGGAACCCGGCTAAGAATTCGAATAAGATGCAACCCAGTGACCAATAATCCACGGAATAGGTGTATGGTTTTCCTCGAAGAACTTCGGGAGCCATGTAATCAGGTGAACCCACAATAGAATCAGCATATCGCGGGTCCTGTTGACGGATTGACCGGTAGATGGAACGACGCTCCATGGTTGAACGATGAACAATCTCCTTGTCCTTCACCTTGTCTAGCTGTAGGGTTGAGATCAGCGGAGGTTCGATATCTCTGTAGCAAGAAACTTGCCTTGATCTTCAATGATTCGATTCGTTGGGGGTTCAGCGCACCGGTAGCCAAGCCGAAATCTGTAAGCTTGACATGGCCACTGCCATCAACCAAGAAGTTCTACGGGATATATCAGCGACGACCCCGACGTGTACATTTGGAGAGTATTGTACCTCAGGTTTGAGATCTCGATGAATATATCCCAGTTTGTGAAGCTCGTTGACAGCAGCAAACATCTCGCTGATGTAGAATCTCGCATGTTCTTCTTTCAAGACACCTGCGTTGTTTAACAAAGTGCGGAAATCTCCTCCAGGAACGTACTCCATGGCGAGGTAAACAAATGAGGGGTCCTGGAATGCATACAGAAGACGAACAAGCCAGGGTGTCTTGGTAGCAGTGAGGATATCTCGTTCCACTAACACGTGCCTAACCTGAAGATCAAGTCTGAATATCCTAATACATCATCTAGAGGCAATTCGAAGTACACACCTCATCCATCTTATGAAGAGTTCTTTTACGCATCTTCTTCAATGCGCAGATCTCTCCAGTTTCTTGCTTTCGCGCGAGGAAGACTTCCCCATAACCACCTTGACCGATCTGGGCAATGATATGGAATTGATCCACGCGTAACTTCGTTCTTCGTTTCCTCAGAACAACTCGTTCTCGTCCACAGTATGATTTATATTCTTTCGAATATTCTGAAGCAGTGAGTCCTCGGGCGGCGGTATCAGCATCGAACTTTGCACGTCTATCTTTTCGAGTAGATAGGTATCCGAGTAATTGGAAATAATAGTCAAGGAAATCTGAAGAGTTCGGTTAGGACTCTGAGTGAGTGACCTGCTATCTAGCTAAAAACTAAAGCCAAGAAAGCAAGGCGAATAGGAAACCGAGTCAACAGATTTGTCTTGGATTACAACGATGAACCAATGATCAAAGCGATACATGTCGCGTTATTGTGAATGCATATCCTGCTGAATCCAAGTCATTAAGGGATTATAAAATTACACTCACATAGCTGAGCAACCGTCGCTTTCCGTTTAACTTCAGCACTATCAACGAGCTCTCTCTCCCAAGGTTGAAGACCACCGTGTTTAATTGTGGTCTCTGGTTTGGCGGTTTGCATTGTCACATCTCCAGGAAATGTCATTCCTTTCGCGGTCGTCATCCGTATGTCTGGAGTACTGAGCGTTGCTCCGTTGGCAGTGTTCATGTAGATGTCTGGATACCCTCCATATTTGCCTTGTGTTGGAAGACCTGCCATGCGAATGCGAATGCGTTACTTCAGATAGAAACAAGCAGAGGATGTTACGGAGAGTTGTAAGCAGATGGAAAGTGGCTGATATCCAGATCTTCAAAGTGGTTCAAGAATGAACTGCTTGATGCAGGTTTGATCCCGCTGAAGATAGTCGCGATCACATGAGTTGCATGTGCTCAATGCAATCGGACGTCTTTCGTCGACTCACAGAATTCAAACCAAGTTCAGAGTCCTGTTTCTTCGCATCATACTCAATCTATGCTTTCGTATCAGAGAACCTTTAAATTGTAGAATACTCACCAGACTACACGTCTGAGACGTGACTGCGATTTGTTCGCATGGGCGCTCAATACCCAAAAAGACGCTAACGGCCTTTTTCTGGTTCTTTGTCAATGTTAGTATCCTTACCTATAGCATGTTCCTCAACACCACCCATCCACCACCACCAAACTGTAATACGTGTACGAATATTAAATTCTACCTTAATCTCATCCCAATTCCCAAGCCATACGACCATGACATCTTCAACATCGAGGGGTCGAAACCGCACTCAGCAGGAAGACATCGCAGAATGGCATTCATTGATCAAACGAAATCCTGAAAGTGTAGTGGGTATGCTGAGAAACACTCATGAGAAATATCAGGCAGGTCTTCGCGCTCCGCTTTGGAGGAACACTTTCATGTGTGCTCTTGTGATGGTCGCATGCTCAGAACCGCCAAACTGCCCACCTCTCAGAGAGTTGTGTTCATCTGGCTTGGTGCAGTGTCTTACAGATATTGCTTTGGATGCAAATATATACGTGTTGCCTGAGACGGAAGAAGCTGGTGTTAATTTGAACGAGAATTTCGTATGTTTTGAATCAGCCTACCACTTAGGCACATCTCGAGCTAACTCCTCCCCAAAAATAGACATTTCTTTGGTTGACCTACAACATTTTTGGCAGTATTCATGTCTAACGTAGTCTTATCACTCGATATGGCTCCTACTCCCGAAGATGTCTTTATGAAAAACGCTGCCGAATATTTTCTACGGACTACTCCTCGAATATTCGAACTGCTCTGGTTGAATCGACGCACTATCGAACAATACGGAAATTCTTCTACGCCTTTCTTTATCAGTGACACGGGCGGAATTGGGCCAACTCTCGGATCCTTCTTTGGCCAAGTGGCAGGAGTATTCCTCAAGTGCTTCTCACCATCCATCGGTCGCTTTTTCTATGATTCACTCATTAACCCTTTAACAACATACGTCCCACAAGTCTATCTCTATGTCTGGATCCATGCTGATATTAAAATCAACCCGGAGAATCATCTGAGGATCATAATCTTCGTGGGGCATGCATGCCTTCAAGACATGAAAGGTGTGCAAAGGGTGCTGGTTGATATTTTACTGCAACATCCATTGCCAAACAAAGTAGGTTTCAATTCATGTGAAAAGTGTCTTACTACATCCACAGTTATTGATATCCTGATCCTAGGGATTGGCAGGCAGGACATAAGAATCGATGTTCTGTTCGACTAGAAAGATGCTCACAGTGATCTTCCCGTCCTTCTCGTCCTGTATACGCACAACTTGAGAAATTCACAAATGCAAGCTTAGCTTAGTCCGACGCTGTTGAATGTCATGTTTACATGAGTATTAGTGTTCACTGTGATTGTTTGTACGATATGAATTGTAAGGCTGGTCACGTGTGCATACAGATAAATGTACTTATTTCATTCGCTATTGACAATACTATTGAGCTTTTCCCCAACCATTCCTCCCCTGGAGGATCACAACAGTAGCTTCAATGTTCGAAATTATTTTCTGAAAACACAAAATACAATCATCATCCTGAAAAAAACTACAATGAATAGTGACAGTCCATCAAGAGGTCAAAGCAGAATGAAGAATTCCAAATTCCATCAATGTGATTTGGCCATCGTTCATCATTTCCTTCAATACAAGCTCCTTTGTTTGTGCCGAATGGGTTTTCAACTTTTCAAAATCCCTATTTGCTATATACCCATAGTGGGGAAAAACATTTTTCAAATGGTCCAATCCGACTGATTTTAAGAATTTTCCGGGAACTAAAGCCTGGCTTGCAGACATCTGAGAAGATGACGATGAGGACGAAGGGTGACCGGGCTCATGACCATATCGTCGTCTCGGGGAAGATGATCTCGGCGGACGACGATACTCAGTTCGACGGTTGTTCAGTGATGGGGAGAATGATCGCTATCAATACCGATGATAAGATATTAGCTTGAATATGAGGAAAGTAGACCGTACGTACCCCCAAACCTCTTGTTGAATATCTTCGTGTGAAATCATCAGAGTCCGAGTCTCCGAGGTCTCCGAGTTCATTCAAGTCCAAGCTACTGTCAGACTCGACGGAGTCAAGAGGTTTCCCATTGTTCGCCCTAGTGATTGCACTCCTGACCGTGTGCGTCGTGCACTTGAAATGTTTTGCAATTTTTTTGATTTTATCCGGCCTGTCCTCAATGGGACAGTCTCGGAGGACATCTAGACATTTTTGGGCCTGACGGCCACTGATCTGCAAGATTGTAACAATTATAAGTATGACAGTAAGAAATTAAAATATAAGATGATAAAAAGCGACGAGACCCAATCATATATCTGTTATGCATACCTTTCGTTTTGGCATTATACCTGAGCCTTGAGTGCCGTAGTCGAATGGGGAACGTTTTCGAAAACAGCGAGAAATTCTGACAACTTCGCTTCAGAGTAGGAGTCTTTTAAAAGTATCATTTGACACATATTTTTATTGTTTCTTGACTTTGATTCTGAGAAGAGGAAAGCATAGCACATAGAGGGGCACAGACGGGATTCTGGAAGCAATGCGATACTACGTGCACCATACGTGCATGTCACCATGTCACAGTGGTACTATATCGCCGTAGGACCAGAGACAATGCACGGTGTCAACTGTGGAGTGAATGTGTAGACATCAGACACTCACTTTCCTCTGGCGGATAAGGGTTCACAAAAGATGGAACCTTCTCTAGCTCTCACTAGAAGAAAAAATCGTGGTGTGACTCCGGTACATCATGATTGTAAGTAGTGTGGGGTGAGAACCCGATATCGCATCCGAATCTATCTGTTACTTGAGTGGAGATTACTAGAGAACGGTAAAAAATGAGCAGCACGTGATGGTGTACGAAAGCTGAAAAAGGTCTCACGGTGGGCGACCAACGCGGTCAGGTGCCTCAACCTACTACCTCAACCCTCAACTACGTCCCCCAATCATTCCAATGCCATGTCCAACGTTGTCAGGGTCTCAAAAATTGACCTAAAAACTATCTTGGCTCAACCAAATCCTCAGATTGATCTCAGACTTGAAGCATACAACACGTCTACGAGAAATTTCTTAAAGGCCGTCTCCAACTACACTCAACGAGCCGTCACCGAGATCACCCAAAGAAAAGCGCACTATGGGGCTCATAAAAATAAAATACTCGACAAGACGAAGCAAGTAGAGAATGAAACGAACAACTGTAAGGTCAAGGAGATCGAGCTTATGGCAGGTGTGAAACACAATAGTTATCTTAAAAGTTTCACACTGACCGCTTCTCATATAGTACTGGAAAGCGAGCAGGAGGAGAGAAAGGAAGCCGAGCAGTCAGTAGCTGCATTGAGGAGGCAGCTCGCTTCGCTGAAGGACAAGTGTGCTTCCTTAGATGTGGAGATTGAGCAGCATAGAGCCGTCGCTCAGAATCTGGAAAGAGGTGAGTGTTATCACAAATATATCAGAATATCGCTCATTCTTTTTCAGAGCGGAATAGGGAGAAGTCACTTCTGGAGAAACACGCGGCTCGTGTATCGCCAGAGTTGATGGAGTGTGAACGCAGGCTGCAATGCTTCATCGAGGGTATCGACAAGGATAAGATCCTCGTTCGCTTCACCCACGTCGACAAATCAGATCCAAGCCGCGAATACAGTTTTGTACTTGATGTCTCTTCTAGGTTGTACAAAGGTGTGCATTTATTATCTCCAGTCTGTGTCAGCTCACCTGAAATCCATATTCTTGGCAACAGTACCTACTACCAGTCCTTATCTCCCAACTTTACCAATCCTTTTGGATCAACTCAACGAATCTCGGGACGTATATGCCTTTATTAAGCAGATGCGGCAAGCTTTCGAAGAACTTGCAAGCCACGATCGCTAGCGGTGCAACTAAATTATCACTTTATTCCTCGTACCCGAACCTTTAACCTTTCATTTCAGCTTGTGTTGTATTAACTTCAATTTAGGATGTACTTTTGCTTGCACAAATTTATCTTATTATCAGGATATGAGATTGCACTGTTTCCTTCGTCGCCAACTTCTCTATTTTCAGGATTTTACATGCTAGATTTTGTTGAGTAAGTAGACTATAATCTGATCAGAACTGCTGCGATACCGATCTACCTCGTGATGTCCACTTTGCGCTCATGCGAGCATGTTAAGTAATTCCTGTATTTTCTCGAGGACTATTCGTGATACTAACGACGCCCTGTTGCAGACCAGACATCGTCGCCCTAACGCCGGATTGAAGGTTTTACCAGCAGGTCAGTTCAAACGGGCCGAAGTCGAGTGTCAATGTAATGTGGGAGTCGAAGATGGATGCGTTCCACTGCTATCATGCGCCAGGTTCGCCCTTATCGTGTGTTCTGTATCTTCGGCCATCGTAGCTAGCAAAGCTCACGACTAACAAACTAAAGGCCGTTCGGGGAGCATGAATCAGGTATAAATGCTGTGAGCCAATTGTCCCTTGTCGCTGCGTTCAAAGTTTGACTCTCTGTTTTTATTGAACAGTCTTAGAATGTTGAAATCATCATTCGAGGAGCACCCTTCGCCATCGGTGGACCTGGAGAAGAACCCAAAATCTGTTTCGATCATCCCGTCGTCCGAGCATGGCTTATCATACAAGGCCTTGAAGAGACTTTACTACAAGCCCATCTCCCAAATCATTCTCTTGGGTTTCATATGTTTCATGTGTCCTGGCCTTTACAATGCACTGAACGGACTAGGTGGCGGAGGGCGGGTAGACACAACCACGAATGACAATACCAATGCTACGCATTATGCAACGTTTGCATTCTTCGCATTCTTTGCTGGGTATGTCCTCAATGGTTATCATCGATAATTGTGATTAGACTGTATGGATTGATATATCAACTATCGCAGACCGGTCAGCAATGTTCTAGGATCGAGGATAACTTTACTCCTTGGCAGCTTTGGGTATGCGTTGACAGTAGCTGCATACTTGTGAGTTGTTCATTGCACTTAATATGTTAAATAGCAACGTGTCATTCAGGACAGTAAACATTCACCCACATACGGGAGCATTCGTGATTGCTGCTGGTGCCATTCAAGGAGTTTGTGCTGGACTGTTATGGTCTGCACAAGGTGCTCTGATGCTATCTTATTCTACGGCGAGGCAGAAAGGAAGATTCGTTGCTGTCTTCTGGACGATATTCAACCTTGGGAGTGTTGTGGGTGCATCGGTATCCTTGGGTCAAAACTTTCATTCCAAGGTTCGCCGCAATCTGTCTTCTCTTGCGCTCTTTGGAATCAATCTTTCATTTCAGGCAAATGCTGGTAAGCCCAACATCCTTCGATGTCCCCGTTTGGTAGTAGATGGTTGATCCTACATCCGAAGTCGGCAATGGGACCTACGTTAGTAGATTGACTCGACTCCTGAGCTGAGAGTTTCTCACCGAAGCTTCTTTCAGGTCGGATTTCTTGTTCTTACGCTTATCGGAGTATTGATACCTATGTTGATGGCCAATCCCAACAACATGTTTCGAGATGATGGAACAAAGGTCGTATACCATCGTCACTCGTCGTTACGAACTGCAATTTGGGGATTATGGACCACTTTACGAAATGATCCATACATCATATTGCTTTTTCCTATGTTTTTCGCTAGCAATTGGTTTTATACATGGCGTGAGTCTTGTATCTTTCATTTGCTCGTGTGCTTCTCATGAACGGAGCCCCGCAGAATTTAACGACTACAATAGTGCTTTGTTCAATATTCGAGCACGGTCACTGAATAATCTTGTATATTGGATTGCTCAGATCGTTGGCTCGCTGAGTATCGCGCTTCTCTTGGATTTCCAACGTCTTACAGCTCGTCTACGTGCTTATTTTGCATGGTCCATCCTTCTCATGATGGTGTTCATCGTCAACATCTGGGCATATTTCTACCAACGGTGGATTTTCTTCAGCATTGTTCTCTATGACGGATTTCTGATTCCCTATCCAGGGACTACACCCGCGCTTCAGTGGCCGCAATCACTGTCAAGATTGATATTCGTGACAGAGAATATATCGGCCGTCTCTGGCTCTATATTTTCTGTGGGTTGTTGGATGCGATGTGGCAAACATTAGTATATTGGTTGATAGGTGCTATGTCAAATAATCCCGCTACACTTGCTCATTACGCTGGCATATGTAGGTGATCGCAGTTCATCCGAACCCTTCGTAACCTTTCGACTCATGTTTCCATTTTAGACAAATCTATTCAGTCTGCAGGTGCAGCAGGTGTATGGAGGGCGGATGGAGTTGGGTTACCGTGAGTCTAGAAAAGTCCGCATTTAACAATCAATCACGACGCTGATATTCGGTTCCCACAGTTACATGAACATATTCATTTCAACCTGGGTACTGCTCGTTGCAGGTTTATTATTTGCACTTCCAATGATTCGTATGAGATGTTGACAGAATCTCATGAGTTTCTAGCCGCAATGGTAGTTCAAGTAGTTTGATTCGTAATTCTCATGGTTTATTTTCTCTCTCTCATACTGTATTTGTTTCAGAGTTTCACTCTGCCAACTCACGTAAAAATGCTACAGAATGTTCCTGTCCGTTTTGATTTCCGTGTTCACGAAGCAAATTAGTCGACCAAGGAGCCTTATGCTGATCTATCAGACAGTCTTTCTTTCGCAGAAGATATGGCAATCCTTGACAGGCGGTGATATGATGGATGATATGGTTTTATTTCTATACAGTCAAGTTTTTTTTTTGACTCACAACAACTGTTTTTCCTTTCTCTTTCCCCGTACTCCATCCCGACGTCGCGGTAGAGAACCACGAGTCACAATGACAACGATGGGAATTGTGAGTTGGCCAGTCACTTATTTGACTCTGAATTTGATGACCATATGATCATCTCTCTACCTAGCATAGCATTGTCTCTGATCGAAAAGACTCAAACATTTACAAGGGCAGAGAACGCGGCGAACATTACCTAATTCTCTCACTCAAAGTCATCGAGTCTTCTTTTGTGCAAAGTCTGATACTTCCAATCCATATACACTGACGCATTTGTAGATCTGGAAATGTATAAAATGTCGAGTGAAAAGTCGTTCAATTCCCCAGTGCATTCGCTCAGACTTTGACAAGTTAAGAACACAACCTCAAACGTCTCTCGATCTCACCCAAACAACTCACCATGTTTGCTACTCTTCAAGTCGTCATCCTTGCTGCTCTCACTGCACTTTACAGTGGTCAGTTCTCACTAGAGCCTATTGCTTCGTCGTTGACCGTGTTTTGTGTTGCTCATATAATGTCCAACAGCCGATGCGACAGTCCTCCCTCGTCAGTTGCCCGACAACTGTGCTCGTACATACACAGTCCAGCTTGGGGATGTCTGTGATAGCATCTCGGCTGCTCACAACGTTTCTACGTATGTCTTCCGTTTGCCTCGATGTCTTCATGTTGGTTTATGCAGAAACCCTTGCTACTGACAGTTTCCAATTGGCTCATGTCAATTCGAACATTGATCCTCTCTGCGATAATCTCGCTCTCGGAGAGGTAAGTCTACTTTGAGTTGCAAATCGTCTAATGTTATTTTAACCCTGGAATAATTTTGCAGCCTCTTTGCTTGGGAATCACTGGACAAGATTGCCAGACTATCCATGTCGTCCAGTCAGGCGATTTCTGCGCTCTCATCGCCACTGAAGCTGGAATTGACACAAGCACTCTTCTTGCTAACAACCCCAATGTTCTCTCTGACTGCAGCAATATATACCCCGGAGAGGTATGTCCAGATTTTCTTGCGCATCCGAGTCGGTGCACGGTTCTTCAGGAGATGCTCACACATATTTCGTAGGTTTTGTGTACCGCAAGTGATGTTATTGCCTACACGAATGCGACTTCCAGCACTACTTGAATTTGTTCAGTGCACTTTCATAATGCGGTTTAGGATTAGTTGGTGATTCATTACAGAGCATGATGGTAGCCTTTTTTCATTGTTGTAGTAATTTCGAAATCCTTCAAATTTGTTTAAAAAGTGTGGGAACGGAATCTGCCGATCTGATGTGACCACTCCGGAAATCCATTCGTGACCGGTTGATCATGACCTTCTAACCATTGTACTTATCGCAATCCTACTCCAAGTGCTCAGCCCATCACTCAGATCAACGATAATGACGGTTCAACTCCAGATTGTCAGTGATTTGCACCTAGAAATTGAACGTTCTCCTGCACCTCGAGGCAAAGAATTCTACCATTTCGACGTTCCTGTGTGTGCGCCACACTTGGCTCTCTTGGGGGATATTGGATGGACTTTGCAAGATGACCTATTCTCCTGGCTCAAAGTACAGTTGAACCTCTTTGAGACCGTGTTTTTTGTCAGTGGAAATCACGGTAAGAAGCAGATGATCTATTTGGGTAGATTACAAACTTACTAACGTATTTTGTTGAATCTATAGAACCGTATCGTTCATCTATTGTATGTGTTGAATCCTATCATCTCCGATATTTTATTTACTGAAAATAATGCGACAGGCTGAATCTGAGAACCGACTTGTCGCATTCGCGTCTGAAATCGAAGCAGATCCTTCCGTGTCCGGAAAGTTCGCATACCTCAGTAGAACGCGTTATGACATTTCTCCGATGCATACAATCCTAGGATGCACATTATGGAGTGCACTTAATCCAGATGATCTCGATATTCTCTCCTGGTCACTCACAGATTTCCGACGTATCGAGAATTTTAATCCCGATGCTTTTATTGTTAAGCATCAAGAAGACCTTGACTGGTTGAACAACACGGTCGATGAGATTGCAAGAACAGAACCGGATAGGAAAGTGATTGTTTTCACTCACCATGCTCCTACAATCAAAGGAACTGGGGATCCTAAATTCGATGGTGAACCGACTAGTTCTGCATTTGCTACAGAAATCACGGCGGAACGTTGTTGGAACAAGGACGTTGTAGAATTATGGGCATTTGGGCATACACATTGGTGTTGCGATTTTGAGGTCCACGGAGTCAGGGTGTATAGCAATCAACGCGGATATAAGGATGGGTCTCCAGGTTTCGAGGCAGGTAGAGTTGTGACCGTCGGGTAGAACCTTGAGATCAGTTGTGCTGTTGATGTCGATATCAGTGAATGTATCGTGGCCAAGGATTGAGATTTGTAAACCTGAAAACGACGGATATATTACGCACAGCAAGTATCGAGAAACTACCCTGTACATTAAGGAGTGAAGGAATCAAAAAACCCGTTGACAACCTATCAATCTCCAAGATAGATATTTTGTACTTTCTTATAGAACCATTCTATGAAGCACTGAAAACCAAGAGAAACCCCCAAGTTTGAGTATCTATTGCTCATCGCAAGGAACAGACCAATGCTCCCATTCAACCTTGCCTTCCTGGATATCCACAATCCTCTCATACAAAGCTGTCGAAACGGGACCTAAACCACCTTCGTGTTGAGGCAAAATGATATCCTGACCCTCGAATCCAATCTTTCCAACACCAACAACGACAACCGCTGTTCCTACACCGAAAGCCTCCAACAATCTTCCTTGTTTTGACCATTCGATGATTTGAGACATTGTCAAAAGTTGTTCGCGGGGGTAGAGTTTGAGAGAGTTAGGAAGGTTGGGAAGAGATGTTCGAGAGGGGTGAGCGGCAGTCAATTTGAGCACAGAATCTCGAGTGAGACCTGGAAGAATTGTTCCGTCCAGTGGAGGGGTAAGGACATCGAGATCTTTGTAAAAGTAGATCGCGATATTCAGAAACCAAAATGTTCTCATAGATCATGACCTAAATTTGGACTTACCACCATCATCTCTCTTCACAACAACGAAGAAATTCATAGCACCAACTTCAGTCACATGTTTATCTTCACCTAAAATCCAGAGAACTTGATCATATCCCTTTTGAGCAGCAGCTTGTTGAGGCATGAAGGTAGGAGCATAGTTCAAACTGAGTTTGTATCCTCCCGTTCCTCCTGGCCATGCACGGACATGTTCAGTTACGGCGAGTAACGAAACTGCTCGTGAGCCTGTCTTGAAGTAAGGACCTGCGGGGCTGACAACGACGTAAAGGATAGCGTGATTTGAGGGGCCAACGCCAAGTGCTTAAATACGCATCGTCAATTTCAATGTGAGAGAATTGAACATAACGTTCGATACTTACAAGCACGAGTTCCGATGATAGTAGGTCGGATGTATAAACTGTGACCTTTAGCTTTAGGAATCCATCTAGCTTCGACCTCGATGAAACGTTTGATGATTTTCAATAACTCCTCGGTGTCAAAAACCTATTGACGGAGAGAAAGTTTTCAGTATGTAAGCAATTGTACTCGTCAGATACGTTGATATAAGCTCACGGGAAGAGAAACACGATCAGCAGATCTTTTCATACGCGCCATGTTCATTTCCGGTCGGAACAAACGAGGTTTACCATCAGGACCAATGTACGCCTACGAAAATGAATAACTTATGATAGATCCTGGTTGCGATGAATGAACTTACTTTCATTCCTTCGAAGACGTTGGGGCAGTACTGGAAACATGAACTCATGGGATCCAGATTCAAGGGTCCGTAAGGCTTGATTTCTGGAGCTGACCATCCATTGACGGGATCGTACTCGACGAAAACCATATGATCTGTGGTTGTCTAGGTAGATAATATTGTTAGTATACATCGAGAGATCAGCTGTAGCTCGTAACATACCTGGCCAAAGATCAATGTTTCGGGGGGAGGGATTGGCTTCAAGTTTTGAGACAAGGTGATTTTTAGTTTGGAGGCCTACATTGAATCAAGTTAGAAGTAGTCAGATAAGCCAACATTGCAAGAACATGATATAACCTACATCAAGACCCGCTGGTTTTGTGGGAGCACTCGAAGCAGAGCCATTAGTAGTACCGTTCTGCACGACAGTCATTCCGGTGGGTTTTTGGAGAAGAGACGGATAGTTTGGAGGAGGTGGTGCTCTGCCAATACACAGGTGAGAAGATGGGAATAAGAATGGAGTAAGAACGGAATAGGAATTTTAATGGATTGAGGCGAGTCATGCTGGAGTCGAGTGACCTGGTCTCTATTCTCGGAGCTCATCGGTTGTTTAGTTCCTGCCGTTTGTAAAGATTATCTTCGTATCAAGTCACCGTTTTATTGGATTTCAAGATAGAATTGACATCATTGACGATGCGTAAGAACATTGCTGCTGATTGTCGACAAATGGGTCGAGTTCGTTGTGCAAGATGCCAGTCTTGAAAAATTTGCATCTTATCTTATCAGAAAGCCGAATCACCGATATTTCATTGTTCGAGCATTCACATCACTCCACAACTTGAGATGTGACCTGCTTGACTGACGATTATATTGGACTTGACACATGAAAATCTGCTTCATTCATACCGAGCTTGTGTTACAAATTTTCTGGGTTGATTCTTGTGGATTCGTAGTATGTTCTACTACATCTCGGTATAACGCCTAGATCTTGGACTAGTGGCAATGTGGCACTAGATACTATCGTATATATAGTATACCTCTTGAAATTTAGATTTTCTCGACATAATATCAGTCTAACTTGACCCCTCCGTGCAGTTATATCCTCATTTTTCCTGCAATTCAGCAGGTTTCGACCTCAGGGATTGAGATGGATCTCACCCTCTCCAGTAACAACCCCCTTAACACTACTTTATCAGACAATTCAAGCAAACCTATCTATCAAATATACACTCCAAAGAAGCACTTTTGGAATTCAGCGCGAAGCAGTACATCTATATTCAAAGTTTTGGATTCGAACACGGATGTATCAGTAGCTGCGGACGCAGTAACACACGATCAGGCTCATGAGTTGAGCGGCGATGAAGAAGAAAACAATGTTGAACTTCAATGCGACCCTATTTCTCCGTCTTTGGTCGAGGTAGCGAGGATACGTTGGCACACATGGGCGACTTCTAAAATAATCTACCAAGGAAGGCTTTATCCTCTTAAGACGTGGCTGCCCAATACGTCCTGGACAGGGAGGTTAGTGGTTCCTCCTGGCATCTATCATTTAATTGTATCTCCTGCTTTGATACTTATCTAGTTCTATGGATTTATTCTCTTTACAGGCACCGGAGATTCACAGGTCCTGGAGGCCATGTCTATGAGTGGAATTTGGGTTACTATTCCTGCAAGGTAGGCGTTTCTCTCCATCTTCATTTCCGGTTTCTCATATGTTGCTTTGCTTCCGTAGCTGCAAAGGATGGACGGGAATGGACCGCCAGAACTCATAGCTAGTTTTCATCAACAGAAGGTACTCGAGCATGCCAAAGCACACCTAGAGATCCGGCCTGCGGGAATGGATATTTTCGAGCTCATCGTCATCACATGGGTCTTTATCGAGACGAGACGAAGAGACAAAGAAAGGCAGTATATATTCACAGAGACATGATTGAAGGCTTTCTTCCATCTTCTGGGACACACCACAACGTTTCACGCTGTCCTACGCTGTCACATAAATCACACTTTCACATTTTCACGTGGTCCTGTCAAGAAGCCTTCAAAACCAAACCTTCAATCATTCGCCTTTGTTTTCAACCACCACCACCACCTACCTCCCGGAACTCTCCATCACAACCTAGCTCTCCTAAGCCTCGTACTATTCAAGATGCACAAGTCATTGATCGCCTTAGATGTTGCCCTGGTGGCTCTCTGTGTTCTCGACGCCGTCAGGCCAAAGAAAGAAGATTCTATTCGGCGTATCATGCGAAAAGCTCGCGGTCTCCTCGATAAAGCTAAACTACCCTCTAGCGTCGAACGAATGCTGAAACCCGTCATGATGCAGCTCACTCAGGAAGTTCCGGTCTCCAACATTCCAATGAAGATCCGAGTCGGCGCACTTGCATCCCCTTCCATCTCCAACACTAGTAGTACTAGCACACTTGAACCCATCGAACATCCGACCGCTATCCCCACAGGTATCCCCTCCTCTATTTCCACCGGACTTCCGCCCTTTGTCCCCGCCGAACGCCGTAAACGAAGTAAGAGAGGCGGCAAGCGCATCAAACGCGCCAAAGCTGCGTACGCTCGCCGGATGCTCGAACTTCAAGCAATGGAAGCTCCTGCAAGCCTTTACCCTAAGTCTTCTGCGCCCGTCACTCCTGCGACTCCACTGCCCGCTGCTCCTGCATTGCAACCCACGAAGATCACAGATGGATCTCCGAAGCCGAGAGGACCTGGGAAGCAGAGAAAGTCCCCTCTTTCCGGTGGGGTGATGCTTGGAATCATGAAAAACAGTGTCGACGTGGAGATGGATGACGCATATGTTGAAGATGATTTGCCGAAGTTGGATTATTCTCCTTTCCCGCCTTTCCATTTCACCTACGATGCTCTCGGCTTCCACACGGTCGAGTCTTTTGCTTTCTTCGACGACTCCTCTTCCTTCCATCTTTAATCCCTTGTCACCATTTCCGGCATCTGTCAGATTTTGTTTACAGCCGATGTTATTCTTTTGGTGCATGCAACTGTAGGATTCTTTACTTGATTCACTCGGAGTCGTTTTTACTGTTTCTAATATGAACAGGCGATCTCCCCATTGGAAACCTTCATAGACACAAAATACTACTATCCTTGACCACAATGTATGGACCTCGAACTTCATCTTCGGCCAGTGAGGTTAGAATCGTTGCACGGGCCTCGAGTTGACTAAGTTATCCGTACCATCTGACATTTGTTGTGTGGGCTGTGATCTATTCCCATGAGCTGTGTAAAAAATCGACGATATGTATGCTCAATTATAGGTTATTACTTACTTTTAATGGAGATATTTGTAGAACGACGACCAAGTACAATTACTATATGTCATAAGCATTTTCTATTCTATTCTATTACACATTGAATAGACTATATATCAGCGAGTCCATCCGAGGGAATTCATAGATTGTAGTCAGATCCGGAAGCAAAAGAACCAGTCCGAGTGTTGAACGTTGAATGTGAGCACAGCAGTGGATGTTGGAGCCCTGCATATATGATTATATCCGGTCAAAAAGGGAAAGGTCTCAGAAAACCTTCGTCATCTGATATACCATCATATATTCCATCTTCATAATCCCCATAGCTGTACTCCATGAAGCCGTCCGTTTCATCGAGCGTTTCCTTCATGTGTTTGAATTCCTCATATTCGAACGAATCGATTAAACGGTCCTCTTCTGGGTTTGGAGGCCCCCCCTTTTCGTCCCGTTCTATCTTTCTCTCCATCCTCAGATAGTGTTCATCGGGGTACTCACCAGCATGGATGATGTCAAAGTCAAGGCTGCCACCGTAACTCGTTGTGAGAACGCACACATCATTTGATTCTTCATCGTCCGACCCTTCTGCCTCTTCATCGTCTTCTTCGTCTTCTTCGTCTTCTTCGTCTTCTCTGTATTCTTCGCCTTCTTCGTCTTCATTCTGCTCGCCCGAGGAGTCGGCAAGGTCCGTTATCTCCTTTCCTTCTGCTTCAGCTGTTGGCGCAATGGGATTGAAAGCCTAGGATAGGACGACGCAAAATCAACAATTAATAAGTATCGGAGAAGGTTGAATGATAAGGGGGATTGTAGAGGCTTGAAATGTTCCGCGATTCTACCCCCTGAATTCTGACGAAAAGAGCTTACCTCTTCAATATCATGGCTATGGCTGTCTGGTGATGAATTTGATTTCTCCTCTTTTGTTGGGACAGATGAAACAATGTGCTTCTGGGGTGGAACAGATGAATGTTTGGACAAGTCGGTACATGTAAAAACCGCTCGTTAGATAGTGTTCCTTGAATCATATTGAGATTTACCTTTTCCTTCCAGGCTACTGGTAGGTCGTCAATTTCGGCGGTGACCTTACTAGCAGTATCGTTGAACCTCCCAGAATCAGGAGAAACTTGAACGGATTGAGTTGGTTTCTCAGTGGGTTTGTTACTTTCCATAGTCTTCAGTTTCTTCACAGGTGTAGGGTCTTCCGAATTGTATTGATCACAACTGCTAGCACTGCGAAATCGTACTCTTTTGCCTGGAGTCACTTGAACTTGACCAGTGCTATGATTTGCATCCTCTGTCATTGTGGTAGATGAAGGTATGTGGGAAGAGATTAAATACTTAAATCTGTGCTAGACAGTCAGCCATTTCCCCTGAACGGAATCAGAACCGGCGGAAACTAGCATTCAAAGTTGTTAGTACCATCCGAATTTGAATATCCAACATGAGGCTACTGAACTTCAATCAAATTCATGTAAGCATAGAGACACAGATTACTTTTGATCCACGGGGACTCTAAAGATCGAATTTATCAAGAAGAATAGTGAATTTGGAACATGGATACATACATACTTGTGGCTACATCAATCGAAGTAAGTATAATCGTCATCGTAGTATTGATAATCCATATCTTCCATGATACGCCTAAATCTCTCGACCTCGTCTTTGTCAATAGAGCCTTACTGATCGGAATGAGGGTCCTCAAACTTGCTGATCATCTTCTGAACGTACGCCTTCGCATATGCCTCATCCGAAGGGTTCGGTCCCACTTCGTCGCAGCAGCAAGGATCCGCGCCACGTAAGTAACACGTCGGTCCATATCCCTCCCAATCTTCTTCACCCAATTTTTCCAATGGTTCCTCGCGACGAAATGTATGCATGTTGTTTCGCAGAAATGTAGCTCTTTGTTTTGCTTCAGGCTTTTGCTCTTGCAACTTTACGAGCACGTTTCCATTTTTCTCGAGCCTCTTGAATAGCGTCTTCGACGTCTCCAGAACCAACGTCGCATGGGTCACGTTGTGCCAAATAGATGAGGATGGAATCTATCTCCCAGAGTTCTGAGTCTGCGATGTCGGTCGACTTATCAGAATCCGAGTCATCTGAGCTTCCAGAATCAGATTCAAAATCTGCGTTGTCGTTGTCGCTTTGAGAAGAAGCTTCTGAACTGATACTTCAGAGTTTGAATCGGAGGAGTGGGTGTCCCTTGTACAATGAGAACTCGAAGGGGCTGGTTTGACTTCCTGATGATGATAAAATTTGGATCAGATGATGAAATAGTAAAAGAAAGAAAATAAATGCCTACGACGTCTGACTATTCTTCTGTTGACGGATATGGCATTGGTGGGTCTGATTTGCTACCTTCGGAGTGAATGTCGCGAGAGGTTACAGAAATACTTTGGCAGTCTATTGGTTTCTTTTTTGCCTACGTGTGTTGAACTCCTGTAAAATATCATCTCAATAAAATGTGCCTACCTGCTTATTATCATCGCAAATCATTAAATCCTTTCTCAGCACCATATTCAAGTACATATTACTGTATTTCCGAGATGTAGAGCTATCACCGTTGTTGTTTTTTGGGGTGCATATCTTCACAAGCTGTGAAGATAAAACATGTACCATGGATCAGACAAAATAATTGGGAATATTTACCTTCTGCGGTTTTGGATCGCTTTCATTCCCCTCGTAAATATCAGACTCAGCTTTAGCTCGAACTAGAGAATTTTTCTTCGCAGTTTGTCGACTCCTACCTTGCACCACCTTCAACTTTTTGATAGGTGTACAGATCTCCTAATTGCAACATCATGATAAGTTCCAAACAATCATTGTTATATGGAGACATCACAAAGGCTCGTAACTTACATCTTCTAATTCGGATTAATCGCGAGTACGCCGCGACCTTTTCCCCGGAGTTACTTGAACTTGATTATCTCGAGATGTTACCATCTTCTGGGATATTCTCTTGCCTTTCGAATGAAAAGGAAGTTTTTGGAGCTGTTTTCTTCTTGGGCGAGCAGAGGACATGGTTGGGAAGAACACAAGGTCGGAATCAGACGCGGTCATGTCGGAAGCGCGACGCGACAACACGAAGTTGAAAATCAAACATGAGGCTACTGAACATCATCAAATTCAATTGCTGGTCGTGCCGAACTATAGCCAACTACAGGTTTTGTGATGCTGTTTTGCATATGATCCACCATATGTAGATGACTGTAATATAAAGTAACAACTGTAGATGAAATCAGAGTATCATGAACGAGGAAAGCATTTATTCACTCACAGAAGACATTCAAAACACATCATTGTAGTCCCCTTCTTCTCCGTCATCATGCCAGGTAATACCCGAAAGATCTCCCTGATCCTCAGCTAATTCATACTCTTCCTGTAGTATCGCAATCTCCTCGTCGCTATCCATCTCTTCCAAATCTTCTTTTTGCCCACTCCCATTGTAGTACTCATAAAACTCTTCAGTTGCATGTCGATCCATCCTATGATCCACTTTTGAATCTTTGCCTTCATCCCCTGTCTTTTCATCCCCTTGCACGCTTGACAAGTCCGTCCCATCATCTGGTACCCATCCTAATTGAGAATCATAACGCAGTGGGATGACTCTGGCTTTCAGCTTTTCGATCAAAAGCAGTCTCTCCGTTGTGGAACCAGATACATCCGCATTAGACTCTTGCGAATATTTGATGTCAGAGTTTGTGTTATTCGAGTCACCCGATGCCTGTTTTTGCATCGAGAGATCCACAGATTCATTAGAACCCGTTGATTCCTGTACAGAGTCTTCCATGGAGTCGGGGGAAGAGGAGTGGATGGTAGATGGGTATTCTGGCATTGTAGCAACAGAGGATGAGAGCAGGAATTAATATGACATATCCCACGTTTCGTTGCAGTTTATGTGAAGATCATCCAAGTCCTAAGGTGTGGGGTCGAATATAGGGGAGGGCGCATCTGATCATGTTAGTTGCTCAGTTGACCGTAACCTCACCTAACTGAAGTGGTGGACAGAAACGTACGCGTCCATTCTAGACCAAGTCTCCGTCTAGTTAGCGATTATGCTAGGGGTTCCCAGTAAGTATGCATATCAATTTGAACCGCTCACATCAACCCGCCTTTCTTACTGACCTCAATTTGAATGTACTGGACGATTGAAACGGGTTTAGATCCTCCAATGGTCATCTTAATGACTAGAAGCTTCAGTGCCTAATCGGAGGTTCGATTATCGTAGCAAATTTGGACTGTACATTTTCGTGCGTCGGAGGATACGCAGGTCAAGCCTTCCACAATCACCTCTGGATTGTCCCTCAGACTATATGCAATGTCATCGACATGATTGGTAGCCCTTCGGTATAGGTCCATTCAATAGAGCTCTACCAACCAATCTAACGAGAATGAAGATAATGACAAATTCCACAATCAAACTTAAGTGTGACACGTAGAGTACGCTCACCGTGGTCTAACTCAGGCTGGGTTTCAACGTGCCGATGGATCGTCCTGGCAGTGTCCATAGAGGTCCATAGGTCCCTCCTCCTCAAACACCATCAAACCCATCAAACCTCATGCCAGTGCATTACCGGTGTGCTTCACTCTGTATTTCTTCAGGCGGCCGCAAGCCCAACTTACTAGTACAGCTGTACAGTATCAAGTATTGCCCTCTGCCTCCCCCAGCCTATATACCTTGTGTTATGTGCTCGGTATGATGAGAATCCCAAAGCTCACTTCAATTGATTCCGCGCAACATTCGCAGTAGTATGGTAGGGACAGGGGGAGGAATGTATGAAGGAGTCTCCCGAAAACGAAGTCACCATGTGTATTCAGAATACAAGTATCTGTGCGCCTTTCGTGCGAGACCGTATATATATCCATACAGGTACCGATTCTAGAGACGTCTCTACATCGATCCCCAAGTGCTTCAATCTTCTTCGAGTGCAAAGTTATCGCTGCTCAATTCCTGGAACGTACATCTATTATGGGTTTCAACTCTAAACGTTTTCATATTAGTGTGGAGAACATGGTTCGTTCAAGAGACATTGGATCGCAGGTGAGTACATCTTTGTCGATGAATAGCCGTATTCGCTGAATATTAATTCCGATGCATTTAGATTATCTTCACCTTGACACCAGAGGAATTTGTAGGAGACAAGTCATCCAAGGATACCCAGCCTGTTGTCTGGAAAGTAGGTCAATAAGAGTGAGCTCACAAGACTTCACTGAAGCTTTGATTTAGGTATTCGATTTGAGTAATTTGAACTTTCGTTCCTATGGCTGAAGTGTATCTGAGACTGATCATCGACTTAGGGTCTAGCGACATCTGTGAGCTACAATGTGGCGTAGAGTCAGTCTCCTTGATTCTTCTAGTGAAGCTGTAATGATGATGCTCACCATCATTCGTTCACAGCTTAGGAATCTCTACCACGAGGATAAGTGATCAAGGCAATGCGGAAATTATCTACACGAGACTCGTACCAGTGCGTAATATCCTAAAAGCTCAATAGAAGAACAAAAACATGGATTTGTTACAGAACGGACACCGTACTGAACTGAAGAGGAACAACAGCAGCTCTGTGTATTTCGAAGAATGCTCAAGATCGCGCGAAGATATCCCTAGGAGTATCGTCGCGATAAATAGTTCGCAGACCCCGCAATCCTTTGCATTGTGTACGTATGATACTGATCTATTGTCATCTATGTTGAATTTACCATTCAGTCGCGTTCAATGGAAACAGGTAATGTCACTATACCACAATACCAACATGAGCCCATCTTCGAGCCACTTCTGTTGTTTAATCAAATTCAGTGTGTATCCCTCCATCTGCTTGTCCACGTATTACTTCACCATCCACACATCTGACTCCCCAAACACAAACAGACACGACAAGGGGATTCGCGTGAAGACCAATCTAATACTGGAAGCATTCTGTGGGACAGGGTTCACAGGTCAGTCATTCCCCCACCTCAACAGCACGTTGCTGAAGTATAAGATTGGTCTTAGTAAAACAGGTATTGCAACGACATAACATGTCAAAATTGACTCCTCTTCGTGATGATAAAGAGAAAGAATGGGTGGTGAACCTCGAAGAAGCACCGATTGTGAGCGAGGCGATAGCTCTCGATAGCTATCCTTCATATGTTGAATCTAGTTGCGATGACTAACACAATATGAGAAATAGTCATCCTATCTCACCATTTATAAGGACAAAAATGGTGGTCTCTCAATCCGACCTGGTAATAATGACACGGATCGTGATCAGTCCGGAACCATCATGCAAACACTCTCAAGGGATTTACAAGAAGCATTGAGAGAAATCAAGAAATTGAAAGGTCTTGTTTATGAATCACAAGCAATGATTCAACAATTGGACAGGGAGGTAAAAGCATTGAAATCTCAGTCGCAGCAGCGCTCAGGAAGATATGGGAATGCAAGTGAAATACAATATTGGTCGGCGTACGTTTCTGTTTTTGGGCTCCAAGAAACCGCGTCTTACTGATGACAGTTCACAGAAAGGACAATTGTGGGCTTGATAGTCGCGGACACATCGTCTTAGGGGATCAATAGCCAACTAATTTTGACAGTCTCGCAAGTCCTATTTCCTTTCAAGCTGTGATCACTAGTTGCATAATAGTCGTTGATTGAGGTTCATGTTTCCTGTTCTTATATTCATCCGTCAACCACAAATGGACTGTACGGTGAATCCCAACGACTGCGAAGGGAGGATTAATGCATCTGAGTAAAAGCAGGCCAATCACAAGTTATTCATGCTTTAAATAATCAATGTTCCGGTAGATTAACGCGGTTGAACCTGAATCTACTTAGACATACCAGTCAACTATATCAAGAGGAGGAAGGTCCAAACTATTAGCTAAAAGCGAGGTGGAATAGCTTGTATAGATAGATAGGAAATGAAATGAAACAACGGAAGAAAAATGGGTCCAGGTTGGGGTATAGCGGGGAAAATAATATCAATACAAGAAATACATGAAATGAAACAAAAACATCTGTAAGGGCGACACCCTTCCACACCGAAACTAAGTCTTGCTCAGCTTAATCAGAATAATTGTCGTAGTCGTCGTCATCATAGTCACCTCCATCATCATAGTCATCGCTATCATCATAATCATAACCATCCCCACCATCATAACTTGAGCCGTCGGAATACCCACCTCTTGAATTATCGTCGCTTCCACTGATTGAGCCAGAACCATGCTCGTCCTCCACTGAGCAGATCTCGACATGTGTAACCTGGTGCGAAGCATACTGGCCCTCTGAAGAAGATCCATCGTCGGAAGAACTCATACTGGACTCATGATTCAAATCACGTTCCGAGCCTTCATCTTGATCATAGTAACCCAAATATCTGTTATAATCAAAACCACTAGAACCAGAATAGCTTCCAGCGGAACTATGTTCATACGCGTAGCTATTTCTGCTCGAGGTTGAAGGAGTGCTATATTGAGATCCGGGATAACGATTTGCATCGTATCCAGCATCTGTACTAAAACTTGTTGAAAGCCCGGAAGATCTGTTGGAACTGGAACTCGACGCGTAATCACGGAGTCCAAAGTTTGGTTGGTAGTTGCGGTTATGACCGCTACTATGAGCATCGATATTAGAATATCGGCTCGAGCCACGATTATTATAGTCGACATTGGCATTTGAGGATCTATGACCAGATTCAACACCGTACGTTGAATGTCCATTCGACGATAAACGAGCATCCTGTAAAGCTTGGGTGATAGCTCTTCCTTCATCGACATCATCTACGTTCCACGGTCTCAGACCATGAGAATGCATGTAGTTAGGCCATCCGCCGTATGAACGGTAGAGTGAGTTGTTTGAGTTCGGGTTGACTCGAGACCAAGAACTGTTAATGTTGCTGTTTCTTGAAGGAACAGAGTTTTCAGAGTAAACTTTGCGCGAAGACATTGGAAGAAAATATGTCAGTTACTCGGATGCATCCTCAGGCAGAGGAGCAAGTAATGGCAACAAAGGGAAAGCACGTAGGCTGGAAAGAATAGTAAGAGGGCAGTGAGGCAAACACGAGGTTCAGTCACGATCACGTGGAGCGTTCACAAGAATCAGGATGCGGTTTCAAATTCTCATCCCTAAAACTCAAAGGTATAACTACGTTCCATGATTATTTAAATCCGCAAGTATCATAAGTACTACTCGTACATCGAAGTTCGAACTCAAGGACCCATTAAACACTTTATTTGCAGCCGCGAGCCTGTGGAGCAGGAATAATTTCCTGAATCATAATTTTCGTAGTGATTGAGATACAGTACTATGTGGATAAAGTGATCATTGCGAACTGGCTGTCGCTCTAAACTCCTCTGCCTTCTGATTCGTAAGCAACCTCAACACAGCAACACTCTCAACATGTGCAGTTTGAGGGAACAAATCAAATCCTCTCAAAGTCTCCAAAACATACTCCTTTCCTTCGCCAATTAAACTCTCCTTCGCTTTCCTCAAAAACATCCCTACATCTCTCGCTTGTGTATGAACATTACAGCTCACATAAACGATAACGCCAGGTGTAAATTTAATTAACTGATCCAAAAACTTTTCATCGGATCCTCTCCTTGGCGGATCGATAATAACTGCGGTGTTCTGTCTAGGGAAATCCTGAACTTGGGCGAATATATTTGCAGCATCGCCTGAAGTGAATTCGCACTTCTGGGGAGAGACATTATTGAGTGATGCCGACCTTTTCGCGCTTTTGATCGAATCTTCGGAGAGTTCTATTCCAGAGATCTTTTTGAAGTACGGTGAAAGCGACAATGCGAAAAGACCTGCTCCGCAGTATGCATCGACCAGATGAGTTGGCTTCTCGGAAAGTGAAGAAGTAGGCGAAATTGAGGGTGGAGGATGGAAGATAGACTTTCGAACATAAGATGTGAGGGGGACAAGGATAGAGTTGTTGTTCTGGAAGAATGAACCGGCAGTGTACTGGAAGAGCATGTCACCGACTCGTTCACGGATCGTGCCTTTGTGGTCAGTGATACAAAGTTTCTTCTCAAGATCATGGGAGAGGTCGTATTCCGGGATTATAGGAACGGGGGTCGGTGAGCTTTCTCGAGTCGGCGAGGTAGCTTCGGCGGCGCTATCAATTGCCATGGAGTCCGAAGGTTCATTGGGTTCTAAGGGAATTTCAAGAGATTCTCGGAGTAAAAGGCTCACGCCTCTCTTGTAAGTGCCAATTTTCCTGTATGAATTATTTACTATGAAAAAGAGAGCTGTAGCGAAAAGCGAGTGGAGCTGACCCTGCAACTTCTTCCCGAGTTTCCGCGTATTTCTCATTCAGAACTTTCGTTCCAATTGGACACTCCTGCCGCGCCATCAGCAAAGAATTGTGGGATCAAAACATTAGATATTACCTCAATATCCATAACGGACCGAGAGTTTGTGCCATTAAAGCCTATTCGAAGCCATTCTGGACGTGAACCGTCGTCTGGAATATTTTTCGCTTGATTTTTCGTGGGTGCGTCGAAATGAGGTGTAAGTTTAGTGCGATAACTGTATTGCAATGGGGAGCCAATCGTTGGGAGCACGGTCGGGACGTCAGTTCCTGGGAGATCTTCAAGTATAATTGAGCATTATGCGCGCAAAAGATTCATTGGAAACGCCATACTAGAGTAATTTTGGTATGCCTTGACCACGATATTTTTCTTCCAATCCAACTGGGTCTCATAAGAGAGCATCTGTCTCATGTTAGTGCGATGTGCAGAAACAAAATACAGAGGTTCAAGCGTACCTGATATTGACAACCTGAACATTTTGTGAAATATTTACATTTTACTCTACTCATATCTCGAAGTTTGTCGTTGGGTGTGATAACCTTAAGAAGATCGGCATAGGAATGGAAGCGAGTGTGTCTAAATACCCTCGCCTTTATCTTTTCTCCGGGTAAGGCATGAGGTGTGACGATAACCCAAGGGCCATATTCGCTCGGAGCTAATGACAAAGCAGAACCTAGAGGACAGCACAATCTTCAATGAACCACATGGCTTAAGAGAAAGAGAGTACCCACCTTCTGAAGACACCACAACTACTTCGAGCTCTAACTCCACCTTTGATTCACCAAAAGGATGTGTCCAGTCTTTTCCCTCATCTTCAAGACGTTTCGCAGCTTCCTCCCCAATCAGATTCAAAGCGTCCCTATAAACAACATCCTCTGCAGTACATTCTTCAGGTAATTGATGCTTCTTCTTCCTCTCTTTGCCTTTTCTCCTTTTCGGCTGTTTTGCACCAGATGTAGCGTCGGATGTGCCTACTAATGAAGATTTTACAGCAGATTCTTCTACATTGTTCGGTTCTTCTAACCGAGGCTTTTTACTGACATGCTCCTCGAGGGGATGATCCTCTGGAGTGCGTTGTCTTGCTGAGTCCATTCTTCGTTGTGTCGGTAAGTCTTTTCGTCTCAGTTGCTCAAACTGTGAAACCAGATAACCAGGGCGTATATGGATACAACGTTGAGGGTAAATGTATGGGATGATGGGTGCTCGATAGCAAAGACGAAGCATAGAGGAAACTTTCAGCGAATCACCGAGGCCCAAATTGACTTTTTAAAGCGTCTAAATGGCGAATAGTATGCAATAGGCGCTCGAAGGAAAGAAGCCACGTGCGCTGATTCTTCGAAACACCCTCCAGCGGTCTCTTTAAATTGTTCCCAGCTTTCAGCTTCTTCTCTCACTTTCCACTCCTCCTCCTCAGAGCTGCATCTCATTCCTTCAAGTATATCTTGTCTTTTAATCCATAAACTTCCACCACTCATTGCCTTTGAAACAGCTCCCCCAAAAAGCTACACGTGACCGCGTCTCTGTGACGTTACTCCGGCTTTAATTATTGGCGCGGATAGGGCACAACAAAACTTGGTCTAAAAGTCTAAGCCAGACCTCTCTTTCTGTACTTTCCCCTCAAGACTGCGATTCAAACGCTCGTCAATACACGATATAAAACAGCCAAGAAACCTGCAGCTTGTCTTCACTACTCTCGTGAGGCAACACCCCTATGCCAGTGCTTGTTAACCTTGTCCTGTCCGCCATCAACCATGTCAGTACATCCCCGTTAATCTTGGATGCTCCAAAGAAACACCATCAAGGCGAACCACCTGGTTCTCCAGCTTTCTGGTGGAAAATATTGTTTAGCATGGGTCTGGTGTTGGCCGGAGGTGTATTTGCTGGGTGAGTACTCTCCTGCATAACATTGGTTTATTCATCTAACGTTCTGAGTTCTAGGTTAACCCTTGGTCTAATGGGTCTTGATGAATTGCACCTTCGAGTATTAGCTGCGTCTTCAGACGAACCGGTGGAGCGTCGCAATGCCATCAAAGGTGGCACCATTTCTGTTCAGAGTCCCAGTTCCATCGCTGACCGCATGTCCGACCTGTTAGTTCTCAACCTGCTTACCAAAGGTCGTCACTGGGTGCTAGTGGTATGTTTCTCCTCATTATTGTCGTCATGTGTATTCATCAATAGCAGGTCTTACTCCTTGGCAATGTGGTACGTACGACTCTTCTTCGTGATGCTGAGTTAGTTCTCAGTCAAATATAGGTAGTAAACGAAAGTTTGCCCATTTTTCTTGATGACGCTGTAGGCCCCCCCCTCTCCCTTCTCCACGTCGACCAAACTTTCTGATGAATGTCGCATCACTTAGCTCGGCGGAGGCGTTGCCGCCATAGTCATATCAACTACCATGATAGGTAAGAACATCACTGGTTTCGTCGCCAAGGGTCTTGGTACACGAAGTACTGACTTTCTTCCTTCCCTCTCCGTCTACCAGTTATATTTGGGTATGTTTATGTTTCAGCCTAGACCGTTACGCCAAGATGACTCAACCTAAGTTCTTATTGCCGTTGGTTTCACAGAGAGTGAGTTACTTTCGCTGGAATATTGATCTCCCCTCCGCCTTCTCAATCGTGGTCCTATGATTCAGAATTATTCCTCAGGCTGTCAGTGTGCGATACGGGCTTTCAATTGGTGCCAAATGCGCACCTATCGTTTTGGGCATGATGTACCTTTTCGGTGAGTTGTCTTGGAATCCATGGCATGTCGTACAGCTTGGCAAACTCAGCTGGAAACATTACGTAGCCCCCATTGCCTATCCGATTGCCATGTTACTCGACTATGTTCTTGGCAAGGACGAACAGCATACTTACAAGAAGGCTGAATTGAAGTAAGCTCCACTTTGTCATCTTGGTAATCCTCAGGATCGGGCCGTTGACGGAAGTCGAACAGGTCGTTCTTGCAGTTTCATAGACAAGGACAAGAACCACTTCGTGACGATGAGATCAGCATTCTTAATGGAGTGCTTGAACTTAATAATACCAATGTTTCCACTATCATGACTCCAATGAAAGTGAGTGCTGATTTTCTTGCCACGAAAGTCAGATTGAGTTCCAATCGACCATCCTTGACCTACTTTCTAGGATGTTGTAACTATAAGTTATGACAAAATCTTGGACCCCCCTACTGTGGATTGGATGTGCGTTATTTTTGCACGTTGGCTTCGTCATTGCCCCCCTAACGACATATTTTTGATAGTCTGAGAAGTGGATATTCTCGTATACCCATACATCAGCCTGGTAGGCCTCTTGCTTTTATGGGCCTTCTAATCGTTAAGAAGGTACGCTTCGACTACATAATTCTTCTTTGTATATCTTCCCTGATGCACGACTTGTAGCTTCTAACGTACGATCCGTCATTGTGTTGGCCTGTATCCAAATTCGCACTTTCTATTCTCCCTGAGGCAAACCCTTCGATCAACTGTTTCCAGGCTTTAGATTATTTGTACGCTACAGACACCATATCCTTACTCTTCATTCTCGTCTGAATGCACTAACATTATCTCGCTGTAGCCAAACAGGTCGAGCACATCTGTTACTTTTGAGCAATACGCCCGGAGTAGAAGGTGGTGCAATCGGTGTTGTAACTTTAGAAGGTATATGGATCCTGACTTCAGATAATGGTAACTGACTATTCTTTTACCATTGATAGACATCATCGAGGAAATTATCTCAGAAGAAATCGTGGATGAGACGGACCAGTACGAAGACAACCAGAGTAAGAAGCGAGCTCGGAGATTAAAGAATGCAGCTGTCATGAGAGGGTGAGTCTTTTCCTGTACAGACATGCATCTCACAACTTTTTCATCTAGTCTGATCATTTGCCACCGTAGAATCGTTGAATATCGTACATCACGCTCTCAGTCTATCGGCACTCGATCTCGTGGAATATCACCTTCAACCGCGACGCTACATAGTACTCCAAACGGAGCCATACCCTATACAACATCTGACACCGAAGCCGAATCGATATACAACGGTTTAAATTCTGTCACCAACGTTGCCGTCAACGGAATTCTCCCTGTTCCTGTTATGACTACTCCAGCTAATCCGGAAAGGAGAAGTTTATTAAGTTCGAATGGAGGTCAAGCACCGCAGAGGTATGGAAGTTTACTGAGTAATGAGGTTAGGTTTGATATTGTTGAGGTTGGAGGTGCGAGTGGGAATACTACTGAAGAGGAAGGTAGTGAGGGAGAAGAAAGAGGCGGTGAACATGGTCATGGACATGGAAGAGGTGGTCATGATGATGACAATGATATCCATGAAGAAGAAGCGGAAAGTGGGTATGGAGACGATGAGAGGGAGAGTGCGGGAGAGACTAGCACGATTAAAGGACAAAGTCCAGTTGAAGGACTCCTTATTCGTATCGATGACGATTCGGACGATAGAGGTTCTATAGGTTCGGGTTCAAGAAAATCGCCTACTCGTACGAGAGGAAGAGAGTCGGAAAGAAGGAGTGTAAAAAGTGTTGGATCTGGTTCTGTTAGTGTCAAAGGCAAGGACGATAAACTTCCTGCTCCGACCAATGTTGCTACTGCTACGCCTGGTAATGGCGTAAATAGGGTCGATGGCAAACATACGGAAGAATAACGTCTTCGACATTAACACGTCGATTGGCTTTATTTATACATATTAGATAAATTCTTCTTAGCCTCGTACTCGCATATATGCATACTCGTTTCATTGTTGTCACCATTCTTTACTCGTTCACTAGCTAGCTGTTTGTCCGTTTACGTTTTTGTCTGTATCCAACACATATGTATTCTTCTCATTTGACTATATCAAGGTATATATATTCGTACAACCCCCTCTTGGGTATACGTCAAGCTACGACGATGTTTTCTTCTTTTCGTGGTCATCATCCAATGCTTTGCAATGTGCCTAACATACGAATATTCAAATAAATTAGTAGACGAAGAAAGCGAGTGGAGGTAAAGCTCACCTCCAGGGCGAATAGATGTGAATCATGGGATTCCGGTGCAAGTTTTCTTACTGAATCGGCGAGATGGTATAGATATTCTTTGTTAGGTCCAGAAGGACCGACAGATTTCCATATATGTTGTGCGAGACGGTCTATTGGCTCTGAACCAACTATTGTTTATGAAATCAAAATAATAAATGTTAGATTAAAAAGGATGAGGTGAGGAGTAAAGAAAAGAATGTAACCGTACTGAATGAAGGGTTATCGTTTCTTCCTACATAGCACTGTAAAGAATGTTATTAGCTGAATCGAAAGTGCGGAAACCATGTAGGCGAAGACATACATATGCCTATTTCATATAATTTTAGTAAATGACATTCCAATGGAGAAATTATGTAGATTGGGGACTTACGTTCTTGATAATGATCTTCTCCGTTCCATTATCCACCCCATATACATCTAATGTTTCTAAAGTGTACCCATCTTTCTCTCTATAATCTGGTAATGCAAGCAAACTATCCTTCAGGGATCTGGTTCGCATGAGACAACAGAGACTGTGGGTTTCATACCTAGATAATCTCTAACTTCCGATTCGTATAAAGGATCTATGGTATATGCGATGCCTGTCCAAAACGTTCAGCGTACAACTACTCGTTGAGGGGAGTGAGTGAAACGTACCCCAGACGACATCTTCATGTGGGAAAGCATCCTGATGAACTTGTTGGTCAAGAAAGTAGATAGATAGAAAGTGATTGATCATGCAGTACCGATTCACTGAATGCATCCCAATCTGCTTTATGAACAAGTGTTACAACTCTTCCCGGGTTCTGAAAACAAATCCAAAAGCCATGCTGTAAGCTCTGTATGAATGCATGATGGAGGTTGAAAGATTCACCTCGGGTGTACCACGATGATCATGAGATTTCTGAGCGAATCTACGAACGTAACCTTTGAGATATCCTGGTGCTAAATGTAGAATATTTTGATGGGTAATCATAACGATACGATCTGAAGTCGACGTACTTTGGTGTTTTACGTGCGGAGGAGGCTATATTCACAGGACAGAATGCATTCAAATTCGAACGGAGATTTGACGAATTGTAAGTACTTACCTTGAAGATTAATGACCCATACCCAAACACGACATAATGAGGGTTTTCAGCTGATTCTTGTTGAGAGTCTCCGATACTCATTTCTATCTAGGAAACAAGAAGGTAAAGTTGTAAAGATGAAGATAAAGAGGAAGAAGTTTCTGAATCATTTGTCAAGGTAATCATCGCATTGTAACTTCACGTGCGAGCTTAGGTTGGAAGGAAATCCGAATAGATGGAACGATATGGCGACAAAATAGATGGATTTCGTGTCATTTCTTCGTGCTGTATACTGCAAGATATGGTTGTAGCGAAAGAAGAGAACATGGGCCAGGATGCCATGTCAAAGTCCTAGATTCTCCTTATCTCGCGTAGATAATATGAGGGAGGCGGTACAGAATTAAAACAAAACGCATGCGAGCAGCGCCTGGTCCGTGCGCACGACACTGATTCCCATATAAACCTTGTCGCCTTGAGTCTTGTTTCCCCATTCTTGTGCTCGGGCACGTACTATCGCCAGTGAGGTCTTTACCGAGGCATAGTCTTTTGCTGATTGCAAATTACACATCCGAACCCGTCTGTTAGCTTCGGCTTTCAGCAATTTTTGAAAACCCCTCCCTGCTTTGTTTTACAAGGCTTTTGCTTTTACAGGTCGCTCATCGGATGGCAATGGTATTCTTGTGTTGTTTATGTAGCTACTTGGAAATGACAATATATTGCTTTCGAACATCTATCTAATATTCTGGTGTGAAGTTGTACTTCTTGCAAGCCTGTCGAGTAACAAAACTGGGTATTATCCAGTACAACATCTGCCCTAATCTTGAGTATGCTTGTGGAAGGAATGTCCACTGAGTTGAGGTGTCCACAGCATCAATGGCTTTCATAGCTACGTACTCCTTCTCCAATCCTTTCAGGTTTGCCGCAAGTCGTTGGTTCTCGGGGAGATCAACAGCGGAAGCTCGGAAATGTCCCTTGATGGTTGCAGCGACAATGAAGGAGAAGTTGATTGAAGGATGCTCGATGGAGAGCGATTGGTAGAGCATGAGTGAAGCAGCTTTCGTGGATCCATAAAGAGTACGAGTTGGTGCAGGAACGAGAGCGGCGAGAGAGGACATGAGAAGAATAGAGGGTGACTTGGAGGTACGGTGAAGCAATGGAATCTGGACGAAACAAAACGTCAGGTGCACTGTTATACTGAAAGGAGCCCCACTGATGTATACGCACAAAGGTCAAAGCCGTCACAAGAGGTCCGACATAGTTTCCTCGTTGTGCGGCGTCAGCAAAACCTACAACCTGTTTGATATTCTCAAGGGTTGGTTCATCTGCAGTGGAGTCTTTCAGAGATGGGACTTCAGCTACGTCGAGGAGAGGTTTTAATGCAGATACACCGGCAGAGACAACGATAGTATCAACACCTCCCCACACTGAACAACGCCACAAAAGGTTCGCCTCAGCACAAAGAGTATTCCTTCAAACTTCGCAAAGAAACGCACCTTCTTCGATTTCGGCTCTCACTCTGACCATATCCTCAGGATTGGCGAAATCCCCATAAACAGACCTGAGGAAGTTCTCTTCCTCTCTGAGCTTGGGGACACCGTGGAGTACGAGATATTGTTGTTTGCAGAGACGTTTTATCGCAGCTATTTCGTCAGCTTTACGACCAACGACATAAATTCGGGCTCCTCGTCGAGCATATTCAATAGCTATTTCACGACCTACTCCACTGTAACCTTTCCAAATTAAAGATATGTAAAGGGAGGATACGATGGTGTAAACCTACGTAGTCCCGCCTAGGATCAAAACGCGTTCTTTCTCCTTCGGGATAAGTCCTTGACGTTTTCTTCGACGGATGGCTTTCTTGATCTGCGGGAACAACGGAAGCAATAGCAAGAGGGTTGTCAGCGCAGCTTTGTAGGGATGAGATACGACTGAGTTAGTGAGTTCTTCAAACAAGTCTGTAAGTTTCGACATTGTGGCGGAGGTGCAACAAGCTCAGATGGTGTGACGGGCGGTATTTGAGTAACGATTAGTCACAGATATAGGACAAATTACTATCACGTGATCGCGACATTGTTGTCACAGGGCAGCGGCAAACTTTTACTTTTCTCTTTGTTCTCCACCATCTACACAGAACGACTGTCTTTCTGTCCTAGACACTGGGAACTTTTCTTGTTGGGTATCTGTCTGCGAAAGCGCAATGGATACCCGCTTTTTACGACAAACATCCATGTCTTCTCGAAGAACATCATCTGGAAATTCAACGGTAATTCTCAGTCGAATATCAACCCAGCCTCGAGCAACTCTCTCTCTCGCTCTTATGGAGGTTGGCAGAACTTCATGCATTCTCATGGTCTAAGACCATGGAATGATGATGATGTCCAAGAGAGTCGGGCTATCATTCAAGCTTTGCAAGAATCTCGTCTTTCAACCAATCGTTCAGGCGGACATTCATCTGGGAGGACCGTATATGCTGGCCCTCCTAGTAGACTGTCTCATGAATCTCAACGTGAATGCGATAGCGATGACTCTGGTCAGCATTCAGATGACAATGGTTATAACCGAGGGTACCAGGACCCAACTTATCATCATCGTGATTCTCAACATGGTAATTACATGTCGAGTTCGGATGATGATATTCATAGGTCCTATAGTGCCCAGGATAATCAGCAATCTCAAAATCAAAATCAATCATATCGTTATGAGGAAGACCCAGATGATTCGGATTCGGATTCGAATCGTTTCTGCGAATATAGCTATCGCTTCAGTGTGCCCCGGCATGAGGATACTCGAGAGCTCGAGTATCCTCTCTCGGAATACAGCGAGGACAGCGATTCACATGAACATTACCCATCTAGGAGTATCGCTGATTCTGACAGTGACGATGATAACAACGTCACCCGCCATCCTTATTCTGAAGACGAAGACTCGGAAGAGGAGTATCATGATTTGACTTATGATCATATTTCCATTATGGGTTATTCTGATGATTATTCAGATTACGGGGTATACCCTGGTGACAGCGACAGTGACAATGCGCATGGCGGAAACTCAGATGGTAGTGGGTATTATGAGGGTAGCAACTATGAAGGAAGCGACGTCGGCCACGACAATGGAGGCTCCGACGATGAAGGCGATTTTGATGGCGACTACAGCAGCGGTGAAGACTACGACGTTGAAGATAATGACGACGACGAGGTGTACGATTACGATGATGATTTTGACTGAACCCCGACTGTTGCGGTGTGTGGGACTGGTATTCGTCCATCATACGAGGCCTTGGTAAGGCTAATATCTCAACGATTCCTTTTATTTACAATCTTATCATTTTCATGTCCTTTTGCATCCTACTTAATTGCTAACTGTGTCCTCTGTCCGTTGTTACTAGGCTATAAAATAATCTCATACTCAGCAATAAAACATATACTAAAAATGATCTCGTATCATAATCTCTATCTTATATAAACAATGACTCAAGTGAGTTCTCTCTCTTTCTCGCTCTGGCGTATGAAACTCACTAAAGCATCAAAGAATCCATCGTTCCTATGGTACACTCTTCGTAACCTGTGTATATGCTTATGCATATATCTCACCAACATGCTCTATGTCAATAATTCATAAAAATAAATCATCGATTTATACGGCGAGCTGCGAGCTTCTTTTCACCTAGCGTCCCGAATTGACACTCTCAGTCTCTTATATTCGCAAAGTGTTTTCCGTGCGGTGCGTAGTCTGCCACGCAGTGTAGAATAATTCCTTCCAATGAAATCGACTGCCGTACAGAAGCTTCCTGTACAGCGTACTACATGACGTCTCGAAGAAGGTGGTCATTGCTGTAATCGAAACTTACTAAGTTAGTTGCTCCCCCACGACCATGTATAATATACAGAATAAGTGACGCGAGGGTATTGAAAACGCGTGTTGAATAGAAGACCTATTTTCTAGGACTCTGGTTCTACTCTATCAACGGTAAGCTTTTCGGGGGCAAGTCCTGGTCAATCCAAAACATATAATGTATTTTCGCACCATTTACACAAATAATCCACACCCAAAACGATACAACTTGAAGCACAAAGGCCCAAAGACAACATTCCTATCTGCTTTTACCAGCTAGAACACTTCATCTTCATGAATCGTATTGTCGCTCTCAGTCAATACGCTCAATCTTGAATAATTCGCTTGGAGGATAAGTAGGCGGTAGAGTCAAAAAGACAATAAGTGGCCTGACCGCAACCTTACAGAGTAAACGAGCTATAGTCAGTATCCATCTAAATTATTGACAGAGGATGATACTACTCACCTGAGTCATGTCATCGCTAGATGGAACAACCTATCCTACTGAAGAATCGATGGCCTCAATGCTGTAAAGGGAAAGAGTTCAACGGTGAGTTTTCTTCTGAGTGTCAGTAGAAGAAATATACGAAAACTCACGTGTAGATATTGCTCCCGTGCATCGGTTGAGGGGTGATTTTCCAAGTTTGAGGAGGTGCAAAGTCAGGACTGAGGATCGCTAGTAGATTCCCATTGTGATTCACGGTGTAACTGTGTCGGGATTTCATGATATAGCTATCCGAGTCATCGCTCTTTTCGATGATCCACTATATTAGGAAAAACGAGAAGGACAACCGAATCAGCGATATTAAGGACAGCCCAATGTCACGATAGGGAACATCGGGAACGAATGCATACCTCGGGTTTCCAATGGTCTGGTACTTTGCTGTCCTCTGGAAGAAGAATAACGCGCTTGGGGTGTAAGCTCATATCCTCGACCCAGTATCTTGAAATTTTCCTCCCTCCATTGACAGCCATGGAGGAGATATAGTACTTTCCTGGTTGCAAAGACATGACAACAAAGTGGCTGAACTATGAGATCGAAGGGACTTTCGAGGTTGGGACGAATAAGCCTTTGAACTTAGGCCTTTTATACCCAAAGACACGCTTCAATTTCGATTCCTTGAGCATTCTTTTTTACAAATGCGGACGTTGATTCCCATACCACATCGACTATTAACAAGTCGAGACTCCGTACGAGCTACGATCATACACACCCGTTGAACGAGCAAGACGTAAATTGAACCATGAAGCTGCATTACTCGCCGAATAGAGCACAAAGCAATCCGATATGCGAAGAGCGGTAGATAGCTTGATTGAATAAGTGTATTGAAATAATGTGTCTTGCCTTCGGATTGTCAACTGTGTTGTCTGTTTGAGGCTCGGAGAAGGTTCCTAGAGTCCACTTGACGAATCTCATGCGAGGCTACGATTCGCTGAAGAGAAAGAGGGACTAATATGCTTAGTACGCAATGCGCATGCATTATGCTGCCGGAAAATGGATGAACACGGCTGGATTCCATTGGAAAGGATGAGCATATGAAAAGGCTCTCGAATCCGAAAATTTGCTTACGGTGTCAACCTAACGCGACGTGCGTATAATTCATGGTCCATGAGTCGTGAGCTCAAAGTTACATTTGGAAGATTCAATGCTCTCTGAAACATAAAATACGTTTGACTTGTCAAAGAAAGAAAGATTTGAAGGAAACGAAGAGGACAGACCCAATCTCGTAAATGTGATGTATTTCGCACAACTTCTGCATGTCTCCCCAAGTCACTGAAGCATTGTATGGATAGACATGGTAGAAACGCATGGCGCAGACCAACAAAGTTTACCTGAATGGTATCAGGGAACTAGTCAATTGCTTTGCGATGTTGACCAACAGCAGTAATTGACGGTTATTCTGAATCTGTCGCGATAGATGGCTGGATCCGCAAGCATAGTTCAATTCCACCTGCATTGAGTCCTTCAAAGATCAATATGCCTACAAATCATTGAGGCTTCAGACCTACAGATTTACTGATGGTCTATCGCTCTTTGGAATCAGCGCAGTGAACATATTATCTCCAATTTGTTTACGGATTCGTCTCGAACCCGTCAACATGGTCACCTTTCGACTCTGCGGTGATGATTTCGCGATATATACGGATGATATTGGCCAATTACTCACATATTTATCTCATCGTCTTATACTTTCTGCATAAAGCAGAGGTTGTGTAGACGAACATGAATAAATTTGTCGTAGCTCGACGCAACCGCTCCGGCTCATTCCGGCCCGCCAAAATGAGGAAAGTAAGGGAAGGTCACGGTACCGTCACGGTCACGGTGCCGTACAATGAAAGCACTGGTAATCGGATATTACAGAAATCTCTCTCAGGATTGTCCCTCATCCTCGTTCGAATGCAGTCACGGATGTTGAATACTTCTCTGGATCTCCCGACATTCCTGAATCTCTTGAATCCTGTGCAGTAACATCCTTCCATTCGAACCCTTCACCGCCCAACTAATGATGCATGAAGCTGAACTACTAATCTACAAGCAAAAGTATCACAGACTGGCCATTCCCCGCGATACAATTCATTCCCATGATATCGTGTTGAGCAAGTGTCGCTTGAACACCAACATATCTTCGACCCCAGTAGGCGGCCCATGACTCGGAGTCTAAAGGAAATGATAGGAAACAGATACAACATAACAACAGTAGGTATGATGGGCATGGGAAGTGGAGGAGCACAGCGCCATTGTGTCCAAATGCTGACCACATTACAAGTCCCATGATCTTGCCCAACCCACGAGATGCACAGGTATGCACCGATATCGACGTTATCAATGTACAACGTTCAAAACTTCGAGTGCTATTCACTCTACACCGTATAAATTTAAATTTAGAATAACGACAGTGGCAAGCGCTGTACTCGTACAGCCATACTACAACTTCCTTCAATAACTACAGATAACAACCAATTTTTCCAGCACTTTTAACCACTCTTCCCCCCGCAGACTTGTCTCAACCAACTCAATTTCTTTGAGTTGTGCTGAACGGTGACATGAGTCAATTAACGAGGTCAGTACTTTGTCTTCGACTAGTTGTACTTCTGGTTTAACAAGCATGTTTGCGAACAGACGTAAATCACTATTTGCATTCTCGAAGAAACGAAATTGCACCAACGATTCGAAACCTGAAGATGTCACTCATTCCTCTCTTAGTTCGTCCTATGACAAGGATATATCTACCTCGAACGTCAGCACCGATGGTATTTCTTTGGAAAACAACCCATCCGAGTCCTCGACTTCTTCACTTCCCTCCCATCTCCAGGATACACTAGAGTCATTTAACCAATCCGAGATCGAACGTCAATCCCATTACATCTGCCAATCGGAATATCACAATCAACAATTTGAATATGCAGAATATGAACGAAATCAAGTCGAAGAATCTCGTGACAAGGCATTCCGGGAATTCCTTCTCGAGACAGAGCAGCTGTGGTCTCAGAAACAAGCAGAGTTAGGGAAGGACTTTGATGATTGGGAGACGAAATATGTCGAGTTGTCCAAGGTCAAGGAGGTGGCCAGAGACGGAATATTCCAGGAGTCATCGAGCAAACAGGAAAATATATTCACCGATGGGCATAACCAACGAGCCTCTGCATTCGATGAATGGGAGAAGAAACGAGATGAAATGGCAGGGGTTATCGCTAAGCAGAGGACAGAAGTACAAGCCCAGTTGATCCAATCTCTGCGTACCTCGTTTGCTGCTTTGCTTGATGAAGAAGATTGCAAGTTTCGAGAAGAGGAGAAGCTTAGGGAAGTAGAGTTTCGGAATTTGTTGTATAGAGCAGCTTTGAAGACCGACAAAGAAGAACAGATTGCGGAGTCATCTCAGGAGGTTGTGATGTCCGAGTCACACTCTTCTCTTCACGAAAGTCAGTATCATCATATCATACCGTCCGTATATTGATGATAACTTTGATTATTATAGGTATTCCAGCGGATGCTCTACCTCACGTCCTTCGTGACGGTTGGAGCAATTCTTATAGTTGGAACAACTCTAACGAACGGGATTCTTCTAACGGTTGGAGCTATAATTCAACAAACTGGGGTAATTCTTCATCTACTCTAGTCGGACCATTCTCAGTACCCCAAAGCTCAAACATTGCGACTCCGCCATTTGCTAACTACTCGTACCCCCTTCCACCACCGATCTTTGAACAAAGCATGCAGGATACATCGCATACTGCACCAGTTGCAGTATCTCAGTCAGTCGTTGTGTCGATGGATATCTCGTTGGATGAAGCATCCAAACCGCTTCAACCTCTCACATCCTTACCTGATCGCGTGAACGTACTCACTTCATCTACCACACAATTCACAATTGCAACTCACTCGTCAGCAATTTCACCTCCTGCCAGTGTTACCAATCATGATCACCTGCACGAATTCTGTAAGAGTAGCTTTACAGAACGTCAAGTTCATCGTGAAGCACACTTTCAAGAACTTCAGAATCTTCGCATTCAGATCTTTGAAGAATCTCAGAACTACACGGACACAACCGCTAGCTCACAGCATTCAGAACGGTTCTACGACTTATCTTCAAAATACCAAGAACGATATTCTCAAGATCTGCTACGTCGCACGTCACAAATTAGGGAAAAAGATGTAAAGATGGACAAATCGGAGGAAGAAAGAGACAATCGATTTAAAGCTGACCACGGGGCTTATGGCCTAAGATTCGCCTGGCAAAGAGATTCTTTCTTGTTGCGGATTGATTCGAAGGAATCACAGGCGAACATGGTGCTGAGTATGGCAGAATCGGAGGTATCTCAACTGTTACAATCTTTTAATAACAGGTTCATGTCTACCGTGAACCGATTGTTGAAGGAGTTCGGTGATGCACAAAAGAGACGAAGAACGTTGGGATCGAAGACGCCGCCGGTCAGTCAACAGATTTTTAACGGGCCTGCTCAGCAGCAACAGCAACAACAACAACAACAACAACAACAACAACAACAACAACAACAACAACAACAACAACAACAACAACAACAACAACAACAACAATTCATTGATTACAGCAAGCTGGAAGGATCTGGATCACGCAACAGCATACCAAGCATGAAGTCTAACAAAAAATCGAACCCAAAGAAACGAAGACGAACTGCGTTACCATCTCTCGATGCATTGAACGATCGTTTGCGTAGGTCTACTAGTACTACTTTGGTAAATTCACGCGCATATTGTCCGCCAAACTTCAGAGTACTTACCTGCATTAATTGTCTTTCCCTCACAGGAACCGGAAACAACATTTGTAAGCTTTAACATATCCCCTAGTGCAAACGGGAATCACAGTTCATTGAAGTACTTTCACAGACACCAAGGAGCATGATTTCTGTAATACAACGAGTTTTCTCTCCACGGGTGGACGTCCCTTCAAGTCCGAGGTCTCGGAATGATTCGCCACCCGGAAAGTTATCTCCCTTACAGCTCGCTGAATTTCTAGATTTTTACACCGAGCAATACAACAACAGTTGGCAATCACGAGAAGAAGCATTCGATTCTCTGCTACAGAATCACACTCGTCTTAATACATTGGCTGAGATGAAGCGCAGCCAAACATTCGACTCTAGCATGACAGGGTTCAAGGAGACCTCGCAAAAACGTGTTATCGAATGGTCGAACAGATCTGTTGAGATGAAGCGGGAATGGACGGCGCTATGGTCAGACGGCGAAGGTAGAAGGAAGGAAATTTTTATTGAAAGTGAAAGGAAGAGAGACGCGACTTTTATGGAGAGCGAGGGTCAGAGGGGGAAGGAATGGGAAACGAAGTTTGCCGACTTCCAAAGGCAATTCAGTGAAAAGGAGGAATGGAGGGAACGAAGGTTCTTCGGCTGGAAGATGAAGATTGAGACGGACTTTGAGAGCACTATGAGGAAGTGGAAAGAGGGATTCGATGGATTGCGCGAAGAGTTCACGACTCAGTTTACTGATATGTCAAGATGTGCCTCAGTTCCGAATTTTGAATTCCATCTGGTGAGTGGCCTTTCCTGACATTTGAATGTTCGTCAAGAATTTACAAAAGACAATTCTAGCCTGCTTAAGATGCCGGTCTGAGGTTTCTCCTGTGAGCTCGCCACATTCATACAGGGTTTGGAAGGATCGTCCGAAGGCACATTGACACGACCTACATGTTCGAAGATTCTCCTGCCATTCCAGGCCACTCGCCAGCTATCGAGCCGGCTATACTTGTACCTTTGCCACACAACATTTGCCAAATTCTCTGCGACTCGGATCGTGAAGCACGGAGTTCCGAACTGGAGGAGGTAACCCATGGTACTGTATTGGCTGCTCAGAATTCAGGGAATATCGTGGGTCGACCTTTGTTATTGCCATCAATAGTACCATGTCATGATTCATCTATGTTCAAAGAACCAAGTCGGACTTCTTTCTATTGGCTCTTACAACCGTAAACAGTCTGCATGACTGATCCATGACTCAGGCATGAGCGTTGTACGATGTATCGAATGATTTTTGTCGTGATTCTATAATCTCATGCAAGGTACTGAGAGTCGGCTGAATCGACAACAATTTCTTTTTCTCTTTCGTCGAGAGGATAAAAACTTGAGCTGGACAGAGCTGGCTACGATTGAGTCATTTTAGTCCTGGTTGCGTGCTCATCGCGAAAGACATTTTAAGTCGCGAGTCCGCTGGCGCCTACATAACTCCCACGCTCTTATTTCTTTGCCGACCCCACACTGGGAAGGTACAGAATGTCCTCCTTTTCACACCTCCTCGACCAAGAGACCCTCACTCTACCAACATTCACGCTAGAGTCTGGAAGGACACTCAAACAGGTCCCCGTTGCATACAAAACATGGGGAAAGCTGAATGCCGCCAGAGATAATGTTATGATCATTTGTCATGCATTTACGGGAAGTGCAGATGTCGAAGATTGGTGAGCACATATTTGAGTTGAATTGCGACTTAGACTGATCCTTCAATGCAGGTGGGGACCGTTGATGGGAAAGGGCAAAGCCTTTGACCCAACACGTTTCTTTATATTCTGCGGAAATGTTATGGGATCGCCCTATGGCTCTGCTTCACCTGTGACAATTAACCCGGACACTGGCAAACCGTATGGTCCAGAATTTCCTCTGACAACAATACGAGATGACGTTCGGTATGTCCCTTTGAAATGACATCGTGATTTCAACCGATTGACTCCTTATTAGCATCCATAAACTTGTACTTGATCACCTTGGGGTATCATCGGTAGCCGTAGTGATAGGTGGATCCATGGGAGGCATGGCAGTCCTTGAATGGCCCCTCTGCACGCCAAAAGGTTATGTTCGGCATGTGATCCCTATTGCCACATCCGCTCGACACTCTGCATGGTGTATCAGCTGGGGAGAAGCCCAAAGACAAAGCATTTACAGTGACCCCGAATACGACGATGGATACTACACCAAACAACCTTCTTCAGGACTTGCGGCAGCTCGTATGGCCGCTCTTCTCACATACCGATCTCGAGATTCCTTTGAAAGTCGTTTCGGACGGAAAGCTCAGAATACCACAGGTGTTCTGACACCTCCACGCTCGCCTGTCATCCCAACCGTGGATGACGACCCTTCAACCGAGCATAACGATGGCTGTCGGAACACCAAGCAACGTAATTCTGTATCCAGTACTCCTTCTGCCTCTCGAGCTACATCCCCACCACCTCGCAAACCAATATTCTCCGCTCAGTCCTACCTACGATACCAAGGCGAAAAATTCATAGCACGATTCGATGCCAATTGCTACATTCACATCACGCGCAAGTTGGATACTCATGACGTTGCTCGAGGACGTCTGATCAGTCCGGACGAAGATGAATCGACTGCTCTCTCCCGCGTATTATCAACTTTACCACCTCGCGCGCTCGTAATCGGCATTCAAACTGACGGTTTATTCACACCATCCGAACAACGAGAAATCGCGGAGCATATACCTGACGCACAGTTGATCATTATACCCTCTCCCGAAGGACACGACGGGTTCCTGTTGGAGTTTGAGCTCATCAATGGACACATTTTACGATTCTTGCATACCGAGTTTCCAGAGTATTTTCGCACTCATGATGGCGCGATTGTGAACGATGAAGCTGAGGAAGGGTTCGATATCAAAAAGACTAGTCTGTTTGGAGAGGCTGAGGCTGATATCACGAGGTGGTAGCATTGGTTGTTCTTTTTTGTCGTCGATCCCAGGTAGTGTTGTCTTGTACTCATCATGTAATTTATAACAGTGCTGTTTTAGATCGTTTCCTCCTTCTGGTAGCATTGATACAGTTTGCTCCATACTTCCATGGTTGAGTCCATCCTCGTTCACGACATGGTCCTCATTAATGATTCAAACTGATTTCAAGCATTGAATATTGAATTCTAATAGTGAGTACCTTTTCCGATTTTTTTTATTTTCATTCGTTGAACATCCAAACTTTCCACAGTGAATCTTTCATAGTTGACTGATCATTGCTGGTTAGTTTCTTACCCTCTCCAAGAACGTCACCTACAGAGCCAATCTATTTCAACCAATGTCCTGTCTTCCGCCAGCCCACGATCACACCTGGGCCTTGCATCCCCCTGGGGTAACACTGTGCCGATTTACAGACTGGAATGCGAACATGGAGTTGGAGATTGGAGAAGTGGCCTATTCCGTGCGTGTATTGTCTCGAGTATAGGCCTAGAGGTTACAAAGCTGCCACTTTGACTCCCAGTCACGATAACTCTATTGCTTGAACACTACTCACAGAGACCTGACAAACGTAAGATCCGGCTGACGCTTGTGTCCTAGAGTTTACCAGGATATGGTACGTTCGCCTTCCACGATGTTTCCCTTATTTGCAGACGCTTTTAACAGTCCCTCATTTCCACAATGAGTCGATGTCTACCTGCTGACCACGGCCGTCGTCAACAAAGCGCTCCCTACTCCGGATACGTGGATGGTCGTACTTGATATCAGGCAAGTTTGTCATGTGTACGAATATGAAACCATGAAAACAGCTCAATCGACGCTCTTCCATCGTGCAGGCGTAGGTTCAACTCGAAAGGGTCATACGTTTGCCTGGACTTCTCTGGCTTCATCTCCCAAAATGCCAGATGTCCATTACTATTGCCCACAGCGTCCCAGAAGTACTCCAGTACAAGCTGCTACTGTCGCTTAGGCGTCGTAGACCTTATTTAAGATGCGAGCATCGAACGTTCAACTTGCAACCAACTCATATCTCATTCGAAAACTGTAACGCACAACAACCAGCATTGCTTAGGACACTTATCCTCATGATCAAAACCATCTCTCTCAGCTTCGGCCTCATCCTCCTTGCTATTGCATCCAAAGCCGAAGCTCAATGTCCTATTGACCGTTCCCTCTCACTTTGTTGCCGTTCATTGGAGAATTTTAGTTCCAACAGCTATGTGTGGGAGAACATTTGTGGTTTTCATGACCCTGTCGACCCCACTACTCTCGTTGCTGGTGGATGTTTTACGACCTCTACTTGGTATGATTCCATCGTTACGCTCTCTCACATTAGAAATTACTCATTTATTCCTTGAATATAGTCTTAATGGACTGTATGATGCATGCTGTGAACGTTACTTGCGTAAGAATTCATATCATAGCCTCTCATCTTTATCGTTACATTTACTAATTACGTTTGCTATCTTATTACAGCGTGCTCAGCAAGCACCGACGGTACCATTGGATTCAATTGTAGTGGTCACCTCGTGCACTAGCGTGCAGCACGCACCTGAAGGGGTTCATTCGGAGCAAACCATTCTGATAATGAAACGCACCTTGTAAAGATTGCATCCAAACACCGAAATACAATGAATCATACTATCTCTTGAATATATCCCACTGTGGTTTGATACCTCCCCGCCGACATACGCTTCCTCAACCCCAACACTAAAACATGGACACATCTATCATCAACTAGTAGCGGTGACCGATGATTCGTGTCAATGACCTAGAAATTCAGGAGAACTCAATAGCAAAAACTTGCTGATCCCGCATTTTTGACATTTCGTTTTCAATATCAGACAGTATGTGCCTCGATAATTCATTCCTGCTGACGTTCCATTGACAGATATCACCAACCTCCCCCTACATTCCATCCAAGATAACCTATGATACGTTCTGCGAAACGTCACGGTTTGTCCACGGACAGGGGAGGATAACATTTACATGATCTTTCAAGGCCGTCGAGCATGGTTTGTTTCTGACATTTGTTCTGACCCGGAGCGCTGTTAGACCTTACAGAATATTCTATCCCCGATACCACATCACATGGATTCCGACTTTCTTATCCGCCCTAGGTCACCCCACTTGAACGAGATGACAGACGTCTATCCACCCTCGGCAATGTCACTACTCTACGTGTTTCAAGGAAGAAATCACAAACTCCGTAAGACGACCTTAGCTCTTTTCCAGATCTGTCGCCAAACTCTCTACACTATTTATACTACGAGAATTGAACGAACAAGTCCCAAATCTCCAGAACACACTTCCAGTTTCTCGGCGCACAACTCGAACTTGCTATGAAATCCTTCACTCATCTTACCTTCGGGTTCATTCTCCTCGCCGCAGTTACTACTATCACCCAAGTCAAGGCTACTTGTCCCGCCGAACGTTCTCTTTCACTCTGTTGCTCGTCTTTAGGCAAATTCAGTGATAACAGTAACGTCTGGAGGAACGTTTGCGGATTCCATGATCCTATCGACCCAAACACACCTACTGCTGCTGGATGTAGCGCGATTGATTGGTATGCACTTTTTTTCTTCGATCTCCAGCTGGTCTCAGATTTTAATGTGAACCCTATTCTTTCATTCAGTGTCTTTGATGGCCTTTGGGATGTTTGCTGTGAAAGCTTGATGCGTAAGATATCAATATCAATATGATCAATCCTACTTCATTGCCAATGCTGATTTACTATGTATCTCTCATAGCATGTCCAGAGAGTACTTCTGGAGCTATTGCACTCAATTGCACTGGTAGTATTGTTCATTGATTGATGGTTTGTGAGGATTGTGGAGGTGAATGAACACAGTGGATTGGGATTGGAATCAGGGGTGTGAAGTTGTCTAGTATGATTGGTTGTTGGTTGTGTAATGCCAGTGGCTACCTTGTACAGAATGACTCAATGATGATTTTGTCTATGTTGTACTAGCTTTTGGGACTCAAATTCATAGTGAAAGTCAATGAATGAAAAGACTCATAATCACACAATTTTGAGATGAGGATAGGCAAACATTTACAACCAGTATAATTGTTGCATGAAAGTCATTACAAATAGGTAATACCAAAGCCCACCAAACTAAACCAGATACACAACATCTTCAAAGCAAGGAGATTTCATAGATAACATTGATAGCAACTTCAAAGCAAATAACAACTAAGAATCAAATAACAGAATGACAACAAAAAATAAAACAAGAAAACAAAACAAAGCAGCAGATGATCATGATAATGATCCCTTGAGCAAATGTCAAAGGAAAGAGTTGAACCTATGTCAATGATCAGCATGGTGCATAATGACAATAGAATGATACAGTAAAACCACAAACTGAATGTCATCAGTTGAATTAATGTCCTACACTATAAAAGTCAGACCTTGAATGTTCAGGAAATGATAACCTTACCATGCTTAGGGCTCACTGAAGAATGAGTACCACTAGTCATGACAACACAGCTGGATCTGCTGAAAAACATAACTCCATATTAGTGGGGAATACTCAACAATATGAAAGAGAATATGATAACTCACTTCAAATCCTCATTCATATGAGGGGATTCATCCTTGAATCCAGTACAGTATGTATGCAAGGAACAGTAAGCTTTTAAAGCTTCCTGTTGCTTGTTCACATTCTGGGTGGGCTTCAAGATGGGGGTTTGAACAGATCTGCTGGCTGGGTGTGTGAAAGCAGTGGGTTTAGAGCATTCAGGTTGGTGAATGGTGGAGTGTTGAGTAGTGGTGGTGATGCAATTGAAGGCGGCATCAATGTCTTGATCAAACTCGTCGGGGGATGGAGTGTATGGTATGGTGGAGGTGACTGAAAGGTCCATAATAAGGTCATCCACTGAATGTTTGCTGAGTGACATTGTAGTGCTCGATGTGCTCGATGTCGTAGTAACAAGTTGGGTGGTGCAAGAGCGTCGAGAGTGAGTGGGGAATCTCCCCTCGAGCGGCAGGCGTGCTAGTTATACTGGAGGCTAATACGGGACCGTGGTTTGACTCTGCTGCGTAGAAGGTGCGTGTTCCAAACGCGTGAGAAATTGACACGACTCGCTATTGTTATCTTTAGGTCTCGAGTCAGCTTTCTAAGTTCTGCAGCTCGCAGCAACTTCAGTGAGAAGTTAGGCGGTGTAGATTCGGAGAATCCAATCCCATTGTACGCACTGACCACAGGAAAGCCAGCAGGTAGGCAGATGAAAATGATATGAAAGTACTATTCTACGAACGCATATAGGGTATCGAAACACACCGATTACAAGGAGTACAGTTGCATGCTAATAACATGAGATGAGAATGGTCGTGATCCAGGAGATACAAATGGATTGAGGGGAAACGTTACGAACAAATAAAAGTAATGAATGAGTGTGGATGGTGAGTTCGCGTATGCAAGCAAATGCGAGGAAGAAACATGACTTCATGGTGAAATGTAGAAAAAAACACGAATTAGGGCGGAAGTGAATATACGACAGAAGCAAGCTTAAAGAAAAAATCCAACTAGGTAGTAGAAACAACAGATTGTAACCTAAAATCCCTCAGAATCTTCTTGGTGCACCGACCAAACCTTCAATCGACTGGTGTTCCAAATCATTCCTCGCCTTGAGGATTGCTGCGTGCATCTCCTTCATGGCGTTTCCTAGCTTGACTCCGAATCGACTGAGAATATCTCTTTGCCATGCGTCGTACTTCGCATTCACCCTCGACTGTACTTGCTCATAATCAATGACACAAACACCGAACGACTTCTGAGTTTCAGAGGTATCGAACGTGGATCGTGCTTTCTTGATCTCCGTCAAGAGTTGTTGCCAGTGCGCCAGCGAATCTCCGAGTCTGTTGAACACATATTCTGCTTCAAGATCCCATAGAGATTGGAACTGCAACCATTTGGCGACATATTCTCTAAGTTGTTGCACCTTAGTTTCGATTAAAGCAAACGGTCGCTCTAAGGTAGCGTCAGGGAACCGTGTCAACTGGTGATTCAGAGATGACTCGCTGTTAGCGAAGAATAGAAATATGGGACCAGATGGGCTTACAAGGGAGGTATATGTTGTTTCCGACGCTCCTGAACCTTGCATCTGGAGTCCAATCTCGTACCGTGAACTTTGAATACGGCGCAGCCGACATACCACACCTAATGAACAGTCTTCAATACATTTGCTTCGTTAATGAAACTTAGAATGATCTCACCAAGCCAGTCGTGCAATTGCGTGATCCAAGTCTGACGAGCATATTCGATTGGTGGATCAAGGAAGATGACTTGGTTCTGAATCCTGATTTCGTGGACGATTGGTTTCAGTGTCATATTGCCTTCCAAAAACTGATAACACAAGTCAGACGATGTACGCAACACAAAGCTGAGCGGAAGCGATTCACCTTCTCTTCTTTGACGACTGCGCGTTTATCGCCTCTGCGCTTGTTGGTGATATCTCTCAATGCTAGAGGTTCTCGACGATCACCATCGTCTGTGCGATCGAACTCAGCACACCACACTTGGATGATATGGGTCAATCGTTGAAGTAGGATAGCCTCTATCCTTTGATCAAGTTCTGCTACCCAGTGTTCAAGATTAGCATAACCCTCCAAGTTCAGGCGATCAATCTGCAACGGAGGACGTCAGTCAAAAGGATATGAGTGAGGACAGAGTAACCCACAGCAGCTTGAATCTTTCCGAGAAGTTCTGAGAAGGCTTCAGTTGTATATGCACACGTCGAGAGCTCTTCGATAGCACGGAGAATATCTTTGTACAGGTCTATGACATTATTTGTCTTGTCCTATACCAGAATTGGGATAAATTAGAGGCGTACGATAATAATGGTAGGGCACAAACAGCTCACCTGTAGTATAGAGACGACACTAGCAAATTCTCGGACAAACTGGATGTGTCGGTTGTCTCGAGCATCGCTGGATGATACATATCGAGCCGCGTCATACTGGCTCACAAAGTAATCCCAACGGATGTTCATGCCTTGTGGATGTTAAGTCAGCACAACGACAATGGATAGATAAACAAAACATCATTTTACCTTTCGACACCATCCTCTGAGCTTCATTTCGATACTCAGCAACTAACCACTCGATACCCTTGTTCTTCTCTACCAAATCCAGAGTCTGGCCATACGTCCGAACGGTTTCCATCAAACTGACAGCGTGAGGATAAACCCTCTTGGCATCCTTCGCCATATTTGTGATCGCGTGTGGGACTTGGAAATTCTGCCAAAGTAGATTCCTAACCTCCTTGAACAGGGTGATAATCTGAGGGTCGAAATTCACAGCCAATTGGTACTGACTTCGATCACCTAATCCTCCGCCTCGTAATTTGACAATTTCGAACAAACGACCATTGACACCCATGTCTCTTCGATTGATATCATGGAGCCAAGCTTCATACACAGGTCGAGTATCAAGTTTCTTACGGAAAGCCTGAGATTCAGATTGAAGCTTTTGACCTTCCGCATAGAGCTCCCAACCTTTACCGAGAACATCCTCGACTCGTTTCATATATGTCTGCAATTGACGGTCAATTTGACGTGCCCAAATAATTGCTCCGGATATGGGAGGCAAATCTCGCATTTGAGACATATGGTATGCTTCGGAAAAGCGGTATTGAGTCTTGAACTTGTCATGTAGACGTTTGATGTCTTCTTTCACGGAGTCGATGAGTTGAGTTTGGTACTCTTGAATGGCACCGCGGATCTGATTATCGAATGTCAGTGGCTGACGGATGGTAACATGAACGGTGTCTTGCACACCTTTGGTCTGACGAACAGAGCATTGAACTTGGAGAACACTCGGAACATTTCGTTGGCATTTCGTGCAGTTCCAAGCCTGTCTCTCAGTCTTGCAATGATCTGGTTTTCTACCCGCGCAACACGCTCATTGTATGCGTTCTCGGCAGCAACCCAGATCTCACTTCCCTCTAATCACAATCGTTAGATGGCAAAACGTCTGGTTCGACAAACCTTCACTCACCAACGGAGACGTCTAAAACGTCGATTCGTTTCATGACTTCATAAGCCTCTTTCACCTCCTCCTCCATGTCCATCCCTCCAACCTCCATACCGACACCACTCAGACCTTTTGTCGGGCCAGTCATTACAGCTAACTGCTCGTGCTGTTTTCTCCAATCTCTCAAATACTTTGTCCTATCTTGTAACTTGGCATGTGCAGGGACGACTTTGATTGGAATGAATTTCTCCGCTCGCTTCCTTGTAACTTCACGAGCAACGTTGGTAAATTCTTTCATATGGTCATCCCATGTTCGGAAAATCATGGCAGTTTGGGAGAGTAGACGCTCGAAGGTTTCGTAGGGTGTATACAACAGACGATGAGAAGTGAGGACCCGGAGAAGTTGATCATTAAAATCACGGGAGATGGCTTCAACGAGAGGAAGAGCTCGTCGAATAGGATAGGGTGAAAGCTTCAGTTTACGATTGATATGACCAAAGATGAGAACCAGGGATTCTTGTATCTTGTCCAGGTCTGTCGCAGATAACAGCTCGTTCAGAGGGAAATCTTTCATGAGCTGATTATATTTGTGTACTGTAGACGAAGATTAGTTGTTATTGTCCGTGTGCCACCATTGAATACTTACCGGTATCTGTAGCATCCTTCAACCCTGTATCGGCAATGAAACTAACTGTCGCATGGAACCGCTTCGCGTTTCTAAGGCATTCCATCACCATATTCACCTCCTCGCTCCGTAGTTGCGTCTCGATACCTTCTAAGGCTCGCTCCAAGCTCAGCCAGAAATTGATTTCTTGGGACGCAGTGCCAGATGCTACATCCCTTGAAAGCTTTGTAACTGTCTGAATAGATTTAATCCATTGGTTCACGTGGCCATGCAGAGTGTTGAGGAAAGTGCTATCGTTCAGCAATTTTGGAGATAAGTCAGAGATATTGGGTCTCCGTAGTTCACTTCTCGCTTGTTCTACGGCTCGTTGGATGGCAGGATGAATGATAAGATGTGTTTCGGGTATCTCGACGTTCTGTTGCAAGTGAAGAAGTGAAAGCTCTAATTCGGCGAATTTCTTCTTTGTCATTGGAATACCCATTTTGGGATCACCATCTTTTCCTTGTCCTCTTGATCCTACAAAGGCTTCGAACCATGGTTTCACGGCACAACTGACTACTGCATGTAAACTCTCGTAGGGCGTTTCGTCTCCACCAAAAAGATTCAGAATATGTAGTTGAGTCGCTAGAGGTGTTGTAGGGTCCAGTGTTGCGCCTCGTTTAATGATAGCGAGTGTGGTTACATGAGATGGATGATACGTTAGCTGTGGTGTGAGTTGGTAGGAATAGGTCGGTGGTGCGTCATCTATAACGCGTCAGCACGACGAGGAAGAAAAATCCTAATATCCTGCGTACCTTCAGCCTCATCTTTCTTCTTTACTACGTATATGACCCCTCCTGTTTCACTAGCAAAGCGTTGCACCCTCTCATCAAAGTCGTCGTCAAAGAGATAAAGGAGCTCGTCCGGCGTAGCCCCAATCACAGGTGGCAGTAAAGCGAGAAGATATTGTCGAAATATTGATGGATCGAAAGGAATAGCTTGAGTTGGTTCCACGGCACCGTCATGTATCGCGCCATTGCCATTTGTCACACCATTTGTGAGGTGTGTTTCGACCGAGGTCATGGTGTCAAACGAGGAGTTGGGAGAGTCGTTCCGTTTCCCCTTCTGGGATCCCAACTTTGTCTTGGATGGATTCCGGAATGTCCAGGAGAGACCTCGGGGTAGCGGTTTGCGATGATATGTGAAGTACTGTTGAATTGGAAACATATTGCAGAATTTGGCAATGATCAGTGTATTTTCCTACATAACTAGTAACATTTCAGCTTACCCGTAAAGATTACCCTTCGATCCACGCGAAGAAAACGAGGACTTGCAGGCTGGAGGGTCGTGAATGTCGTGGACGTCGGTCTCAAGGCTAACCTGCGCGAACTTCACTTTTACAAAGTTGTCCCGTTATGGTAGCTTAGTCAGCGCATGTACTAACTTGCTGTACTTTCAAGTACAACTTTAAACCTCCTCCTACCCACAGCCTGAGCCGCTGTAACACCTATCTTCAACTATGGTAAAATATGTGGTGCTTATTGTGACTCATCTCGATATTATTCCATTAAGAATCGAGCAATGAAGAACAAGCAAGACTAAGAGTACAATGTTCTCGTCAGACTAGTACTGTTGAGCTGTATCACATAGTTACTCGTATTAATACCTGTTCATGCCGCCGTATTACCGCCATGACCAATTATTCCAATCTTCCATATGCACAAATCTGCTATTCAGCATCTGAAATGTGGGGTGTCTCGGTTGAAAGGTTCTAATAAACAAGCGTTCTGCGTGGGTCATGGATCTGTTTATGTCGGTCGGATCTTCTTCTTTTCCCCGCACTCAAATGTACATAACTCGAAACGAGCGATTCTGCAATTTATTCCTTCCCCCTACCCTTCCTGTGAGCGTGCTAAACATCCCCACGACGACGACGACGAATTTCCGAACATACCAATATGTTGCGGGTAAGATATCTCAGAAAACTAGGTCGACCAGGGCTATATTACCCCACATCACACTTTCATACTTCTTTTGCGCGATGGGCCAAAGTCAACAAGACCTTCAAGCTCGCTGATATCGGAGAAGGTATCACAGAATGTGAGGTTATCAGATGGTCCGTGAGCATCCATTTCTCGTTTTCTGTCTTTGACATTCCTCTGAATTTCGCGAACATTAACTTTCGCAGGAGCATTAAACCTCAGGCTGCAATACAAGCTTTCGACGCGCTTTGTGAAGTACAAAGTGACAAAGCTAGTGTTGAGATTACAAGTCCATACGATGGAACTATTACGGAGCTTCTTGTGAAGGAAGGAGAGGTCGCGAAGGTGGGGGAAGGGTTGTGTACTATTGAAGTTGACGAAGAGGCTGCAGCAGATGATGAAACCTCTGCAAGCCCTCCCCCTCACCCGGAACAAGAAGAAACATCCTCTCCCATACCTCCCTCACAGGCTGAAGTGGTTTCACCACAAGCGTCATCAACACCTGCAAAGCGAAGACCTCACCCATTGGATCCTAATGCTTCATCAGAAGAGATTTCAGCATTTGGAAATCAAGAAAATGTCCTTGCTACGCCATCCGTCAGACATCTTGCGAGACAGAATGGTGTGGATCTTTCGAAGTTAGTTCCGGGAAGCGGAAAAGCAGGGAGGATTGAGAAGAAAGATGTCGAAGCATACCTCGTTCGCCCACAGACAACGTCAAGTAGTGTAGCCAATTTGAATGGTGAAAAGCCTGCTGTAGGTGAGGATGTCGTTGTTGAACTCGGAAGAACACGATACAGTATGTGGAAGGCAATGACCAAGGTGAGTAGAGGATGCTTCAAATTCAAAGTTGGCCTCTGACATTTCGTGCTCTTTAGAGTCTGGAAATTCCTCACTTTGGGTATGTGGACTTGATGTCGATTCTTTCACATGAGAATTTCTAAGTTCCTTTTTATCTCAGATATTCGACAAGCCTTGACCTAACCGAATTCCATAACATCCTTCCGACACTCAATCATCATATACCCTTGCATTACCGACCATCGCACATACCAGACCATCGTCCTTCCTCCATATCTCCTTCATCGTTTTACGCGCAACCTACACCAGAAGTGCCATCATCATATCACTTCCATCGCCTCACCTACCTCCCCGTCCTGCTCAAAACCCTTTCACGAGCTATGTTGGAATGGCCATTATTTCGATCTTCCATCACACCCGCCGCTGAAAATGGGAAGCCAACTTTGACTTTGCGGCCCAACGCAGACATCAGCATTGCCCTATCCACACCGTCCGGATTATATACCCCAACAATACAAGGAGTCAATAACCATTCCATATACTCGCTTGCCTCCCAACTATCGCATCTTTCCCATCTCGGTCGCCAGACACCCTCTGGTCTCACTCCCGCGGAATTACCTAAACGTGGCGGTACAGTCACGGTGTCGAATATAGGCGGAATAGGTCAAGGTGAAGGAGCTTCCCCAGTTTTGGTTCCTGGAGCTGGTATTGCCATTGTCGCCGTTGGAAGAGCTCAATGGATATGGGACGTAAATCGAGGTGATGGCAGTGGCGAGAGACGACTCAAAGTAAGTGTCGGATGGAGTGCAGATCATCGAGTTGTGGAAGGTGCCGAACTGGTCGCCTTTATTGAAACATGGAGGAGTTGGGTTGAACATCCGCAGAGACTGATTGGAGAGGGAATCTGAGTACATGAGTACTACAGTTTGATGTATACTATATATTATTTTACCGGAAAATTTTCCAATGCTTTTTATGCTTTCTCAATATTAAGGCAGCAATGTCAGGCCTTACTTTTTCCTGCGCCGAGTGGAAGGACCGTAACTGTCACACGACGAACCTAGAGAGTTGCCTTATTCGGCTGCTCACTTTTCACGTGAATAACGTAGACGTCCATAGTCCAGCGCCAACTCCAAGACAGGCCTTGTCCCCTTGGAGCTGTTTTCAGTTCCTGCATGCTCCTCTAAATCCCTGGTCTATATCTTTTTATCTTTACGCCTTTTAATGAATGCATAGATGTTAGGTGTCAAAGCTCTAGTAAAGAAGAAGGCCAACAACTGGTCAAAGTCTCATGGAGGAAACGTGACAGGACGTCTCGTCGAATCCTGTATTCGTCGAAGCAGTAACTTCCTCCGACGTTCAGACCATAGACCATACTCCAACCAGTCTGAACCACCTTCACCTGGGGGACCGTTTGGAGGGAGAGATTTACCATTGTTTCGTGAGCCTTTCATCTACTTCTACTTGAGCATTCGTACTGATACACGAAATAGAGAGACTTGCGAAAGCGTGGACAGATACACCTACGAAATGGTATCCTCTCCCAATTGCTGTGGGGGCTCTTCTCCTCATTGTGATGCAATATCGCAAGAAACGTGCAGAACGAGAAGTCCATGTTGACGATTATGGTCGCGAGGTCTTGAAATTGAAAGGCCCTTGGCATGTGAGTGGGTTCATTACTGTCCTCTTCACGGAGTGTCCCACAATCTACAGCATGCGTCATGCTCGAATGCCTCCTGCTCTTTCTCCTTCTCATTTCTTACTCGCTCTAATCGTACGATATCTTTGTCGTCCGCCTACGGTGGTCATATTACGTGCCCTTCATTTATTTTTTTATTATATCCGCCCTCGTGTGCTCGCTTGTATGTCCTGACCAGAGCATTCCATATTTCAGGTCCATGTCATTGGCGCCTTACCGCTCCGCAACCTCTCCAGAGTGTGGGGATACCTTAATTCTCTTGAATTACCTGTATGGTTCAGACCTATTGGATTTAAGGTCTATTCGAAGGTCTTCGGGTGTAACCTTGACGAGATTGAAACTACGGACCTAACTCAGTACAAAAGTCTGGGCGACTTCTTCTACCGCAAGCTGAAGGATGGGGTTCGTCCCGCTGCCGATACTGTCCTAGTAAGCAGCTTGTCACGCCATAGATGTGTTGAAGTATGAGGTCTCACCGGTGCTAATAGGTCAGCCCAGCAGATGGGACCATACTCCACTTTGGTACTATCGTTGGAGGAAAGGTAGAACAAGTCAAAGGTAGCACATACTCATTAGATGCACTCCTCGGGGTTGAGTCTCTTGTATCACCACCTGGCACTCCCGTTGAATTTCCCGAACGTGAAATGTCGGAGGCCAACGACAAGGATTTCGCAGATATCAATGGTATTGAATACAGCCTTTCAGAACTTCTGGGCGGATCACCAGCAAACTCGGGAACGAGTACTCCTGCAACTACGGAGTCTTCTGGTGCCAGTCTTCCAGAACAGCCTCATCATCATCCTTCACATCAAGCTACAAAGTTCGGAGAACAAGTAGATGCTTCTGTATCCGAAGAAAAGGAAATTGCTGCTGATGTTGTTGCAAGACATACAGAGGTCGCTTCAGAACTTGGAGTTAGAACTAGTTTGCAAAGGAGAAAAGGCTCTATCAGTGATGTCAAACCAGGCAATTCACTTTTCTTCGCAGTTATCTATCTTGCACCTGGGGATTATCATCGGTTCCACAGTCCTACAGCCTGGGTTGTAGAAAAGCGTAGACACTTCGTGGGTGAGCCTGACTTTTCTCCTTTGATGAATGTTTGGAAATCTGAGATTGATCACATTTGAAGGTGATCTGTTCTCGGTATCACCTTGGATGGCAAGACGGTTAGAAAACTTGTTCGTTTTGAATGAACGAGTCGCACTTCTGGGTCGCTGGAAATATGGCTTTTTCAGTATGGTTCCGGTCGGAGCCACGAATGTTGGTAGCATCCGGATTAACTTCGACGAGGTAATGAAATCTACTTCTCCCACTGCACTTCCTATCTCACCTTTTCTCTCATTAAGGCCCTCCGTACAAACGTCGGTTCTAAACGATCCCATCCTCTCGGTACATACACAGAAGCAATCTACTCAGCAGCATCCCCAATCTTAGGTGGCCAACCCCTATTGAAAGCTCAAGAAATGGGAGGTTTCTGTCTGGGTAGCACGATCGTTTTGGTGTTCGAAGCTCCAAGCGATTTCAAGTTCATTATCGAGGCCGGTCAGAAGATTAAGGTTGGACAAGCTATGGGAGACGTAGGATTAGAGCAAGAGGTTAAACGATGATTTTTGGATGTGGGTTTTTCAGTCGGGATGACAGGATTTATCGGACTTCTTTCAACAGTAATATCTTGGTTTAATGATAGTAATACCGTAATGGAAGCTCAACCTTTCGAACAAATTCAACTCAAGCTTCAGAGCGAGTCTGCATGAGATGCCACCAACTTCATACCATGAGACCTGGGTACTTGCACTCCACGTGAGAAAGAAAGGTTTCGAGGGTAACATCGTGATCCTTTCCTTTCCTCATGGGGACGATTTGTCTACTTAAACATGTATAAAAATACCAGTATGCTGACCATTTTCTCATCTCGACGATTATCAGGATAACATTGTCAAATCCATTTCACCACCCGCCCACCGATTGAAGGTAACGATGTCAAGCTTTTGGACCCCAGCTCCTCCTGCCAAAACCAAATTGGGGGTTTATAGACAATTGTCACCTACAGCAGGCGTTCATGTTTCTCCAATTCAATTGGGGGCAATGAGTATAGGCGATAAATGGGAAGGTTTGGGTGCGATGGATAAAGAGAATAGCTTCGAGCTGTTGGATGCTTATTATGGGGCGGGAGGGAATTTTATCGATACGGCGAATAATTAGTAAGTTATAGCCGTCCTTCAATTGTGCAGTAAAGTTACAAAGACTCAATAACATGTATCCATGTAACCTCTTCTGGGACCAGTCAAGACGAATCATCTGAAGAGTTCCTTGGAGAATGGATGGAACAAAGAGGAGTTCGAGATCAAATAGTTGTCGCTACAAAGGTTGACCGTATTTCGCCTTCATGTTTGGCCACATTCTAATTTGCTTTTCGTTTCTCTAGTATACGACAAATTATAAGAGGACTGAAGCATTAGGGCAGAAAACTCACTATACGGGCAACAATGTCAAGTCTATGCATATCTCAGTTGAAGCTTCCCTCAAGAAGCTTCGTACTTCCTATATAGATATCCTTTACGTTCATTGGTGGGATTGGACTTGCTCGATTGAGGAGGTGATGAATGGCCTTCATTACTTCGTCTCGCATGGAAAGGTTCTTTACTTGGTGAGTAAAACCTGAATCCCATTGTGTAGTGAATATGTCGTCCAATAGCTCTCTACACATAGGGTATATCAGATACTCCAGCATGGATTGTAGCGAAAGCGAACACCTACGCAAAGGCACACGGAAAAACTCCGTTTGTTATTTATCAAGGTGCTTGGTCTATCTTACAGCGAGATTTTGAAAGGGATATATTGCCTATGGCAAGGGAGGAAGGTCATTCACTTGAGTATCTTCAGTTATACAACGAGGACTCACTATTCACCTAGGTATGGCTTTGGCACCTTGGAACGTTCTGGCTGGTGGAAAGATTCGCTCCGATGCTGAAGAGCAAAGAAGGAAAGAGACTGGAGAAAATGGTCACTTTGCATAAATCTTTCGGATGGTTGCGAAAAGCTGACAATGATACAGGCCGAACGATGTCTGGTTCCAACTGGGAGCGAAATGAGAATGAAGTCAAAATATCTCATGCACTTGAGAAAGTTGCCAATGAAGTTGGAACCAAGAATATCAGCGCTGGTACGTCCTCTTCTACCATGATAATGTATAGTTGACCATGACATGCCATCTGTGCAGTCGCAATTGCGTATGTTATGCAAAAGGTACCTTACGTCTTCCCAGTCATTGGAGGTCGTAAAATCGAACACCTGAAGCAAAACATAGAAGCTTTAGAGATAGCCCTTTCACCAGAACAGATCCAATACCTCGAAAGTATCCTTCCGTTCGACCTGGGATTCCCGATGAATCGATTCGTATGTTTCCTTGCACTCTAGGTTCATTAGATATAGATTCATCGAAATTTGTTGATCTAGGGCGTCGGAACAGAGTATATCTCGGCGTTCAAGAGCACAGGGAATTATGAAAAATGGCCTCGTGCGGAACCAATCAAACCGACGAAGAAGTGAACGGGGTGACACATCGATGTGTATAGAAGAGAATTGTGTACTTGTTCGCAATATTATTCTGCTGGAAGATGTTGTTTTTTAAATGAAGAATTGGTCGACCATACTGTATAGAACGTACATTGATAGATGCAGATGGTCGTAATTCAGTCACTCGCTGTGATCATCGCTGCCCAGATGGATTAAGACTTGACAAAGATCGTTCAAAGGGGTGAAACGAGCTCAAAGCAAGGAATGATCTAATATAATGAACGAATGTACGAATAATACAATAGTATACAGAGTAAAAACACAACACACCAGAGAAAGCTCTTAAAAGAAGGGACATCCGAATATTAAGTACATGTCCATGTAAACTAAGCGTACTATTGCCAAAAATCCATCAGTCACAGTTATCTAGCATGAAAAGACAAAACTACTCACCCGAGTGAAAGTACCCATCGTCATGAAGGTCTCTTTCCTCTTCGACCCATCCTTTGGACCATACAGTGACTTCACAGCGTCGCTCATATTAGCCTTCCTCTTGGCTTCTTCCTCAGCCAGACTCTGTGCAACTGCCCGACTAGCAGCGGCGATATTTGAATTCATGCTAGGAAGGGCTGATGAATGTTTCTTCTTCGCAGGTGGTTCCGAAGACTCTTCAGCTTGGCCTTTACGCTTCTTTCCTTTCTTCTTCGTAGGCTCAGCTGCTCTCTTTCGTTCCATTGCAGCTCGCATCTTTTCCTCTTCTTCCAAAGGAGGATTTAGGAGCACGATGTCTTCTGAACGGTTATACTTGGTCGCACATTGGGGACATAAGTCAAGCTCATCTGACGGAGATGCAGACTTCTCTTTCTCCTTGTCTCCAGCTGTGGGCTTACTCGTTTCTTCTTTGAGAGGAGGGGTCTTCGACACGGCTTTCAGGCCAGCTTGCGAGAAGACACATCCACAGGGCCAAAGGTAGACGAAAGGTTGTACGCCGTTCATTTCCTTGAAATTAAGGGGGCATACAAACGGTGCAACCTCAATGTTTGAATCTCCAGATGGAGGAGCCTTGATGGTGTTATGTGTCAGTTTCAAAGTCTTCACGTCCTAATACACATATTTGAAATCAGTATAGAGGAGGGGGTATGAGAAACGAAACCAGCTCACCTTCAGCGACCTGATATGACTACATATATTCTCCCCGTCTCCATATGCACTCCTGTCTAGTAGGAACTCGATTATTGCGTCTTTGTTATATAGCTTCCCTAGTGCACACGAAACTATAGGTTCCTGGAGAGATTTCTGTGAAGGAACAGATTAGGTACCAACTATTGGAGTATCTTGATTATTCGTACCTTAGAAAGTGCGCAAAAGAACCATCTAGCTCTAACTTGGTTGGCTTTATCTGCTTGTTCAGCCTACATACAAGAATTTAGTTATATGACTGAGCGTAAATGAAAGTGTACATACCTTGGGCTTACTTCGTACTAGATCCCTGCGGTCAGGAATACTTCCTCCATCATTACCCATGCTTTGAGATGCGTGTGAGAGCTTGGCGATGTGGCAGAGAGAAGTAGTTGAATTTAGGTGGTGGAAGAGCGAAGGTGAGTGTATTCAAATAGTAAGCGCCAAATATGCTCGACATACAAGAGAAGCTGACTAAGCCATTTTTGGGACTTTAGCACCGCCCACCACCATCATCTGCTTCCTGTAATGCCTCTTACACTCAATTTGACCAGAATCTGACCTACGGCAGGCCGGAGGGATATTTCCGACTCTTCGCTTCCAAACACACGCAGCGACATGCTGCAGGAATTATCTCATATGGACCGCATCACCCAACTTCAAGATGAAATCCAGCAGGTGTGTTCAGGTCTCAATTTTGTCTGAAGAGCAGCGGTCTAACTATGTCTTGATAATCTTTTAGTTACTTACTATTATGGCGAGCAGTGTTGCCTATTTAACATCGCGTGCAAACTTCGCACAGGTCTCTCCGGACATTCCTATAACCAAACAACGGAATCCAGACAAGGTCGACGCACCAGATGTGTTTGACGGTAAGGACACAGAAAGTTCAAGTGTGGGTGGTATGCTGACTCCCTCAATGTAGCGAACAAGAGGGAAATGGTCCAGGATTTGATGGTGAAGGCGAAACAAATTGAATACTTGATCAACTCGTTGCCTGTGCCAGAGCCAGAGGAAGTACAGGTGAGTTCTCTTCAACATCTCACCAAAAGGTAGAAATCTATATCAAGGGTTTCGCAAAGGCCAAACGATTACAAGCGCTCGAAGAAGAAATGTCACGCGCTAACGAGGAATATTTGAGGGCGTTGAACCGTGCTAGTAAGTATATTCATTTATGAATGAACTTATTGTGCTAAATCTGCTGTAATTACAGAGAATTTACACCAGCGTATCTCAGAGATGTTGAGTAATATGCTCAATGAGCATGACTTGTTGGAAACACCAGGATGACCGTCAATGCTCACAATCTACTTACACTGTTGAAGCCAGCTGTATCAACACCGCCTATCGAATGTCAGTTGATGCTGGTCGCGGACTCCATATGCTTGCAAGCATGGACTCACTATTACGTGTCGTCGAGGCCAACAAGACCCAGGAATACTATGGAGAGCAGTCCATAGTGGACAGTTTTCGAACAATGCTGTTGCGTGGATCTAGGGGTCTGTACCTACATACTCCAAGGACATTCCTCTATCATAGTTTGTCATTGTAATGTGTATGTCTCTATGCCCAATCTGTATACTCAATGGTAGATGGAATGTACATGAACTACGAAATTTGGAGGTTGGTAAGATCTGAATCTGAGTAGAGCGCCGAAGCGGGTCATTGCCATCAACTCCCGTTTACTGTGTACCCTCTCATCCCCCAGTATCGAAATGACAGACGTATTTTCTCTGCTATCCTTTCCCCCTTCAGATGCATTCTCTCGATATCACAATGCAGAACAAGCAGAGGAAGAGTTCAGGTCAAGCGCACCTCGCAAGATCGCTCGTCTAGACACCGACCATGATTCTGCTTCCGCTTCACGCTCAAGAACATATGGTGAAGATGGTACATCAACATCTAATGTAAACGACAAGAACATTCCAATCTTGATAACTATTCAGGGTACTGCTAGTGAGTATTTTGCTGTTTCACAGAAAAACATTTATCAAACACAATCTCTGCGATTTCTAGTACAACCTAATCCTACCCACATCTACGATCCCGAGTTTGCTTTGGTCAAACGTTCCATTCGAGTCCTCCTGTCGTTTGGAAGCAATGAGCCTCTCCCCGCATCGTATCAGAAAGTACACACCTCTTGTCGTGCTTCTGTGGTCCTCGGACAGAAAGGCGAAGGATTGTATGAAGCTTTGAAGCTAGAGTTAGAAAGATGTTTGAGTGATATCTCAAGAGTGTTGAGAGGAAATGATAAGAGTGGTATTGCCTGGCTTGCAGTTTTTATCGAGGCATGTTCATGGTTCGAGAAACAGATTGTAAGTTACGTCTATTCACCGTTACAGTAATCCTTAACCGATGGGATGTAGGGATTAATGGAATCACTCCTGGCATTCCTCGATAGGGTATATATGCATGGTCTTACCGACGCAACTAACATCCAGTACGTATCTACTGTTATCTCACCCCCGAAGCTTATGCTAATGACATCCTGTAGTTCACTGTCTTACGGACAATTCGCCGAGAGGATATTTGGGGATGCTGTTATTGCTCAGAGGTTACAAGCAGGTATCACGGAATGGATAGATTGGGAGCGTCAGAACAGGTCAGCTCCTTCATCTCATATTCAAGGATTATATACTCATGACTTTATCTAGAGCTGTTCATCAACTAAGGCCGGTCATCCCGAAACTCATTTCACGTCTTCAGAAACACGGTCAATACATAGACATATTTGAAACATTCTACCTCAAATCAACTTTATCGTTCTATACTGCCGAATCAGAAGAATGCGAGAAGACACTCACAGCCAAAGAGTTTTTGAAACGATGCGAGGAGAGGAGAAGTGAGGAGGCTGCTAGAGCCAAAGATGTGTTGCCTCAGTCAAGCTGGGGTGCCATCAAAGAGGTTACTGACAAGGCTTTGTTGAGTGGAAGATTGGAATGGCTGGTGCTGAATGGTAAGTGTCTGGTTCTCACTTTTCAGCTATGAAGAAAGTACTAAAAGGATTCACCAGCACTAGGGAAACTTATGGATGCGAGGCAGGAAACTAAACTTGCGAGCATGTATGCTTTGTTCGCAACTGTTGATGGCACGAAAATTCTTCTAGAAGGGTTCAAAGCCTACGTTCAAGTAAGTGAGATACATGTATCAATTTGTTGACATACTAAACACTACTTATCATGTCATCTGTAGGAAAAAGTACGCAGCATTGTGACGGATGTGGCAAATGACGAGAAGATGGTGGATAGGCTGTTAGACTTCAAGGCCTTCACAAATCGTCTCGTTGCTGATGCTTTTGCGGAAATAATGCCAACACCTCTCTCACCTTCTGTTAGTAATCCAAACGCTATGGATATCGATCAGCTTACACCGTCCAAAGTTCCCTCCCAAGAATTCCAGTACGCGCTCTCTGATTCATTCCGTCTCGCATTCAAGTCTCGTCACAACAAGCCTGCAGAAATGATTGCGAAATATATAGATCGAGCGATGCGGAAAGGTCAACAAAACAAGAAAGACGAAGAATTCCAAAAGGAGCTGGACGATGTGTTAGCACTGTACAGGTTCACAGATGACAAAGATGTTTTCAGGACATTCTATCATAGAGCATTGGCAAAGAGACTCTTGTTGGAGAAGAGTGCCAGCGATGACTTCGAGAAAGCGATGTTGAAGAAGTTGAAGGAGTGTAAGCTCCATCCCATTGCACTATTTCAGGTTTCATTGCTGATTGCCTTGGTCATTTCCTCTCAGTGTATGATCCTGAGTTCAGCATGGGAGATCATATGTTCAATGATCTTGCTCTATCTCGCGATACCATGCGAGAATATCTCACACATAGAGAACGTCTAGGAGATGACCCTGAGCAGCAAAAGTTAAATGCCATGGTCCTTCAAAGGAGCTTCTGGCCTTTCCCTGCTCGACTTCAGAATATCGACCTACCACCAACTGTACGTCTCGCGTTCTCGTGTCGGGGATTCCCTTTCTGATCTGTCAATCTTCCACTGTTGAATATAGATGCAAGACGAATTAAACAAGTATACTACCTTCTATAAGTCGAAACATCAAGGGCACAAACTGGACTGGGACCATGCTCTAGGTACGGCGACCTTACAAGCAAGGTTCAAGAATGGCGAAAAGGAGCTTTCCGTCAGTTTGTACCAGGCGCTAATCCTTCTTCTCTTCAACGAAGAAGAGTCGATATCGTTCATCGATATCAAAGAACAAACTCGCATTGGTTAGTGCACATCCATATCAATTACGATGCTCTTCCGACTGACGTTCGGGTATCTTTGTGGATATAGACGACGCAGAACTGAGGAGAACCCTTCAAAGTTTGGCCTGTGGAAAGAAACGAGTGCTTCGCAAACACCCTCTCGGGAAAGATGTTCATGACGGAGATGTGTTTCATTTCAACGCGGACTTCGTAGACCCTGCTTATAGGGTCCACATTAACTCCATTCAGGTTAAAGAGACCGTGAGTTTCTACTTCGATTCTTCGTTTTTCAAAGATCCTTTCAGCGGACTGACTGATGGAATTTAATGTTCACAGGCGGAGGAGTCAAAGAAGACGCAGACTTTGATTGAAAGCGACCGAAAACATGTTTTGGACGCCGCAATTGTACGAATTATGAAGGCCAAAAAAGAGCTGCATAACGAGCAACTGAAGACTCTTGTCGTTGATGCTGTGAAGAACCATTTCGTTCCGGACGTAATGATGATTAAACAACGAATCTCGGAGCTCGTTGAACAAGAATATTTGAGACGAAGCGATGAAGATATGAATGTGTACATCTACGTTGCGTAAAATATTCAATCGTGCTCTTGGTAAGTCTTGTTCCAATCTACTCTTGCTCGCCTCATGATATTCATGATGTCGGTACGTGATTTTCAGAGGACTAGTGGTAATTGACCGACTGGAAGGGGATGGGCCGTGATTCTGGAACGTGAAAGTCTTAGTAGCCGACAGACCCTGCTTGTCCTTGCACTGGACCGAATAAGAGCATAGAACGTCTTTGTAGCTGTTTTTGTACGATGGGATTGTGTAGGATAGGATCTACTGAAGGAAGCATTTTTGTACAACAATATTTTTTAGGCTGGCGGTGAATATGCGCCAAGCCATGTCTCGCCTCGGAGCCGCGAAGGTTACCGCCGGATGTGGAAATGACCGAAAGGGAATAGTGATAAACACGGGCGTCTGGTAGTCGATCAAGCCTGAAAAGGGAAGTATCAGTTCTAGCAGGGGTCTAGCTGTTCCTATGACCAGGTCCGTTGACATGCTTCACGCCATTTTTATCTCAATGGTCTGTCCAGGCAAGCAGATCTCTTCTCTTTCTCACCACAACCATGTCCTCTACCCTCTCCCCGTCGTTGCCAACAGCGAGCACACTCATCGCCATGCAACTCCCCTCCACAGACCTCCCAGAAACTCGCGTTAGGTTTGAGGACGAGTGTGTACTTATTCCTGATCCTGCACCTCCTTCAAGAATGCCTCGCCTCATCAAAAAGTCTTACTCTCTTCCACTCTGGAAGAAGAGATCACCTTCAGTCGACGACAGTGACAAAGATACCCCTTCCAGTCCTGTCGAAGAAAATCTCATTTCCTTTACAGTCCCAGTTCCAAGGTCCGTATAGTGAAATAATACAGAAAATCGTGACGTCTCGATCTTCTTATACTTGCTTTGCTTGTGTTAGTTTCTCGCGTTCTCTTTCCCCTGGTCGCTCTGAGCATGTTCACCAACCGTTGGTATCATGCATAGTGGATCATGCGCATCCACACAACAGACGAGCTAGGCGACCATCACTGCCTCTACCCATTCGCCCAGATCTTGTAACCGTCCCCCTACGCCCTTGTTGCTCGAAATGCTTCCCTATCACTGAAGAATGCTTGAAAGGAGGGAGTGAATGGAAGGAGAAATTCTCGCGAGGTGCGAGGCGACGTCGCAGTGCGAGCACTAGCAATGAACCTAGTCACTTCCACCACAAGGATCATCGTTTGGTGGCTGATGATATCCCTGGTTTCGAAGCAGTACTCAATGTCGACGAAGTCGATATCCTCCACAAAAAGCACCATTCGGATAGTTCACCTGTCCACACAAGTGCCTCATCTTCTGGTGAGGCAGGACTTTTACCTTCTCTTACGAGACAAACGGCCATCTCATCCACCTCGATCGAGATTGATACACCAACTCCTGACTTACCATCTAGCATTGGGGTGCCACCTGCAATACGGGAGGAAGACGAAGATTCCTTGATCCTAATTTCTGCATCTCCTGTCACATCACCTATATGTTCTTCGTCGGACTCCTCTTCCTCTTCAAGCTCTGTGGATAGCGTGAGTAACGTGACCACTCTCCCTCCTGCAATCAGTAATCTTGTGGACAACACTTTCATTTGTCCAAATCATACCCCACCTCTGGTCGCTTCACCCATAGCATTCACATCAACCGCCTCGTCTTCTTCTGATCTCATACCTACGCCCCCATCGCACTCTGCTCCAATTCCTATATCCATACCAGTTGCTCATAGTAAACCATCTCCTCCGATGTCATCACATTCCTACGGGAGCTCCAATGGTATTTCTCCATCTTCCGAATTTTCACCTCAACATGCCAGGACTATCTCTACTCCAGGCTCACCTGGTTCAAGTTGGAGAAGACCTCATATTCATTTACCCAATGCTGGCTCTTTCATCAGGGCTGGTGTAGAAGTGCTGAAAGGTGTCAATTCTTTAGGTGGCTCATCACCTCTCGCTGTTTGATCATATTCCGTTAGGGTTTTTTAACTTTCCTTCTTCCATCTATACCTTGTTATCCGGTTCATTGCTTTGTCACTCTTTCCTCCTCCCTCTCATCTGCATTATGATCATCGTCCTCTCTTTCATTCGGATCTTGTTCCTCAGACTTCTTCCATATCATTTTACTGGATTCCGTTGATATCTGTGATTCGTACGGTTTGTCTCTACACGCCTCAGAACCTCTGTGCCATTCCGCATTGTTTGTACCAATATGCAATCATACTGTACTATACCTAGTCTCTTAACTCGCGATGTTTCCATTTTGTGGCTGACAATCTGGCATGATCCTTCGAACTTTTGTCTGGATCCTCACCAATGAAAAAGGAAGGCATAACTAACTTGAAAGCGTTGGAACTTTGGAAGTATCATAGGTATTTTCCCTCTTAAGCGCCGAAACCCGCACGTTGAACGAAATTCAAAAGTCCTTCCAAAGAGCATTGTTCTGAACGACACTTTTCAGCAGCAGAGGGTAGTGCAAACAGACAACGCCCTCGCCTTTTACTAGGGCGTTCCGTGTTCTACCCTCATTTCAATGCTGCCTAACCAATTTTTCAGAATAACCGAACTTTCGAAGTTCATTGCATGTCTATTTTTTTTCTTTATGCCCCTAATAGGGATATGTTTCTCGTTATCATTGTATGTACTTTCCAAGTTTTTCGAATCGGTAGAATCCAAGTAGTCAGCACAGGGAGGTACAAATGAAGGAGATTTTTTGATTCATGTTCACGGTATACTGCTTCTACGATACATAACCTGTCTCGAGTAGTACACCTATATACATGATGTAGTCCAGCGAGACTGTCACATTTTCCTCCAACAAAAATACAAGTCTGAAGAAATCCGTCTGATCCAAGATGTATTCAAAGGACCAAAGTTACATATGTTGCAAAACTTTCTTTCAAACTCGGAGCGCGGGTTTTTATTTCTTGACCATGACATTGACATGGGAAGGACAAACATTATCTTCACTCCGTTTTGATCATATATCATACAAGCACTTTGACCGGCATCCAATCAAGAAGAGAAATAAGTAAGACGAGGTGAGCGTTCATGAACTTTGAAGAAGTTCCGATCGGGCTAGGATGTATGGTACGGACTTGAAACTCTTCTGTGTCTGGGTATTGGCAGTTGTCCGTTTGTACTTTAACGATACGCTCGTATTGTGGGACCTGAGACACGTAGGACGGAGTAAAGCAAATGCGAGACATAGATGCATAGACCGTCTTTGACTTGACTGTTGGCTTTCTTGACAGTTGAACTTTGGCTATTTATTGAATATATAGAGGATTTAGACATCTATAATTGGCAAAAATCAAAACCACCTTTCAATGTAATGCGCTGAGCTCGGCGAATTATGGATACAGATGAGAACTTGTATACTTGCCACACGTGGAATTCGTCATTTGACAACTTGTCCAATTGTAGTTTGAATAGACAGATGGACAAGCTCAGAAACTCGGACAAGAGTCGGCCACTTTAAAAATACGATCCCAGCCCGAGCGAAATCCGATTGACATCGGGTCTTGATGCTAGAAGACAATCATTGGCTGATATCACCGTGGAGGTAGTATTGAGACCGTTATGTTTCGCTGGAACTCGCACGAGTTGAAAGACGTCATGAATGTTGCCAGCAGGACAATCGCGTCAAAGGGCCGGCGGAAAGATGGTGAGAAACATGATAACCTAAATGCATGGACATACTACGATGATAGCGAATCCGCCGATGGAAGAGGTTTGAAATGGCGTTACACAAGTGCCAGCGTAAACTTGACGGCGGATGGTTCGTTAAATCTTCATGATTGACGAGCCATTGCAACAGGGTAGGGGCGCAAGATGCGTTGGCGGTAGTCGCTGACATGATATACGAGACAACAAATTATCTCCTACTTACTGGCGCGAAAATTTGGGTTAACGATAAAAGATGGACGCTGAGTAACTGGATACTTACCAATTGAGTTAGCGGCCAACTTATTACGATCTGAGCATCGTGCGATTCTTGCATTTCTGAGGGGCCCCGAGGAATTCCCCTTCTCGTGCTATTAACCATTTCGACTAGTGAATAACAATCCTTGTCCTCAGTCGACGGTAATCTCATCAAAGGGTCTCGTAAAGGGTCCAAATATAGGACCCTTGTTTCAACCTGAAGTGATGGTCAGAACAGCGCATAGAAAGAAGGAATACAGCGAACGTGTCGTTTGAATGATATACTTGATGATGATGAACTAGCGTGAGCGTCGCCTTCTCTGATGATGACCGGTTTGGAACAATCAGTCTAGCTCCTCGATGAGTGAGAATGAGCACTGGATGTGTACAAGTGATCATAGAGGGTTGGCTCAGAAGTATTATAGTACAGATGGGGTCTGATGGTGTTGTTTGATGGCGTGAGCTAGAAGGTGTGAATCCTTACAGCTGAGAGGAAGATCATCAGTGTAACGCAGCTCTCAAAGACTGGACCGCACCGGACATCACAAACGGCACACGAGAGCTGTGTAGAAGAGAAGATCCATATGGGCCTCTAACAATTAAAAATTGGCAGGGTGCAAAAACTTCAGGGCGTGATAAATAAGCTCACCAGCTTGATTTTTGGACGGTAACTGGGTGAGTATTGGGCTATAAGTTAGAAGACAAATTGTAATAAAGTACTATTCGCGGGAGATAATCGGTGTAAACCGAGAGAAGAGCATACATGCTGGTGTTGCTTCTGAGAAATTGCGTAAGTGGTTAGCTATGCCGTTCAAAATCAATAGATCTCACAAGAAAACAACATGACGGCGGATCAACGTTCAACGTCTGAAGTTGTGACCAGACTCTGGGAAAGCGCAGCTAATGGGGGTGATGAAGTGAGCAGGGGGGACAACTGGAATACCGAGGTAAACATAGTAACTTGAACTAACTTGGGAAATTTTTATGCATTGGAACTTTTTGGTATATCGTTACTTTGACATGTCTGAAAGGCCATGAGTATACAGATAGAGGTTGAAAACTGAATGGGGATTCAGATGCTGATACTCAATTTGATGAATAATGAGAGCCGGATTACCAAACGCACACTGGGAATTGTTTTCTGTGTGAGCGGTTGCTATATATCTGACGATGCTCTAGAGCGATTAGAAGACACGCGAAAAGATGAGAAGTTGTGATTCTTGGGGAGCAAACTTGCCAAGGAGGTAAGTCCACGTCAATGCCTATGAGTCAATGAGAAACGAATGAATCTATTTATTTACAGTATCAGCATGCTATGAACATTGCTCACCCTCATAGATTGTATTGATGAAGTTTCTCAGTACCATTAGAGAATCCATACGGTGTATCGTCGTGAACAACCGTTTTCAATTGCGGGAAGTCCAATGGGGACTCCCATTGCAAGTACATATTGATTCCTGATGTCCCTGGATAATGCCCACAATGATATGTGGTATGTTCATCACGGGGCTTAAACAGCAGATAATCGACCAAGCGTTGGTGTTTTTGAAAGAATCGTCCAAAAGAGGATGTCGTTGATCAAAAAAAACATGAGCCGTTCTGAGTCCGCTTGATCTGCATGAAAGCCTGATATCCGGATTGTCGCGCCTTGGTTACCTGACTCTGAAAGATTGAAGCGGGCTCAGTACGCAAGCAGGAGCAAAAAGGTCAAGCTCAGGAACAAACTTTGAAAGTACGACATTGTTTTTCACTTTGGTGGCAATATCGTGGTCATCCAATACGTCTGGCGGGGTATTTGGATGGTCGTGGTCGGCAACGATTCGGGCATGCTCGTCGTCGTCGCGTTGACGTTGAGTAACGATCATGCGGGAAATGCCCAAGAGGGAGAAATGGCCTCGGGTAAAATGTAAAAGTGTGACGACGTCGATCGGGATAAACCAAAATTAAATCAATAGCTCCAGCGTCTGTTCGGTTTATAGCTTACATTGAAACCCCGACTCTATTCCAGCTAAGCGTTATCAAAATTACATAATTTGTAACCGGGGAAAATGGAGGCAAAATGGATTTCTCGAGCAAGTCTGTTTCGTTCGTTTAGCTCCCGACGGTTGTGCACTTCGTTCTGCCTCTCGCGCTCTCCCCAACAGCACTTCTTTCCTCCTAACCACGACCCCCAGCCCTTGTCTTCTAACGACGCCGCCAGGGTCAGCGACGTCGTATTTGGTGAGTGATCCTTGATTCATGTCTGCCGAATGCAATGCCTGATGAACTAATATCTTCGAACAGTCAATCATTTAGGAACTCTTGTTTCCGCCATCCCCGTTAACCCTTCATATTACCTCTCTCCCAGAGCGTCGACTTTTCATCTTATCCTACATTGCAACCCTTCTCGTTCTCTTCCGGTCGTCACTCGTCTGTCGTGCATTCAATAATTTTGCGTCCTTCGTGAGAGAAGCTTGTAGATATGGGCGCGTGTTTTTCATCTGGGAGTATCGAGGTCAGCGAGGAGGAGAAGAGGATGCATCGGGAGGCTGAGAAGAGTCTTCGTGAGGTAAGTATGATGCCATGTCTTTAGTCGGTGTCGGAAATTCACAATTGTTACACAGGCTAAAGCCAAGTTGGCTCACCAAGTCAAGGTGAGTAAATGTATTGGAATTCAATGACGCCGCATTTCTGAAAATAAATGAACAGGTTCTTCTTCTTGGTTCAGGAGACTCGGGGAAGTCGACCATCCTGAAACAAATGCGCCTCATTCATCGGGTACCCTTCTCAGCTCAAGAGATTGAGACATACCGCCAGCTGGTATTCAATAATCTGACGCACGGGATGAAGTATCTTCTCGACTCAATGGAGGATATGAACATTGAAATCTCCGACTCCGTGATACCTTACATCCAACTCATTGAAGATGCTTCCGATCTTCGCGATGGCCAGCAGTTCCCTCCAGATTATCTTGAACCATTACGCAAGTTATGGGAAGACCCTAGCGTTCAGAAGACATGGGCGAGGGGCAATGAAGCTGCCTTACCAGATAAGTGCGTCACTTTCCTCTGTCTGCGAAACCTCGTGCTCACCCCATTACTCTAGTCTTTCTTACTTTTTCAGTGATCTCGACCGGTTATTCGACCCTGCATATGTACCGAATGAACAGGATATAGTTCATGCACGTGTTCGTACAATCGGCATCACAGAGACTGTGTTCCACCTGAGGGACCATGAAATGCTGATGGTTGACGTCGGTGGGCAAAAGAGTGAACGTCGGAAATGGATTCATTGTTTCCAAGACGTCACTAGCATTCTGTTCTTGGTCAGTTTGAGCGGTTATGATCAGTGTTTAATCGAGGACAAGGATGCGGTACGTCAATGCTCATCATCTCGCAAAAAATGGTCGATGTTGACAGCAATCCGAACAGAACCAAATGCAAGATGCAATGACTATCTGGGATTCGATATGTCATTCACAGTGGTTCAAGCAAACATCAATAGTACGTTGGCATCAGTCTGATACAGATTTTACTTTCTGATCATCGCGGTCAGATCCTGTTTTTGAATAAGAATGATCTCTTTGAACGCAAGATTCAACATTCTGATATCAAGAATTTCTTCCCAGTAAGTTGCTCACTGGTTATTTATATGCTTCGTTTTTTCAATGAGTAATGTTTAGGACTACGAAGGCGAGCCTGGGGATGCGCGTACAGGACGTGAGTACTTCAAGAAACGCTTTGCAAGGCTAGCGCAGAAAGCGAACCAGAAGGAACGCGAGATATACATCCAGTACGTCGTCCCTTATTCTACCACTCATTTTAAATTTTTGTCGGGTCCCAACTGAAATGTGATCATCACAAGTACGACCACTGCAACCGATACCGCCATGCTCCGGGTAGTCATGGCCGCTGTTGAAGGTACGTTTGACTTCGAGTTCCAATGTAAATGTGCACTGACGATCCTTTACTTCAGAGTGAGTGTTTTCTTCCATTCTAGTCCCCCCTGTGATTGGTCAAGCCATTTGCTGTTTCCGTCCGCTACCAACTATCATTGCTCAACATCATCCCTATTCCTTCAGCATCATTCTCCGACAGAGTCTCGAGACTGCCGCATTGATTTAGTGAAGCAGTTTGCGGATCTTCCGTTTTCTTCATTATCTGTTTAATCCGTTTGATTTATCCAAACTAATCTTATTTCTTTAACTCTCATTTTTTGTGGATCTTCTGATTTTTTTTTCATCTCTCACTTTGTATGACTCATCTTTTGGTTTGTTGGCTGCTTCTGTTTTTTCACGTATACTCATCACGTTTTTCTTTCCTCATTCATGACTTGTCACCCACTCCCATCGCAACTTTCAACGTTGGATAATATCGTCGTACACCTCCCAATGATGATCAAAAACGATTTTTTTGGAATGTCAAACATTGTGCTACCCGTTTCCGCCTTCCACAGTACCATCATTAGTAGAAATGTAAGTAACCGTCGATTGGATTCATTCAAGAGATCTTGCTCACATACTATTGTATCACACAGATCCGCGACATAATGCTTTAAGCAATTAGCGTTGCCTCTACCTGTATACGTTATCCCATATTTCCCAGGACACATCTTCCCTCCAGGAATTCGTAATCAATATTCCCTGCCCCTCACCGCATTCAGCCTCGACACCTACACAACAAAACAGTCCCTACTATATCGAAGGATAAGGACAGATTCCGTTACCCACTTCCAACCATATATGTCCAACCCAGGAATCCTAAAACGGCCCATCGCTCAGTCTGTCCATCTCCTTTCTGATGATTCTGATCTCAACTCTCAAGCCCCGTGTATTATTGATCTCATTGTCTGGATTAGCACACTCTTTCCGTCTCTCCTAGCTCTCACAACATCATCGGTCAAACGTTCTCGCATCTTGTTCTCTACTTAGCTTCCCCTTCACTGTGCATACCTTAATTCCACAACCTGGGTCTCTTACAGTTTTATTCTTCTTTTATACCTTTATCATTCTCAATTATGTTGTGGATAGTTGTTCTTTTTTTGCATTTCTGGCTCGATTGTTCTAATTGTTCCCGATGTTGAAATCACTTATCGCATCTTGCACCTTGGCTTTGCACCTTGCTCTTCTTTTGTCTTTGGTTGTTCCATAGAGAACCGGATGTTGTGATCCCGAGTTATATGAACTTCATCCTTACACACCTGTGCAATAGCGTCCGCCATTCGCGGTGTTCGAGTTCCACGAGTGCCGTCGATGAGAGAGAGAAAGACATAGCTGAGTCCCGACCTAGTGAGCGAAGGTTTGATCAACCTGAAGCTTGATATAACTTTGACTGTGGAGTTCTGGAGACCAACCTGTGATCGGAGTGCGCTCAAAAAATCAGAACGAGAAGATATAGCGGTAATATCAAGTATTGAAACGTTGAAAGAACCCAACTTCTTGATTTCTGTCAAGGAAAATCGCGTCAAAAAGGTTGATTTGAAACAACACGAGAGGTTTATGGCTATGCAAGAGTTAAAGGAACATGTGCAAGACTTACCTCAACAAAAGATGGGCCGCTTATTGTAGAACAATAAGAGTTGGGTCCTGAGATGCTCAGGCCTGTCAAAAAACGTTATCATGCTGTGAAAAGAAGACAAAGGTACAGGAGAAGGAGGCGTAGGGTTAACCTCGCACACAGGACCTGCGATTCAAAGAGGGATGATTCTAGTTAGAAAACAGAGATTCAGTCCCCGAAATATATATACTGGACGAACCGAGAATCACCAGAGCCTCTCAACTAACTGTTCCCCCGAAGAGACGTTTGAGCACCCGGAGATTAGAAGGGAAATCCATAAAGCGAGAGAGAGCGAAAGAGGGAATGAAGTCAAAACCGAAGGAGGAGGAGGGGGCGAAAAAGAAGAGAAAAAGGTTGAATTGAACATGAAGCAAGGGGTATATATCCCCCGCCGAGAAAAATTCCCCCGAACAGAGGAACAGCAAATAATATTGTTTCCCAAGTTCCGTTCCTTTCAAACGGACAAAACACGCGCCTCGATTTTTTGTCGACTTCCGAAGATGTGGCTGTAGATAGAACGACCGTAACCCGGGTAGCCCAGCGTTGCCTTGTGAGTTTTACGGGATTAACTTCTGATATTTTTTCCCTCGCCCATTAGTCTAACATCTTTTGTTCTTTAAAAGAGATTTCCATACGATGTCGGATGAGCGATGGAGTTTATTCCTTTTTCTCCGGATGGAGTGTGTGGGTGTTGTAGGTGGCACTATTTTTCCCTTGTAGCCGTTTGAAGATCCCCCTCGCAATAGATCTATGATTTAAAATCACAAATTTCAACTTCAAAACGTTTGGTATGATCGACGGAAACTAAACCTTTTATGGTAAATTTTACCATCAAAACAATGTAATTCGCTGTACGGTGGCAATCGACAAGAAAGGTACGGCGTTACGCAAAAAAGGCTTGACTTGTAATTGAAGTTGAAGTGCACTCTATGCGGCAGCGAACAAGCTACCTTGCTGCTGTTTGAAGCTCACTGCTTGGAATGCTAACCTAACGGAGTTAGCGTGAGATATTTTTTGACTCATTGTTGATTCTTCCTCCCACTTTAACCTTCTCAAGTTCTCGTTGCCATTGTTTCCAAATCTCGCACAGCTCATTTATGTAAATACAAGTACTACAATTGTGTCATTACAGTCAGATCCAGCAATATGCAGAACCTCAATCGACCCGAAAATCCGTAAACCCGCAGTTGATTGGACGTTCAAGTTGAGGATCCGAATCAATTTCTGAGAAGGAAATTTGCTCCTAATAGAAATACGATATTTTCAATTCCACTCCCTCGATATACTACTACCCTCTAGGCTGTCAGTATTAATTAAAAATGCCTCGACCATCTTGTCATCCTTACCATTCATCGATCCTGAGCAGCGAAAAGGAGCAGGTACGGAAGTTGTATGGTGATCTACGATCAGACCTGCTGAACAATTTTTTTCCAACGAAGCGATTCAAACGAAAAATCCATGCGGGCCACATGCGGGTGATATATTTCGACTAGCCAATTTAGACTTCACGGTAAAGCCTTGTTGATCCGGAGAGATTCAAGTTGCGTACTTACTAACTTGGTAACTAGGAAAGAGGTACCAGGTTCTACGAAACACCTCAATGTCGAGCGACATTGTCCATACCGGATATCGGATTTGATTTTTATGACGTTTGTTACTCAATACTCCCCTTATCTTGGCCCTCCAGTTCGAAACCATTCTGAGTATGGAATAGAACATTCAACATTCCACCCAATATCTGCAAATATCATGCCAAAATATTTCAACAATATCAACATTTAGTCCACGAGACGCCACACCGTATGTTCCATCGTTCTTAGTCAACCATTACCATTGGTTCATCTATAAACACACGCCGCTCTTTAGTCGTCGAATTGATCAAAATCAAAATCAATTTCTCGGACTACAGGAGCTTGAATGTTGGAATATTGGTTGCTAACTTGTGGACAGGTCGGTATTGCACCCATACCTCCGAGTCGGATGAAGACGAGCCATCTTTACGACAAATCAAACAATCCAAATTCCCAGTCAAAGAGAATAATATTATGTCGAAGGAACGAATGAATATTATCAGACTCCTTGACGACCGGGATAGTTCAATTGGTAGAAAGTTGAGATGGATGTACTGTTCTCGAAGAGTGGGCGGTGGCAAAGTTATAAGCATCCGATCCAACAAAACAATGAGAGAGGTTTTGATGTATATGCTGACGTTACTACGATACTCCATGGGGAGCATAATCGCGGCACCAATTTGTGTTGAACCAGTCTGTTGGTTTTGCTTGCTTTTACGAACGTCGTCGCATAAGGTGCGTGCGTCCGACAACGTTGACGAGTCCGGTGTCTTGCTGACTATCTACATCGTCAATACGAACACAAGTATATGTGGGAGACGACGAGCCTGTGTCTAACCATAATCTCAGTGGGCAATGAAATGATATAGCAGTGAAGTTCAAGGTACTTGACGATGACATAGAAAATATAATTACAACAGGTTTAAAGAATACTCAAAAGATTCCTTTACAATTTTTTCCGCCCAAAGGTGTGAGGTAGGGGACTCGGAGCCAAACGAGGATTTTAACCGAGATGAATAAAAGACGAACAAAAGCATCAATTATAATTTGATTAGATTCCTTGACCACCAGTAACCTCGAGTGTGTGACCAGAAACGAAGGAAGCAAGAGGTGAAGCTAAGAAGAGAACGCTAGCAGCGGCCTCATCGGGAGTTCCACCACGTCCAAGAGGAATACCTGGAGCAGGTCCTCCTCCGCCGGTTGCTTGTGACTTTCCACCTGGAATACCGAGAGCAACCTTCTTGCCATCAATTTCGATGGATGCACCAGCCTCCTTAGCTTGTGTCAACCTAGTTCACAGTAAAACCAGAAACCGTGAGACATCGAGGTGAGGGTTATGATGACGACATGTAACGTACCGTGTTTGAATGTAGCCAAAGGCAACAGTGTTAGCACGGACGTTGAAGATACCCCATTCCTTGCAAATGGTCTTGGTAAGACCAATAACAGCAGACTTGGCGGCAGCGTAGTTAGCTTGACCAATGTTTCCGTGTAAACCAGATGTTGAGGAAACATTGATAATGGAACGATTCTCCTTGTTACCCTTCAAGCCACGGCGGTATGAGTTCAGCATTTGGATGAGTAATTCGTTCAGTGAGTTAACACTTTACCTTAATACGGAGATAAGGAGCGGCTGCTCTGATTAAACGGAATGGAGCCCTAACGTGAATCTTCAGGATGATGTCAAAGGCATCATCTGGTGTAGTGTGAAGCATCTTGTCGAAAGTGAAACCGGCGTTGTTCACAATGTGGTTGAGCTTGCCATACTTCCTGTTAGGATAGAACAAATACAATTGGTATATTGTTCCACCAGGGATTCATTGAAGGGAATTGTACTCACTTGATGGTAGCACTGAGAACCCTTTCAGGGAAATCGTCTGCACCAACATCTCCTCCAACGGCAATAGCATCACCTCCAGCAGCGAGAATCTCGTCGACAACAATTTGTGCCTTCTTCTCGTCCAAGCTAGTTGCATAGATTCATAGTCAGCTAATAGTCTCAGTTCGTCCTAGAATGCGTATAGTACTCACTCGCTAACGACGACCTTTGCGCCTTCCTTTGCGAAGAGGAGAGCACAGCTGCGACCAATACCCTGTTCATTATAACCATAACGTCATAAATCAGTATACTCGGCTTCCCATACAGAACTCTAACTGAGTTGAATGCACCTGAGCAGCACCTACAAACCCACACACATGTAAGCATCCAATAAACCCTTCACAAATCAAAGCCAAAAATGGAACAAAACTCACCAGTAATAATGGCAACCTCTCCAGCTAACAATCCTCTCGGGTAGGAGTTAGTAAGGTGACCAGAAACCTGAGATAAACGTTCTGAAGCCATAGCTGGATGTGTTCTGAAATTAATTTCCTTAGGACCTTTGTCTTCAGACGAGGCAAGGATAGGTGAGAGAGGGTCGGGGAATCGTTTGCTTAAAGCCTCTCGACATGAATCTCATGTCGAGCAGAGGATGGTGTGTGATCGGAACTTCAGGAAGCCGAAGGTCCGGCCTCGGTCAATCGGTTATTCAACGCCCTCTCGTCGTGAAAAATGGCCTATAGCTAAACATGACCTTGAAGCTTGAAGCTTGAAGGATTTCAACAGTGGTCAGGTGTTAAAACAACTTTGCTCTGCGTTTACGTTGGAAAGGGACACAGATAGAGCACTATGATTACATAGTATGAAGATTAGTCTAGGTTAAACTCGGTATGAGAACTCCTCCGACATTCCATCAGTATGTATGGAAATAAGAATTGCTGGTGAATGACGAAACAACCAGAGAAAACGTTACGGTAATGGCGACATACCGCGCCGTTAAGGTCTAAACATTTCCAACATATGATTGTGCACGAAGCGATACTCGTTCTGTGCGTTGAAGTCCATCTCGATGAAACAGCTGGACGATGTTGAATCGCCTGAGATGCATATAAGGTGTAGAACGCGTGTCGCCTGATCTGTTTCAGGACTTCAAGATGGTCTCTTCTCTTTGCGCAAGGTTCAAATTGTCAATCACTGAGCGAATGGAATGTCTGACCGTGAGTGCTCCTTCGTGTTCTCTTCACAGGCGTGTTATCTAGAAAGTGGTTCGTGAATCAAATTAGTCTGCACATTGTGCAGGTAGCATGAAGTTTGAATGAGATCGAACCAAGGAAGACGCTGTCAATGGCTCCAAACAGCAAGACAGGCATGGCTTCGAATAATAGGTACAGTGTTAGCTATAAAAATACGTCTCGAGCCTCAAAGAGTTGGAGAAAAATGGATTAGGACTCAACATATATATGCAACTACGTCCACGGGATCAAGGATTTCAGGCTCATATGATGATGGTGGACCTTATAGAGGATCTCAATTTGCTAATGTGATTCAGTAAATGCGGTGGTGGGGGGGAAGGGTTGATTTTCTGGGAGGTTCATAGAAATGAATCGGCGGAGGTCAATGGTACTATTACTGTGCGCACCAGAATCAGGTGAGCGAGCGGTGTTACTTCAGATAGAGAGTGCGACGTACATTATTATGCCGGAAGCATTGACCAACCAACATACACCAGGTAATCATACAACAACAACGTTAAACGGATCAGAGTTGAACTCACCGCCTCTGCTGTTCGTTCAGATTGTACCAAACAAACACACCAATTTCTACAAAAATCCACCACTCCTTCCCGTACCAAACCGATCACCTAAACCTCTGGCTTCTTTGATAAATTTATCCCTCGTTTTGTCATCCATAAGCCTTCCACCGACTCCCATATCCCTGCTGTGATCCCAAATGACAGGTGGACCTTCCTCTTTGTCTTTGGGATCTGTTGCAAGTTTGGAACTGTGTTGTTCAACAAGGGCTCCACCTCTGTTCTTGCGCTACAGGCGAAAGAAAGACGAAGTTCAATGCCATAGAAGCGACGCGACGGTAGAGGACCGAGAGATGAGATATTGAAACTCACAGTGTACTCCTCGACTCCCCTCCTAACCTCTTCCTCCTTCCTTCGTTTCTTCCTAGCATCATGATCTTCGTCCGCTAACGAGTCAGGATCCGCATTAACTATTCTTCTTCGTTTACCAGAAACTTCATCTGCCAATCGCTGTTGACGTTCTGCGGGAGTTTCTGTCCATAGTGTCGTATCCACATTTCGCTGTGGAGCTGCTGAGCGAGCAAACTGACGAGGTTTGTTCAATTTTGTAGGGTCAATTGCTAAAATTCAAAAACAATGTGATATAAATCATCTGCAGAACATCATCGGAGACGGGATTTAGGACGTACATCCTAGTAGGTCAGAAGAAGAGGGAGGAATGAGCATCCATTCTTCTCGCTTCAGAGCTTTGGGTTTTGCAGCTTCCTGAAGAATATATCACAGTAACGTATTCAGCGCGAGGGACATTGAAAGTGTAAATGAACTGACCTCGATGAGTTTCCTCCTCCTCTCTTCTTTTTCCAAGAACTCCCTTACACCGTCACTCTGTTCTACGACAACTCCAGCAGGTAGAGGTTGAGGGCCGTAATCATCGTCATCGTCGTTATCATCGTATTTTTGTCTGTGCTGAGCTATAGAAGGAGGAAAGGATGGCCGTGCGACAGGTCTCTTAGGACCTTGGGGTTGTGGTTGAGGTCCTGAGCGTGCAGCTAAGAGGTCAGGTGGTAAAGCAGGGACATAATCGTCCTCTTCTTGCTGCTCTTCTTCAGGTTGCTTTGAATTTGTACCATTCTTTGAAGGTGGAGGTGTTATAGAACTATTTAGTAGCTGCGGAGGAATAGCAGGTCCTATCGAGGTTTGTGGTTCGGGAGGTGAAGGACCCTGTTCTTGATCTGAATTATTGTCGTCAAAAGGTGTGACTGAACGTCGCGTTTGTAGAATATGTGCGGGAATTTCTGGGCCTATCATTTTTTGTAAGTGGTAAAAGAGAAAACTGAAATTGAGTAGGTCGTGAAGAGAGAGGGTGGAGTTGAGGGGTGGAAGTGCAATAGCCGATCAGCTTGTTTGGCCATGTGGGTCCCTTCGGCAGAAAAGGCAGGTTTAGAGGTTTTGTGATTCCATCCATCCACATACCTCCGCATTGACTCAACTCGTTCCCGCAACAAGAGATCTAATTTTGCTCTTGTTTCCCCCTCATACCGATCGCTTTACTATACTAACGATGTCAGTTGCAGGTTATGCAGCAGAGGCGTTATCTGCGCTTACTCCTTCTCAACTTGCCTTTATCCAACAACTACCAAAGGCAGAGCTTCACGCGCACTTAAACGGATGCATTCCCATCTCAACTCTACAACACCTAGCCAAAGACCACCTCTATTCAGCTACTCCTTCCTCCACCTCCCAAGCCGTAAAAGAGAGCTTAGAGAGATTGACTTCTGGTGTAACCCTTAACGAAATCCACGAATTCTTCTCTCTGTTTCCAGCCATATATGAACTCACAGCTACACCTGAATCACTCGCGGTTGCTACAAGAGATGTTTTAGACTTATTCCTTTCTGCCAGTCCGGATCGAAATGGAGGATATCCTCAAGCATCTTACTTCGAACTACGATCTACACCGAAGGAAACTCCGCGTATGTCCAGGCTTGAATACATAGAAACGGTTTGCAACGAAGTTGAGAGATATGATAGAGAGGGAGATAGGGCTGCTGTTATTGTTAGTTTGGATAGGAGGATGACCGATGAAGTTGCCAGGGAAGTGGTTGAATGTGCGATCAAATTGAAGAAAGCTGGAAGAAGAGTTGTGGGTGTTGATCTTTGCGGTGATCCTTTGGTAATTTACTCTTACTTTCTATACGAAACCCGTGAATTAACGCAGATACATTATTTATCAAGGCTGGAGATATGGATTCTTTTGCAAAGCATTTTCAAGCCGCAAAAGAGGCTGGGTTAGGCGTAACCTTACATATTGCAGAGGTATGTCTATTCCAATTATACCGGGATCAAGTTTCATTTTACCACACCGAGGTGCCTTTGGCTCTTCACTCTTTCTCTTTCTTCGTAACAGACACCGGACAACCCAGTGCCAGAGACTCTCCGTCTATTGTCATTCAAACCTGATCGGTTGGGCCATGCAACATTCCTCGGTTCTGAAGAGAAGAATTTTGTGCATAATTCTCGAATGTGTGTCGAGATTTGCCTTTCTTCGAACTTACTTTGCAAGACGGTCAAAAGCTTGGATGAGCACCATATTCGACATTATTTGAAGCACGATCATCCGGTCGTTGTTTGTGTACGTATTGCTACTTCGATGAGAGTGATTTAATTTGACCTTTCTTCAGACCGATGACACTCTACCATTCAAAAATTCCCTGGTGGGTGAGTACGCTCTGTTGATGGCACCTGCACCTATTGGGTTAGGCCTCAGCGAGCAAGAGGTGGAAAGAATTGCGAAGATGGGGATGGACTCAAGGTTCCGCTCTTCCTGAACGTGAATTCCGAAATATATGTTATATAGATGTTTAGGTAGATGTCGAAATACTCTCCATTCATTGTTTCACTGCTTGTGACGATTTGTGACGGTCACAAGTGGCTACTCGCCCAAAGCGGCAAAGGTAGCGCCCGAGGTCGGCAGCCAGCATCAGCCTCTTGGAGACTTACTGCACGACAAACTCGAGCTCTCGGGACTTTCTCTTCCCCCGGCTTCCAACAGGACGTTACGACCCCGCCATCTCTCTTTTTCTATTCAATCTTCAAAGTAATTCTATCGGCGCACTCTCGGTCAACGGATACTCACTCGTTTTCAACCCAAATCTCTCTTTCCTGGTTGCCATCTCCACCTCCCACACATACATACCTTCTGGAAAGACACAAGAAACTGGATACTCACTGGTAAACACAACAACTGCAAGAAGCTACACTCTCAGCCATGACTCGCGTACAGTTTGGCAATTTCGACTATATTTGCCAAACTGCTGCCCTTGTCATCTGTCCTCTTGTTGGTTCAGAACAGGGCACCGAACCATCATGTTACAGCAGAAACGTTGAAATTTCAGGGACGCTTATATTCCAACCATGTAAGTTCTTTGATATCTCCTAATCTAAAGGCGGAGGCTGTCGGGTTGGATGTGATTCCAATCTCGTACTATTGTCCTTTATGGCTCTGCTTGCTGATCTTTCTTATGCCATTTTCCAGCAACATGTTTCGTCCATATCGTTGCCATTATCATGACTGCCATTATGATATTCCACATACGAAGCAAATACACCGCAGTAGGTGAGTAGTCGAACCAGGAGCTATGACACAACAGATTTATGAACTTAATGATCTAGGTCGGAAGGAGATCATTATGTTCTTCTATCTATACGCCGTAATCGAACTGCTAGCCATCTTCCTTGACTCTGGGATTATTCCAACGGCGAATGTCAGCTATCCAGTTGAGTACATCCCCTTTGCTCGGCTTGGTGTCCCCGATGAATAACAGCGCTAACCGCCACATCTCGTTTCTCGCAGTGGTTTGCAGCGGTGTATACGGGCCTGGTGGTAGCAACATATACATGTCTGCTGATAAATGGCTTTGTCGGATTTCAGTTTGCGGAGGATGGTACACCATTATCACTATGGGTATGTTTCATTTTCGCATCGGTTTCAGTATTTTTGTCTGAACAGTTCGCCACTCCACTTTTGATAGTTCCTCCGTATATCTTGCTTGGTCGTATTTGGTGTCTGCTTCTTCGTCGCCATTGCTACTTTCAAAGCGATCGCAGGTTTCCGTTTCGACAAACCCATCGGCTTATGGATCATCTACATTCTTTGGCCATTAATATGCACAGTTGTCTACATCATTTCCCAGCTCATCCTCGTCTTCCGAACTCTTGAGGACCGCTGGCCAATCGGTGATATCGTATTTGGAGCCGCGTTCTTCACTATCGCACAAATCATCTTGTTCGCATTTAGTGTAACGATATGCGACGCTATCAAGCACTACATTGATGGGTTATTCTTCTTCACGCTTTGTATGCTACTGAGCGTCATGATGGTATATAAGTATTGGGATTCTATCACTGTAAGTACTAAAACGCTAGGCCCTTACTTCGTGGCTAACTGTTTATCATGTAGCGCGAGGACCTCGAATTCTCCGTCGGCTCGAAAGCAACTGTATGGGAAGTCAAAGATCCATTACTAGCGGGATCATCAGGTGGCCTTGGTGATTATTCAGAAAGCGAAGATGCAGCATCCAACTACAACATCAGTGGTGGCAATGGTGGTTTTGGATATGCGAATAATGGACATCCCGCAAGTTTAGTCGGTGGAGTTAGTGGTAAACAGCTATATCAAGGTGGAAGATATTAGTGGAAAGGGGGCTCGTCACCATCTTTCCTCCTAGCTACACACGTCGCATGTGAGCCTCTTTGTGGTATAGTCTGTTGAGCATTGAAGTTTGATTTCCATCTCATCCCCGCGGACCCCACCTTACTTTGTCTTCTTCGCCTCCCTCTCTCGTGTCCTTTCTTCCTCCCCCTCCCCTACTGCGTAGTTTAGTTTTTGTTTTAACAACTTTCCTCTTCTGCTATGGACGTCAACAGACATAACGCATTTTCTTCTTGTCTCAATGATCTGTTTCCAACTTTTTTTAATATTGGAGAATATATGTTCTCTTAGGGGATATTCTTGGGGACCTCTAGATCTCATGTTGCCGATGCTTCGTTGTCTCAGTCTGCTTGAAAAAAGGTGTGGTAGCAACTTGAGTAACTTTGTGCCGACTGATTGCAATTGTTGTCAAGAGCCTCGATGACATCATCCAAGTTGTGTCGACGATTGATGATTTTGATCTTGAAATTGAAGAACTAAACTTGCTAGCGAACCACCACCACCACATGTTTTACATTGGATATCATCGTATGGTGACTGACTCCATACGCCCGACTTCTTCTTCGCGGTCCCCCCCCCCTGCTTCTCTGAATCACTAAAGCAAACGAATAAGTATCATTCGGGTTTTATCGGTGTTGTGAGGAGCTATAATTGTTTCTCGTCGTCGTAGTCTGGTCCACCTGAATCCTGATTCATCGTTTTTCGTCTTGGAAGTCAAGAACAAACAAAGAAAATCGAGAGGAGAAGATCGACCGGTCTATAGACTACATGAACTGTCCAAAGCACAGTCGGTTTGTTCGTTCTCAATTTCATCTACTCTACTCGTGATTAATGATTACTGATGAATAGTTTTTTTTTTCAAACTTGAAGGCTTGATTCCCGTATTGGAGAATTCTGAATCTGAATCTCTAGTGCAGCATCCCGACTCCCGAGGTTTCGCAGAGGTGAATGACCAATGTAGTCTATCGTTTGTGGAGGCTGTTGCAAGTCACGGCGGTTGGCATGCATCGGTCATAAACATATCACAGTCGGGGATTCTGCGGTAAGTAAACTTGACGAATTTATAACATACTGACCGCAGTAGCTGGTCCATATGAAGTCTTTTTAGGGGGGACGGTGGACCCATTGGTTTTTTTTTCATTAGTTCCCGGTGGGGCGATGCATTGCACTAAGGGATGGTGCTGTTGTTTCTTACAACCGGGCCGTTGGAGCTACAGCCTCCACTGTCCGCGAATGGTTAACGAACGATGGCTTATCCAGTAGGTATGTCTACAATACTATGGGGGACGAATTTTTGGATCCAGTGATCGTTCAGAGTTAATCACCGTTCAGCACTACCCGCACCACTCCGCGTCGTGGTATGTGACTTCTCCAGCTTATCGTTACCATCTTAATTTGTAGCTAATACGCATTCTGCTATGCAATCACAGGACTACATACAGCCTAAGCCACATCAACTTACCGTTGCAATATTTGCCAGCGTATAGCTAGAGTCGTGTATGTTATATCGGTGGCTCGTCGCAGCTAACATATAATTTATCCAGATCCCATGCACTACTGCCACGACTTCATTCGTTAGGGAGCTGCGAAACGTGCCGTTAATCCGCACTGTGTCTGTGCTTCCCGTAGCTTCAGTATGTGCATCACCATTATGCATACTCAACTGCAATCTCAAATGACAAGGCCTAAATCCTGCACAAGGGCCAAGAGTACACGTACAGTATGGATGGCGCTATACTGTTCTTGAACCAATTTCACGTCGTAGCCATGTTCTGTCTTCGTCCTGATGCTAAGACTAATTACACAGTATGTCCTCTTCACCGTTTGTTTACAAACGTATTATCGTCCGCTCATTACATGTAACCTCTCTTAGGGAGTCTCCTTTAGTATTCATCTAGATTCTACCAAACAGGTTCTGTTTCTTGTTGCAATTGCTCTAGGATGTTACTTCGTGTTTTCATGTCCGCGCACTGCGGAAGAAGAGACATGACAATAATTCTTCGAGTCATACGACTTTTTCCAAGATCAGTCTTGGCGTTCGAGACTGTATATCGCAACGTAAGTTCATCGTTGACGAATTCCCTTGCTCACTATCATCGATCCTATGGTCTATACTAAACCCGCCGGCAGGATACCGACAAACCCATTTGCAAGCTTCAACTCTCCGTTTCTTCGTTGCTAGTAGTAAGTAAGTCAGCAGGCCACCATATATTTCACGATTACTTCACCGTTCTAGACCTATATGTTTTACCAACGTTCAGTACCTGCAGACTGATTAACTTAACAACACCTGTTGTTTTCAGTGGGTTTGAAAGCTTCAAATCCAATCGAGGGTATCTGTAAACATAACCATAGCTATAGAAATGCGATTGTGTTTAATATGACATCCACGTTGTCGTGAACAAGTTCAAGTTTCATATTGTCATATATGAGAGGGTTAGCATCCTGGACATGCGCAGCACTGGGTTAGTAGCTACCACCAACCTCAAGCTCCCTCGTATAATATATTTCTCATACCATCTTATCGTGTCACCACTACAATCTACAATTGTCCTTTGTTAAGGTTTGGATTCCAAGTATCAAGGTCCCAAGGTGAGCTTTTTAGTCTTTCTTGTCCTCATTCCTCCCTCACTGATACCCACTTTCACAGTCCATGCATAACAAATCGACATAGTTTGATATTACATAGCACATACCATACTACAATGAAATCATCCATTCCATCATTTGCGAGACTATAATACAAAAAGCGTACAACGGAGTATCGGAGAAAACAGAAAAGAGTTCAAACGTGTAAGTGATGTTGGTTTTTTCTTGTTCTGTTTTTGTTTTTGTCTTTGTCGACCAATACGTGCATGACGCATGACGGTCCTTAAGAAGTTCAACACAGCAGGTGAGAAATTCTGAGTCTAGACCCATAACTACCACTGATTCCTCTCCGTTCGAATTCACAGACACACTCACAAGTCACAAGCATTCATTCATTCATTCCTTTGTTTCCACAAGGTGCACGTCGAACGTCAATCAAATACAGATACTCGAGCTCATTACACTGGTTGGCATTATCATGATCAATGCATACATCAAATGACATTGACAAACGAACGACTCGGATATGCTCAAACGAACTTCAAAGACTCGGATACCAACCTGTACGGTATGGTAGTGTCTTTAAGCTTCTGCCAGTGGTTGCTAAGATGCTAACATCCATTTTTGTGTACTCGGACCTTACAAATTGTCGTTATTCAATCACTCGTACGTGGGCCGTTAGCATATTCTTCAAAGTTCCTTCTTCTCAAAATATGACATTGGACAAGCATTACACAATACCCGAATGGCAACAGATAGTGTACACTGTAGTACACCCCATGTTTATGGGCGATATATCATCACTCACGGTGCATCATGCATCATGGCCAGGCAAGGTTGAACAATTTCATCAGTGCCTCCTCCTCCCGTGTTCTGAAATTTATCGCAAGGCTTGGGGTTAGGACGCACATTCGCAACAAACTATGCCGGTCCACTATCTAACCCGTCCATCCGTTCGTCAAAGATTGAACATGACAGATCGTTGAAAAGATGAATCCTTCAAGTTACCCGGGTACCGTACCACTCGGACTCAAGAGTCTCAGAGTGCTCTAAGTACGCTTACTAAGGCTTGAAAATAATATCATTTTAGATGGCATCCCAAATTCCAATCCTTCAAATCGATGCTACTATGTATAATCTTTGATGCAAATGAGTGGCAACGCCGCAATCCAATCCAATTTCACTGGTTCATGCTGAGTACGTCTAATTATCCTAGATTTAACACATCCGAGTCATATGATCCTGACGACTTTGCTACTATTTGGTTTGCATATCAGATTGCTCATAGTACCATGCTAGCGGAGGTTCTTAGCGGAGGTTCTTACTGGGGCTCTCTCTATCGTATGCATCATTTGGCAAAAGTTGAAATGGATAAAGGTACTTATTGTGTATGTGTGTAATTACATATTCGTATGACGGTATGATATGTTTTAAAGCTCTGATTCAGCAGCCCGTTGCGTTGCATCGTTCCGCATGCATGAAATGTTGAAACGAGGACGAAGTCAAAATCAAAAAAACATCACCAGGTGCAATTTAGACCTCCTCCGGCTTACTTCCTTCCTTCCTTCAAACATGCATATCCATTCGTTAGCAAGTTATGACGATCGCGCCTCAAAGCTGAAATTCGACAAGCCGCCACAGTGAGTAAAATATTATTCAGGAAAACAGTCTAAGAGTTTTTTTGATATGATATAGGTAGAATCAGGGAATGAGCCATGATATCGAACCACACTGGGTAACAGGTTAGTGGGCCACCACCCTCAACGTTTTACGCGTAGGCCCTTCCCTTCGTGAATTACAAACAGGCTAGCCTTGGTCGGATCGATATATGTTTCGCTGCAACATGGCATCACAGATTTCGATATCCGGGGATAGGAATCAAGGTCAGTTAAACAAAAAACCAAAACCTCGAGAACAACAGCACGCACCAATTCACGTATTAGGAGTATGTTATATGTTATTGCTAGTGTGATTGACACGGAATCCGAAATCGTGCATTAGCTCGTTCCATGACTCGGAAACACGACAAGTCCCCCCCAAAATTTTGGTTGTTGAACGTGTTACACATAAAACGATAGCTCTAAGATAGTTGGATAGGACTGATTTTATTATGATAGGATCTACCGACATTGATAGAACTCAGTAAGCACCCTTGTATGCTTGATATACTTGCTTGAAGTCGAGTATATTGCAATCTATATATTCAGTTTCTATCAAACTGCTGATGAATGGAATCATTTCAATCTGCCAGGTTACGATTGGCAGATCGCGATTGCAACAAGGCGGAGTAAGTACTGTAATCATGCATGTGTTATGTAATACACAGACCATTTGTGGGACCGAAGATCCAAATCAAAGCTGACAAAATACCTCCCACGGACCAAGGGTCTCAAGTAAATAAATGATACAATCGGGAAAATGGGAGAGATTCACAAATACCGATCTTGTATAGAAAAAAAAGCTTGCCGGCGTGGTGAGATTTCAGATCTATGATCACATCTTCCCCATCTCCAGATTTCCTCTTTTTCACTCAACCCACACCTTGATCGCCACGCCAAAAAAATACACCTCTTCAACCTCTCCGCGGCCGGGTCATTTACCGGTCCTTCCCAAAATGGCAGGTCAAAAGTAGACTCCATGTTTGATGTTGGGATGTACCGTTTTGAGCAACAGTTTGTTTTCTTTCTTTTGTCATGGCGATGTTTTGTTTTCTGGATTGTACTTTAGTTAGTTACGGATACGCTACCCGCGAGACCTCGAATTCTTTCAATACGTGGAGTCCTAAACATCTAGGTATGATCGACACGTATCCGCTCAAATTAGTATACTCGTTTCAAGCAGTCGGTTTCGCACAATTGCAAAGTTCGCAGAAATCGGATGTTGTTTCTGACTCCTAGATAAGTGTTCCTGTGTCACTTACGCTTGAACATGCTTGTAGTTAGCAGGTATTACTAAGCTGATCCAATTCAAGGATCCTACTATAGACACGGTGTACTAGTAACTTGATAGCCATACTCATCCAGCCTGAGTACATTTTATCCTCTTCCGATCCATACTCAGGCTGAGACATGCGTGAAAAAAAAGGTCTCATCTTTTCTGTCGGTCCGACGATTTACTCGTCCTTTCCAGAACGACAATCATAATTCGAGGCATTTGCTCAGTACATTCAATTCTGCTCAAACGTTCAAGCAAGCTACTAGAGGTATTTATTTATTGGTCCAAGATCTACCCCCCGCTGAATACTGGAGAAAGGTCTAGAGGGTCTCTCTGTGTAAAATGGCCTCACCTCAGACCCCGTCTGACCCCTGGATCCATTGTCAGATGGAAGATGGATTTGGTTATATCGGCTCGGTGACATTATTGAAGAATCCATATGCCTTGTTCGGTCTCGGTCTTTTACTAAATACTTGGCTTTGACTAGAAGGCACCCTTTCTAATATAACATGATACTCCGACGTTCAAAAAAAACTCATTTTTTTCGGGTATGCATCGGTTTATTCTTTTTTTTTCAACTTTGTTCGGTCTCTTTTGCTGTTGTTTACGATGCAATGCAGTGTTAGTGTTAGCGGTTTGTCCGCAGGAACGACGCACTGGAGACTGGAGTATACCGTGGGCCGTGGTGCTTATTTCGAGGGTCATAACCTAACCAACCAACCAACCAACCTTCTGATTTTCTGGATCCTACTCCCACTGCACACATCTCGCTCCAAGGTGAAGTAACCAAACAACGGAGAAACCCTGGCCCAGATATCCGAGTCAATATATGGTTAGACTCAGTACATACAAGTAAAGTGGTGCGATTTGACGATAATGGATTATTAGGCTTTACATGTTCCACGATCGAAATGCATCGTCATTATTTGGTTATTGTAATTTTTTTTGTTAGTACGTTACTCAACGCCGGGACTTGTGGCGCCGCTCGTGGTTCAATATAAACGCCGAGAGCCACTCACGACGACGTTAAGGAGTATCATCTTTTCGTCAGTGACAGTTTAGCGTTTTGTTGGTGTTTCTGATTTTTGAGAGGTTCGAACTGATACTAGCTATAGGCGATTATGATAATACCGAACTACCATATGCATATGCCATTTCTGATTTTTTAGATTTGTTATGCCCGGTGCTAGGTGGATGGTTTTGCTTTACCATCTTTTCGCCGTCGACGAGACATGTGCATTGTGCACTGTGCAGTGCGTCGGCTTTTACAGAATGTTGATGGTTTGAAAAGCTATTTCTTCTTGCCATCTGCTGGCACGTCCGAGTTCGAGCTCGAGCTTCAAGTTGGTTCCAGGATCTCTGCCACACAATGTCATTAATTGTCATGATTGCCACTTGAATTTCCGAGTTTCCCTCCGCCTCTCACCCTACTTTAAATTCTCATCTTTTCGAATTCGGCATCCAACAAACAATAAAAAAGATACGTACAATACTCGTATTGATATTCTAACGGATCTACAAGCTTAGTCCCTATTCCCATTCCCAAAGGAAATCACCGAGAAAAGCCGGAAGCGAGATGCCAAACACAACTTGAAGAACAAGCGTGCGCCGTGTACGGGTGTCTACCAGACATATTAACATTTGCTCCGTCTACCAACAATCATATAGTAGGTAACAACCCTCACGCGTGAATTCTTGAACGGAGAACGTAAAGAACTTCCTTGGCCCTTGATATCATGATCCTAGTACATACGTCGTTAACGGCTTACTTACCTTAATTGATGCAGGTACGGCCGGCAGACTGAGACTGGGTTATTATTCGCTTGATGAACACCTGAGTTTTGGTTTGAAGCTTTCAAGGTCTCGGAGCGGGGAAAACGGAGAGGTGGGTAAGTTTGTCAAAAAAAAGGTTCTCCCTCTTTTCTTTCTCTCTCCATTAAGTCATCGTCGAGTTTGATATGTCTCCGCATCATGACCATTCTTGATATAAATTGTCGAACTGCCAATTGTAACGTAAAGGATATCAGGATATTATATTGTAACGTATGATTCTTAGACTAAGGACTTGATACACTCACATACATGCTTTTGGCGGAACGCATATAAACTCATCTGCGATACTTGGTAAGTAGTCTCCGTTGCCGATATGCATGGAGAGGGTTTCGTTCGGGTGTATACCAGTACAAACCTCATACTTTAGACTTCGTACCCTCCAAATAAGAATCAGGTCTAAAAATGTCTGAACTTCAGTATCGTAACTACCGAACGAACGCGAACAAAAGAACATACGTACCTTTGAGACGACGACGAGTTTAACCAATAGGAATATCAGGTCATGGTTTGAAACCCGAGATTTAATTGTACATAAGATTATAGATGATATGGAGAGCTTGACGACGCGCCGTTCGTAGTCTGAGGTAGATCGAAACCCGAGTACGTCTTCGCTCTTCGAGCTCGGGCCAGTCGGCAGAGCAGAGGGAACCAACCAAAGAACCTATAGCGAGGAGATTCGGATTCAACTAACCAACCTATTCGCAAGGTCGATCGTTCGGTCAATGAGCAAGGTACAAGTTACAAGTATTCCCATCTACTACTCACAGAAAATGTTGGTAGACCTTGAGAGGGAGTCGTCGTCCCCTCCATCCATCGGACGTACAATACTCCTACTCGTCAAAGTAAACGTAAACTAGAAAGTTCAAAATCATCTAATGATTCAGAGTGAACGTACCATATGCATATGTGCAATTGCACTGAAATTGTGATTCTGAATTCAACTCTTTTCGCGGTTCATGGTTTCGGTTTCGCTTCGTCCTTGACTACCAGCCTACCCAACCACTAGAACCACAACGGCGAATTCGATCCAGAAAGAAATCTTACCGTACGCATACATTCTTACTGTAACGATTCCAACTCGGACTCTGAGTAAAAAGGGTATGTAACTGAAATGAAATTTCATTTGCAAGAGAATGAACCGGAATGAAATATGTACTTACTTTTAGTCTGCGTGCCGCTGCGAGGGAGAAATAAGAAGGCCTATGAACGCATGACGAAATAAGGAAATAAGAAGATTTTAAGTAAGTATTTAAAAATGGAGGACCGGCCGCCCTTACCTAGGCCCTCGCAACAACGTACATCGTAACATTCAATGATTCAAGCTTTCCCTCCATCGCACTGCAGCATAGTCAAATTGATTTGCATAATAAGTTTTACGATCAATACAGAAGATACAGTACATTTGTAGAAACGATATAGACTATTTACAATTCCTCTCCCTTTCAAAGGTTCTTCCTATTAGTGACTTAATGAAATGAGACCAATGAAATGCAACGAGTTTGGCATCCATAAGTAGCGCATGCATTAACAATGGAACCGGCGGTATTACTATTAGAATAATGTAGGAGGAAGGAATTTGAATTTTGAGAAATTTAGTAGCGGACGCGAGACGGATAAATCGGACCTTGGAGGGAGGGGAGAAACGTGGTCGGGTTGTACAATGTGGTCATGATGGTATTTGTTTAATGGTTAGTGGCGGACGGTATACGATAATGTCAAATGAGGGAGGTTCACCCTAGATATGTAAAGTTTTCGTTTTTATTTTCTTCCTCGGCGGTTACTAGGAGGACATATGTACTTCTTTGAATATGAATATGGATGGACGTAGGCTCTCGGTGGAGAAAAGAGAATACCGTGTCATGGAAAAAAGAAACAAGGAGAATGAGGAGAAATGAAAAACTCACTTTACTGGTTTGCTCGAGGCGACGACAGGACTGGACACGAGAACAGATTGTTATCATGATGAAGGGATGTATTGGATTCACTGACAATTGACAGTAAGCAAAAGTAAGATGTTTCAAAATTGGTTTTTGCGCTCACAAAACAAGCAGCGTCAAGTAAAAACGATGGACAGATTGCCATCGAGGTCCATGGCCAGATGGTGATGAAGGTGGATAATAGCCTGTTCGTTCCCGTACCAAGGCCAATACACGTCAAGGAGACGATTCCAAAACCTGTAATAGAAAAAATGCTAAAAAAGATCCAGATAGACGCAGAACCTATTGTCAACCTGGATAGTGATCAGATTTCAAGCGAAGGATGTTTGGAAACATCACAGCGCTGAGGAACAAAGAGATGATCGTCTATATCTGTGCACATTGTAAGGAAGGAACTGAGAAAATTTGCAAGACTGCTTGTGGGGTTACAGCATGGTGTGTGCTCCGCGATTGTGGCTGAAAATAAATAAGAATGATATCAAAGTCATGATATCAAACTGGTTGGAACTAATAGTCACCATGAGGCGGGTACAGTAGGTAGACGGGAGTGGATCTGGATAGTTACAACGCTAAAATTGATGACAATGTGGAGGTGAATATAGCCTACTGAGTCGCATGGGACAAATCTTCGGTCTGGAGTTGGCTAAGAAGGAGATAATATGAGGCTAGCACGGGGCGTGTGCAGAGCAACAGGAGAGGACGACTTTGCCTTTGTTCAGACGGAAAGGATTGGGTTCAGTTCGTTGCAAGTGTTCGGTTGGAAAGAAAGTTCTTTGAAGGAGACTGCATCAAATTGTGACCGACGTCAAGAGAAACGCACAGAGAGACGGGAGTTGCCGCGATAGGCCGATGAGGGAAGTACAGAATAGGAAGGAGTATTCACCGCCGCCGAAGAGGCTGAATGGAAACGGAGGATGGCGGATTCGAAGAGAGGGAGAAGTGCAGACCCTTCCCATTGCGAAAATCAATCCAAGTGCAGCGTCTGCATGTGTCAATTCGAATTCGAGGTGGTGCTTTTTGGGGGTTCTTGGAATTCCAGCAGCAGGCTTGCAGGCGGCGCAGTCTCTGAATGATCTTTATTATCAACGGTCAATAACCGCACTCTAATCTCCATTCTAGCCGTGGGAGTGATGGCACACTGGCTGCACCGGGGACCTCGCACGGACATAGCCGCATGAATCGTTCAATACGTAGCGATCGGGTACGGAAAAGTGTTCGTTCGCATTTGGAAGGTGGCTAATTTTGCAAGAAAAAAAAAGGAGAGAGGTCTAAGACAGCGATGGTCGGCTCCTGACTCGGTTTTATTGTGAAAAGCATCGGAAACAGGAAAGTCCAGGAAGCGCAGTCGCGGCAGCTCGTATGAAAGGAGAGAAAGGAGGAGAGTGCTTCGCCAAGACGGGTTTGGAAGTTGAGCCAGCCATGGTGCAAGTACGAGGTGAGCGCGACGCCACAGAGCGAGCACATGCCTGGCAGAGATCAGTCAAGGGGCCGTGTAGACGAGAGATTGATTGGAGGTCGAAGTGAAGTAAGCGGGAGGTGTTGACGGTTTGCAAAACGGAACGGAAGATCAACCAGAAAAAAACTGGTAACGAGGTACTGGCAGGCGTGACAAATCTGGCAGATGCGGGAACAGCGATTGCCAGACCTGCCCAGACGACTGTCCAAATGCAGCACACATCCTCAGCCATGCTGACTCAGACATTGCCACGGACCTAATAAGGGCGGAATCATGGGGAATCCCTAGGGAATCCCCATCACCGAGATGCCGTGTGGCTGGATTGAAGAGGAGA